>QOZY01000029.1:0-521678 GCA_003351005.1 Cystobasidiaceae sp. HBUAS51001 | reverse complement strand
GGAGGGGAGGAGGGGTTCAACTCCTCCGCCTATTACGACTATCGTCTATGGCTGAACATCGGCTGTGGCCACGGAAAGCTGAGAGTCGCCTGCACCGTAGTACAGGAACCATTTACCCTTGAATTGCACGAGACCTTCCGCAAAAACGACTTGATTGACCTGACCTTCTTGCTCCTCGCTGGCTTCAGGCACCAGGATTGGCGACTCCAGCCGTGCGACCGGCCCATCGCGAAGAGCGGGCTGATACTCGCCTTCTGGGACTGTGATATTCGGACGATAGCTTCCGCTTGGGTCAAAAAGCATCTCGCCGACAGAATACTGATTCTGAGGGTAGCCAGCCCTGCATCGGTGTCATCGCTCGCCGTTAGACTGGTCCGTAAGTGACACGTACCAGGCACTGAAAGTCCACTCACATGCCAGTCGTCATGCCGTTATAGATGAGGAGCCATTTGCCATCTCTAGTCTTGATAGGTGGAGGTCCAGATTCGATGAGTCTATTCTCCCATGGCTGGACAGGTGCAGCCCAGTAGTTATCAGCGGGCAAGGATGTCCAGTTCCTCATATCCGGCGAAGTGGCGTGGTAGAGTTTCGAGTCTCCATGAAGCATGTGATATACACCATTGTTTTTTTCTGAGAAGATGGCGCCTGACTTCGAGTGATTGAGCCTGGGGCTGGCGACATACAGGTCGCTAAATGCCACGTCTTGCCAACCTGGGAAAAGAGGCGGAATCTTGGTCCAATCAAGCAAGTTTTCCGATGTAGCCATGCAGAGCTGCGCTGATACGTTGTTGAAGCCTAGCAAGAAGGTCATGTCAATCAAGTCGTTTTTGCAGAAGGCATTGTTCAGTTCAAGGGAAGATGGCTCCTGTACTGCGGTGCTGGCGACCCTCAGCTGTCCGCTTGATTGTTTCAAAAATTTACCTGTATATGTCAAGTAAAATGTCTCATTGACCCGGACAATGCGTGGATCTTCGGTTCCTCCAATTTCTTCCCAGGGTTCCTACGAGCGCAAATTTTAAGCAAAGCACGTGAAGTCGGAGTCAAGGCGACGCACAGTAGGATATAAAATGGGTCTATCGAGTCTTGTGAAGTTGTAACCATCGGTGGACCAGGCCAGGCCCACTGTAGAGGTCTTGCTCTCGTTTTGAGCCCTGTACAGCAGGAAGATGGTCTCATTGAGCACGATTGCCGTGGGACTGCGCCAAAGTCAGCCAGATATCTCCAGGAATGTCGAAGGGGAGACCAAAAATGACTCACTTGTACAGAAAGGCCGATTCGAAGTTGTTGGTTGGATTTGGCGACAGGATGGGGTTGCCAGAGTACTTTGTGAACGGTAGAAGCGGGAAGTAGGGAGCGGTGTAGTTTGCGGTCCCTTCGACAGTGTCCCGAGTAATGTTGAAGGGCAGCTCAGAAGCTGTGAAGACTGTCGCATTCTGTGCCTTTACGGTGAGAGCAAGGTAGAGCAGCTGGAGTGCCGCGAGGAGTCGAATTCCGTACATCGTGCTGGCTCTTCTTAGACTTCGTCAATCGACCGTCTGGAAGGCAGGAAGACAAGCAGACTTGTACAACAGCTACTTCTTCGCGGGCTGCCCATGGGGCAGCCTCAGTGTGCGTGACTTCTGACACACCTCTGTGCGGTGGCGGACGTCATCGAAGTCGGTAACCGCGGGGCTCCGGCAAGGCTGGCGGGAAGCGGACAGGACGACCCACAGCTCTGTTACAGCCATTTGAGGCAATTCAGATGGATCAAAGCGCGTACTCCTCTATGGCATCGTCAGTAAAACTCTCCCTCAGCTTATCTTCCGCCACGATGGTGCATAATGCTCGACTGGCTTGCAGTCGAATAGCTACCTATACTCGTACAACCAGGCATGCAAACTCGCGACAAGGGTATAGACCTCGAAGACTGAACACTTTAAATACACGCAGAAGCTGTCCGATCCCTGAACACTTCATCGAGTCGTCTGAGAACATCAGGCTGGAGGAGCTGGCAAGTCCTTGATGGGCTTGTTCATAAGGTGGTTTTTGGCAGTGAACTCGTTCGATACGTCTTGGATGGCCCAAATCTGGCAAGCAGACGAGATCAACCAGTGGACGCAAAATCTCAAGCTTGGTAGTCTATCCACCTGGCTCCTGTCCTTCCAGTCGCAGCCTTTAGCGATCAATGCGCCCGCGATCTTGTTTGCGCCCTTCCATTTCACGGCAGTGAGGCAGCTGTTGCTCGCCTTGGAGATGATCTGACAATTGCTGCCAAAGTAGTTGAGGTTGCTCTTGGTGAACTTGCCGCGCTTGCATTTGAATTGAAACTGCTGGCCAGCCTGGAAGAATGGGTCACTGGTCGTCAAGACTGGCGTGTATTGACCGTCACTCTCAGCACTGGTCCAGGCAAGAGGAGATGCCAGATCCGAGACGCCCACGGCGAATGTGTTCCGAAATTGAGCTTGGAGCTATTAATTTAACGCAAATCAGCAAAAGACTGCCATGTGCAGTGAAGATGGGACGCGCCTGTGGGTACAGGACGAAAGTTTCACAAAGTCGAGCAGCGTTCTTGTCTGCCTTCTTTGCGTTGGCGATCTCGTGCCACTGTAGCTTAGCCTTTGACAAGCCCTTGCTGCCGCAGTCGGCCGAATCGAGGGCTAAAGGCCTCGAGCGAATTGTATCCTGAAGGACAATGCGGACGTAAGGATGACGTCCGCTGCCTTGCCAGCTCGAGTAGAGTGTCTTGATAGATGCCCTTTCGTCGAGCTGCGGCTGCATAGCGGCGGGAGCTGCCTGGGCGAGAATCAGAAGTGAGAGAGTGAAGCAGAGCTGGAGGGATAGGGAGAGCATGGTGATGCGAGTACCAAGGCCCTGTGTGTGTGGAAGGATTGTGGTTGAGTCTGTCTCTGTCGACTTTATAGCATACAAGTCTGCTAGGGTAGTAGCATAGTAAAGGCAGCTGAAAGGAGCCTCAAAGCTCCAGAGTCATTAGCCGCTGCATCGACAAACGTCATCCTTTCGTTTCGTCGCCTGGCCGGCGGTTCAGCGCTGCCGCTAAGGAAAAAGCGGGCGACAGCCTATCCAGCAGGCTCGCTAGTCGGCACGGAGCTACAGCGGTGAATCAAAGGAAGCTGCTTCAGTTTCTGACACGGGAACATACAAACGAGAGCACCAGGGCCTACCCCTTTTGGCAGGTCGAAGAAGCGACCTGATACACTCACCTTGCCTAGGCATCGTGCTGCTCTCGCTTGTACATACAAAAGTCACAAGACTGAGGTACCGTTGTGCTCTTGAGGCTTGTAGCTCATCAACACCGGTTGACTTGCGAAGCAATGGGTCTTGCTCCGCGCTCGTCGGACCTGGAGCAGCAATGCAGGGATTTGAGAAGTGAGGAAGCGCAGTCGCGAGACTGCGGCTGCGATGCAAAGGGTTGAAGCAGAATGAAAAGGAGATTCCATGCAACTGTCAGAGAAGCGTTTCTGTGCTAGGAACATCATCAGACGACCCTTTGTCCTTTTGTGTCGAGAGTCGATCCCAATGGGGTCGATGTGGAGCTATCCTTTAGAGAACGCTGTGTGCACTGACGAGGTCGAGGCCTCAAGGTAGTCAGCATTCATATTGACTTTCGCGGCCCAAGCCATGTTGCACCGGTTCGTGGAGTTGTGTCCAGACTTTTTGTCGCCCCAGCTTCACATTTGGTCGCTAGAGCGGCGTCGTCTGCAGCAAATATCGTCAGCGGGCAGACATGGCTGATCAGCAGCGACACCGAGATTGTTCTGTAGACTGTCAGTAGCTCTTGACGCCTAACAGCCCTCGTCTTGCCATTTGCATGGTGTTGGCGCACAGCCAGCCTATAATTTCAGATCATCTGCAAAGCCGCCGCCGCTCTGGCAGACGACAACTCGACCCGACTGCGCCGCGACTGTCCGACACGCTGCTCTGTCGTTCTCTCGCACACTCTCGACTTTCTTTATATACCAGCCATGGCTGAGCGCGGTGTCCGACGGCGAGGCCGCGGTTTCGGCGCTCGTGGAGGCTTCAGAGGCAGAGGACCCTCGCATGCAGGAGGAGCAGCGGCAGCGGCGGCGGAGGAGCTCGAGGCACCAGAAGTCAAGTCGCTGCGCTCAAAGTACGGCGACAACCTCTCGACGGTGCAGGCCGTCTTCCCAGACTGGGACGACGAGAGCGTCCTCTTTGCGCTCAGCGAAGCCGGTGGCTCAGTCGAGCTCGCCATAAGCCGCATGGCCGAAGGTGGGTAGTAGCTGTTCTGCAGGCAGTACTACTTGCTACAGCGCTATTTGAGACTGATGAATCCTCGCCTTGGTACACCTCTAGGTCAAGCCGAACAGTGGGGTTCAGTAAAGCCCAAAAAGCAGCCAAAGCCGGCAGGCGCGTCATCGGAGCAAGCTGCAGCTGGTCTGGACAACACTGCTGCAGCGACACACCCTCCGACGCGTGGTGGTCTGGGCGGCCGTGGTCGTGGGCGCGGTGGTGAGTGCTGATTGCTTGAATGGGTGTACAACGCCGTGCTCGTCGCATTTTTGCTTGAGTTCGCGATAAATGGCAGACTATTGACGGTACCTCACAATTCTGCAGACTTCCGAGGAGGACGAGGCGGCCTACGAGGAGGTGCAAGAGGTGGAAGAGGAGGAGGAGCAGCGAGCTCGAGGCCGCCTGTTGCCAATGCAGCCGCAGAGGGCACAGCTGCCGAAATAACCGAGGTCTCCGTAAACCCAGATGGCTCCACAGCAATCACGAGCGTCACAGAGACAGCAGAGGGGGAAGTATCTGTCAGCGAGGCAGTCACGAATGCTTCGGGATCAGTCACGGCGATTGAGCAAGTTGTCGTAGCTCCAGAGCAGCCGGCGGCCCAAAAAGCACCCTCATCGACGAATGGATGGGCTCAAGCAAGTTCTGCAGCAAAAGAAGACAAGCCAGCTTCCAAAGCACCAGCCAAGCTGTCCTGGGCACAGATTGCACGGTAGGTGGCTTGTACGGCGCTATACTAGTGCATAAGCTGACAGCTAGGTAATACAGACCACCTCCACCCAAAGCACAGCCAGTCGCCAAGGCACCTGAACCAGTACAAGCCGCCGAGCCTGTACTTGTTATTGCCGATGAAGTCGTTCCCGTTGTCATTCCAGAGGCCGACATCACACAAGCTCAAGTCGCTCCTGCTGCCACGCAGGACCCATGGTCGTCAACCCCGGCTGCAGCGGTCGTTGTCACCGAGTCCGCAGAGCAGGCCGAGCCAACTTTGGCGGTAGGAGAGGGCTGGGCGGACAGCGTCATTGCACAAGCCGAAGCACAGGAAGCACAAGGCGTCAGCGCTGCCGAACAAGCGGCTCTCGAGTCTCAGCACCAGCGGGCAGAAGAGGCAGCGCCCCCTGCAGGTATCGACCCGGCCGGCGCACTCGACGTGCATACTCCAGCTGCAGGCGCTCCTGTACAGCACCCCGCCTTCACTCAAAGCGAGCAAGCCGCTGCTCAGCCACAGCAAGCGGACAAGCTCGCCCCACCTGGACTATCCAAGCGGACCAGCGCAGCTCGTGGAAAGCAAGATGCCGCCGTGGTCATGCCTGGATCCACGCCAGACCTCGAAAAGATGGGTGTTCAGTTTGGAAGCCTCAATCTGTTTGGCAACTCGTTGCCCGAGGCTCAGCAGGAGCAGCCCGCCCCTGCCGCACAGCAGCAACCGCTCTACGAGACCCCATTGCAGGCACAGAGTGCAGCACCATCTCTCGAAGAGACTGTTCAGCAGGCCCAGCAGGGACCTGCACCATATGACATTCAACAGCAAGCTCAGGCTCAATACCTGCAGCACCAAGCTGCACAGAAGCAGCCAGCAGCCTCAAACTACCCTGGCGTGTTTGACCGGCTCGGACAGCAAGAAGCTCCCCAGCAGCAGCAGCAATACCAGCAACAGCAGCAGCAGCAGCAGCCATCTGCTTACACGAGCCGATACCAGCCTTTCGGCCATTCTAACCAACAGCAAGACCCCTTCGCTACTTCGGCATATGGCCAGAATGCGCAGGCGGCGCTCGGTGGAGCAGACTCGATCTCACCGTACTACTCTGCACAGCAAGCGCAAACCATGCAGGCGCACCAGCACGGCGCTTACGGTCAATCTCAAGCAGCACCCGCACAGTCCAACCCTTCGCCCGCCCCTGCTGCTGGTCGAGACGCTGCTGGCTCGGCTGCTCAGCAGCAAGTCAGTGCTGCGTCTGGATATGGTGGCTTCACTTCAGCCATCGGACAGGCACAGCAGCAACACCAGCAAAATCAGCAGTACCAGGCTCAGGCACAGCAGGGCTATCCCACCGACTATGCCAGCCTGTATGCTATGCAAGACCCATCGAGAAATCTTGTGAGTGTCCCTTGCGAGGTTTGCTGGTTATGGCTGATACTGATTGCACTTTTCGTAGCACAACTACTACAATCAATACGATCAGTCTTCGCAACAGCAGTCTCGGCCTACGACGACCGAGGACTTGTCCTCTAAGCTCGGCGGCAGCACCGCTCCTTCAAGTACTGGAGCTGGCCTTTCGCAGCAGGGCTCTCAGCAACAGCATCAACACCAGCAACAGTACCCGCCTAACATGATGCCTTACGGCGGCTACCCATACTACCAGCATTACGGAATGCCTCCTTACGGTCAGCCTGGCATGAACCCAGGCTATGGCGCCTATGGCCAACACCACTCGCCATACGGCGCGTACGGTGCCGGCTACAATGCTCGTGGCGGCTACCCGGGAGCCAATGCTCAACACGCCGGGTATGGCCGCAATGCTGGCCAGAATGGTGGCTACAATGCTTCAGCCTACGGCAACGCTGGTGGTGCTCAACAACAACAGAGCAACTATTCAAGCGCATACGGCTCCTTTGACACTGGTCGGGGCGCCAACTCTGGTACTCCCAACCAAGGTCAAGCCGGACAGCAAGACCGAGGTGCCGCTAACAAGGATGTCTTCAGTGACCGCTTCTTTAGCCAGAACTATTAAAGATATCTCTATGTTGCAAGAAAGCTGGACGAGGAATGACGCGAAGACTGCTTTATCGTACACAATTGATTGTTCGAAAATTGATGCCAAGAGGAGCAAAGCGTCCGATCGTCTATGTAGAAATTTCTATTCATCTTTTCCCCTCGTTCTTTTGCATCGCGCAAATACAAGGTGGTGTCACGCAGTCGTGGACAAACCCCCAAACGCCTTCCAATCCTCGAGATGTTTGAGCAGGATGAAACATTGAGCGATCCCCATTTTCTCGCAATTTTATTGGTTCCTCTCTCGTCTCGTGCTCGCGTTTCAGAAGCGAGTGATGTCCCTGCCCCAGATCGCCGTTATGAGCCAATTGAAAGGCAAGACGATGCGATTTCTCCAGGAAAGCTGCAAGCTGAAGTATGCTGACCGCCAGAGAACCTGCGCAATGACTGTCTCAGAAATATCTGTTTGGCCTGGGCTGGGATAGCCGCTGGAAAGTCGTAGCTCACGAAAGCTGCTGATCCACCGGTCTTGCCTCCACCTGAAGTCGAGCGGTCATACAATGCCTTCCAGGAGCCGATGTAAGCCAAGGAGCCTTGGTTCTTCCATTTGAAGTCTTCTTCTGTTGGCTTGCGGCCTTTTGCAAGCTGGTTCAGCTCTTTTGCCACGAATGCGGCCTGGAAAGCTTGATGATCAGCTGCACAGATCAAATGATCAGGATCATTCACGCACTTTCTGGTTGGCTACCTGTGCAGTGGCCGGGAGCTGCGGTCCATCTTTCACTATCGAGCAATCGCCTATGGACCAGACGTCAGGCATAGCCCTGCCCTCTTTGTCCAAAACATGCAAAGTGCCGTTGGTGTGAAGGGCCTTTCCAGTCTTGGAGACTGTATCAAGTTGCTCGACCAGTGGATTAAGTGCGAGACCGGTGCTCCACACGCACATCCCACAAGGGACTGATCCAAGGACGACATACGTCAGTGTTGGGAAATTTTTGGGGCTTCTGGAATGATGGCCAGTACCTTCGCCCTCCTCTTTCACGATAAGTTTTCCCTGCTCATGCGCATCAGATGGTGACCCGATTAGCTGCTCTTTAAGGACGTATGAGCTTACTGGTTCTACCTTTACGACGTGATGCTGATTCTTGACGGTGATGCCCTCACGCTGGAATTGGGTCCTTGCGTATTTTTGAAGGTCTTCATCAAAAGCAGCTAGGATCTTTTCGCTGACTGTGTGCGCAGACATCGTGAACAGTGAGAGAGGTCGTAAAGCTTTTGATCGAATTATCTTTCACCTTCATATAGGGATATCGACACAAATTTCTCCAAGCCTGGATAGTAGCGCGGAATGTCGCTTTGCACAAGATCTGGGTAGGAAGGCGCACGATTTCAGCATCAGGAAGTACGAGCCCTGCAGATAGGATAGGCATGCACGCACCATGAAGTTCCGCTGCAAACTCGCATCCCGTAGGTCCACCTCCCACAATTGCAAAATGCAACAAGTTTTGCCTTTCCTCGTCTGTGATTTTCAGCGAAGCAGCCTCTTCGAAGCGCGACAAGATGGTCATTCGAATCTTGCGTGCGTCAGAGACATCCCGCAAGAAAATGGCATTCTCTTTGACTCCTTCGATGCCGAATGTTTGCGCGTACGAGCCTACTGATATCACTAGCCTGAGTGTGTATCAGGTCAGATACGCCTCGCATCAGTATATATAGGCCCGCTGAGACTCACTTGTCGTATTTTACGTGGAATTTCTCGAGTTCGGCATTTTCTTCTCCAAATGGCTTCTTGTTCGAGGTAGTCTAGAATTGAAGCTTGGAGTCAGCTATTCATCTCCCTGCAACTTAAACAGGGAAATAATCGTAGTGACTGTGTAAACTCACGCAAAGGATCTCCTTCTTGTCAAAATCGATGTTGTCCGCCCAAGCTTCGTATGTTCTGACCTGCTTGGCGTACCGACGCACGCCTTCGACTGCGCATCTGAATTCTATGGATCCAACTACAGGCACACTTGTATCAGTGACAAGTCTTTGCTTTGCTGCTATGCTGTATAGGCGTGTCACAGGCAGAGTCGCCACTGGCGAGTTGCAGCCGGAAGAAGCAAAGACGAACCTGCAGCTCCTGCCAGCAACGGGGTGAAGGAGAAGCGGCTGACGGGGGAGATGAGCGTGACATCGTATCGACTCTTGTCTACCTGCAAACGGAGGGTCAGACAGTCAGCAATGGTTGATTATCGAAGAGTATCAGTTTTTGGTATTGGAGACTGGAACCAAGTGGCGCACTCACTGATTGTAGGACACGGTAGCCGCCCCATCCGCTGCCCAGGATAGCTGTAGACCGACGTCAATTCAGTTCACAGGCCGTAACATGGCAATCCAGCCGCCATGAAATCCGCACCCAGCCTTTCCTTCGCAAGTCTTGCTGTTCCGGACAGTGATCGCCGTCCTGTCGCATGGACATTGGAGCCAGAGGTCGACGTCGAGGCCAGCGACGACACGGTGCGGCAGCGTAGCATGGCTGTAGCACCTGCAATACTACTGCCTATCCTGGTCAGGTGTGCGTCAGTCGCTTGGAGTGGGTGCAGCTCGCGGAAATGTTCGGGTGCGCGCATTTTGCTGCTTCATCTGACATCAGTCAACGTAGGCGTGTCAGGATGGACCTGCCCGGCGAGCGACATGCGTGATGCACTGGAGGAGCCTATTGAAGCATTTCTCTGGCTGATGGTGGAACGCCGGACGCTCTGTCGCATGCCTCTTGGTGGTGCCAGATGCGTGGGATATTTGAGGCAGGTGGTCGCCACTTTTTGCACGTGAGTCTTGGAAGACAGGCCACGCATACTGGCGAGTGTGAGATGTTGCAATAGTAGTGTGGGCACTGACACAGCTTCTCACGAACTGTATGGCAAAGGCACCTCCATGCTGAGCCTCCATCTGCGCTTCCACATGCCGGTGCCGGACTGGACCACTACACCCGTCCGTTGCGGATGGCCGCTGAAAAACTTCCATGGCATGGACCTGCTCTCGAAGTGCATCGCAGGTGCTCGTCCAGAGGGTGCTCCACCTTCGCAGAGCTGCCAGATGCACGAGATGAGATCTGAAAAGCTGGCTTGCTCTTGGCGCCTCCCTCGCCCCGGCCGAGCCGTAATTCTGGTCCAGCCGGGTGGTCCGGCGGAAGGAAGATTTTATCTGATCTGACCTGATCTGGAGCTCGGCATGCAGCTAGGGTAGGGAAGAAAATTCGCAGGGGAGGCAGGCGCTCGCTCGTGGCTTTCGCGTGCCTGGGGGGTCTCATCTCGCTTCTTCTCCTTCTCCTTCTTCTTGCTCGTCTCTTCGTCTTTTCTTCTTTCCTCTTCCTCTCTTATCGCCTTTCTCCCCTTGAAGCTGCACCCGAGCTTTCAGAGATGGCAGTCGACAGCTCTCCCACTGCGCATCTCCTCAGCACCACCTCGCCAGGTGTCAGGCGCATACAAGAGGTTGCAAAATCCTTCACTTCATGGCACAGGTGGACCCTCTTCATCAGCATCTTCATCGTGAGTGCCTGTTCCTACCGCGGTCTCCGTTTTCCAAGGCCACTCCAGCTAAGCGGCTTTCTCCGCTATTCGTACGCCAGATTTCCTACGCATATGGGTGAGCATTCCATCTTTCAAAGAAACTGTATACGTAACCTACATTCACATCCGTACGCTCCTACAGTCTTGATGGCACTGTCCGCTACACATACCAGGGTTATGCCACCGCCGGCTTTGGCCAGCACTCTCTTCTGGCCACAGTCAGTACTGTCCGCTCCATCGTAGCCGCAGCAATCCAGCCAGCCTATGCAAAAGTGTCCGATGTCTTCGGAAGGAACACCGTCCTCGTCTTCTGCACGGTTGTCTACGTTCTCGGTATGTGGAATTCGCAGTTGCCAATAGCCTACCATAGCTGAAAAAGCCGCATTCTGCCAACGCAGGCACAATCGTCGAAGCGACCTCGTCTAGCGTTGCTGGATTCGCTGGTGGTGCTGTATTGTACCAGTTCGGATATACTGGCATCATCCTCTTGATGGAGATCATCATTGCCGACACTACCACATTGCGAAACCGCCTTCTTGCGTCCTACATTCCTGCTCTGCCCTTCCTGATCAATACATGTAAGAAGACGACATCACGTCCTCACAGCTGTGATTTATAGAAGCTGACCAGGATTTTTGTACTTTCCAAGGGGTCAGCGGTAATGTCACAACAGCTACACTTGGAACGACGACTTGGAAGTGGGGTATCGGTAAGCTCATGTTACACCCGAGGTAGCAAAAAAAGAGAAATGTAGACTGACCTGGTCTCGTGCGTCAAGGCATGTGGGGCATCATCTTTCCCGTTGCTGTCCTTCCTCTCTTCCTCACGTTGCTCTTCGCCGAGAAGCGTGCCAAGAAGGAAGGTCGCCTCGAAGGCATCCCGTCTGCTTACAAGAGCTTCATGGACAAGAAGCTCATGGTCGAGCTCTTCTGGCAGATTGACTTGGTCGGTCTGTTCTTATTGGCTGCTACGATGAGTCTCGTCCTCTTGCCCTTCACACTGTGAGTACTTCCAGCCGTGTTCATGGACTTCGAAATGCTGTGTGCTGATTTACATATGTGGGCAATGCCCGACAGCGCGGGCGGAGTGAGCTCCCAATGGAAGACCGCCAAGGTCATTGCTATGCTCGTCATCGGCTTCGTAGTCTGCCTCCCCTCTTTCATCGTTTGGGAATGGAAGTATGCTCGCCACCCGCTGGTGCCCTTCTACCTGCTTAGGCAAAGGACCGTACTCGCTGGTCTGGTCCTTGCATCCTTCTTGAACGCTTCGTGGGTGCCCTCCGATGTCGAGCCCTATTGACTCAGCTGACTTGGTCTCCTGTGTCCAACAGATGGTACCTGCAAGGCGACTACCTTTGTCAGTCTCGGTGATCTGACCTAAACCGTCCATGATTTCATTGACTGATGCAGTCTTGTCTGCTCATAGACGCCATCCTCTACGTCGCTTTTGACCAGAGTGTCCTGTCGGCCACTCGAATTAGCTCCGTCTACTCCTTCACCTCCGTCCTGGTCGGACTGTCGCTCGGTATCATCGCACGATACATTCGCCGCCTGAAATGGGTCATCGTCGCCGGTACTTTGCTATTCACCTGCGCATTTGGCGTGCTCATCTACTTCCGAGGTGGTGGTAGCGACGGATCTGCCAATATCTCGGGCATGATTGGTGGTCAGTTCCTCCTTGGCTTCGCTGGTGGCATGTTCCCATACCCCACCCAGGCCCTGGTGCAGGCTGCTTCGGCACATGAGCACGTCGCCGTTATTACTGCTCTGTATCTGTCGATCTACAACGTCGGCTCGGCCAGTGAGTGTTCGCATGTCACAATGGATTGAAGGGATAGGGCATGGTCGCTGATTATGCTTTGTTTCCCGCTCCTTTTGCGCAGTCGGCTTTACCGTGAGTTGCAGAGTTATCGTCGAGGCTTTGGGGACAGCTAAAAGCCGGCCGTATCGCAGATTTCGGGCGCCATCTGGACTCAGACTCTTTATGCCAAGCTGAGCCAGGGTCTTGCTGGCATCAACGCAACGCTGGCTGCAGATGTATACGCCGACCCGTATACTTTCGCCGACACATATCCAGTTGGTACACCTGAGCGAACTGCCGTGAATCACGCGTATCAGCAGGTTCAGAGACTTCTCTGCATCACCGGCATCTGCATGGTAGGTTCAGTCGCGTCGAAATAGCTGCATTCGAAGGCGTGCTGACCTGGATTCGTGCGCTACTCTGCGTCTATAGACCCTCGTTCTCATTGGCGCTGCCCTGTGCCTCCAGGACTTCTACCTCGTTGACTCTCAGAGTCGACCCGAGGCAGAGGAGCAGGCTCATGGCGAGGTCCACGACAATGACAGCATTGCCAGTGGCAAGAAGGCCCCAATTGCCTAGGCGCAGACCTGGACAAGGTAGAAGGAGGCGCTGCAGGTGATACAGGTGCACTGGCCAGCAGCGGTGAGCCTCAGCGCCCTGCACAGGGCAGGTGCATGGCATAGTAGGGCATGTAAGCCAGCTTTGTCGCATAGCAGATCCTCGCAGGGAAGCGGGACAAACTCCAAGCGGCATCTCCGTAAATGTGGATTCTTAGACGTGTTCGTAATCTTCTTCAATATAACCATTAACATTATTGCTCGTACCTTGCCTGCTTTGTCTTTGATGTCCGGCGCATCTTTGCCTCCGACTGTCCGAGCTCTCTCCCCCACGCTTATCGTTCGAAAAAGTCAATTCAGTTCCAGCACTGTACACCGCCTTGGCGAGCCTTTGGGTTGCCTGTTGTACGACTTGTCCCAGTTCCCGCTTCAGCGTCACGCCTGTCGGTCGGGGCCTCACACTCATCACGCAGCACATCGAGGAGCAGGCGTCAGACGGGCGCGACAAGAGCCGCAGTCTGCTCCCTCGACGACGGCCACTACTACTGACGAGGACCTGGCTGATCGACGACACGCACTCTCCGAGTCCCAGCCATGGCCACCGAGAGCACGCCGCTGCTGCAGGCGCCGCACCTCGCAGACGACATCAACGGCCTCTCGCTCTCTGCGCGGCGCCAGTCGCTCAACGCCATCGCTGGAGGCAGACAGAGCGAGTTTGGTGGACCGAATGCCGGCCTCGACGAGTTTCGAAGCATCGTCGCTCGCAACCGCCTGCTGTCACGCTCAGAGCAGCGCGAGAACATCACAGAGCAGGTCCGTCACATCATCAGCGATGAACCAAGCTTGCTGGCCATGCCGGCGTCGCGCCTGGACGCGACAACGTACGTCCGCGAAGCTGGACTACTCGTGGCGTGGGTAGGTACAAAGGATAACAGCAGCATGACTGTCCCAGCTGAGCACTGTCGAACTATCGTGTCTAGGGCACACCACAGATCATCATCGGCTTCTGCAGGTACTCCATCGTGGGCGCTACTATCTTCTCTCTCGGCAAGCTGGGTAAGGAGTCTAGGATCTTCATCAGTGGCAATCAAGACTTTTTTCGCCACAACAAAGTACTGACATCTTCCCTGCCAGGCACACGCGAGCTCGCAGCAGCAAACCTAGGCTTCCTATCCAGCAACGTCGGTGGATATGCACTCATAATCGGTCTCGTATCCGCACTCGACACCCTCGCCAATCAAGCGGGCAAGTCTGCAAGTCCCAAGCTCGCCTCGCTGTATGCCATGCGGACATTCATCGTCTGCATGTGTTTCATGCCTTTCATATTGCTCTTCATGTGGAACGCGCTGCCATTCTTCAAGCTTGTCATACCGGCCTCGGAAGCGGATGAGGAGATCCTCGTCATGGCTAGCAACTACCTGCGCGTTATGAGTCTGTCAATGCCGGCTGTTGCAGGCTACGAGTGCCTGCGTCGGTACCTTCAGAGTTTCGGAATGATGACTGGACCGGCACTCGCATTCGCCATTGCATCACCAGTCTCCATCTTCCTCAATTGGCTGTTGGTCCACGGCCCAAAGGAATACCGGATAGGTTTCCTAGGCGGTCCTGTTGCGGCTGCAGTTGCCTATAATTTGGTGAGTACTATCTCTATCATTCACGGATGTTGCCGTGCTTACCTTCTACAATGGTGTAGCTCTTCGTCCTTATCGTCATCTACACCCTGCTCGCAGCTCCCAAAGGCAGCTGGAATGGTTTTACGAAAGCCATCTTCGAAGACTTGGGGACTGTCCTGATCTTTGGTTTGGCTGGCATTGCATCTGTGTGCAGCGAGTGGTTTGCATTCGAAGCTATTGTGAGTTTCAAAAGACCTATTTATCCACAAGGTGTGTCACACTACCATGGTGTGTCGACCGTACATTCAGGGCTTCGCAGCCACGCTCTTCTCGCCGGCTACACAAGCGGCAGCTGCTATCTACTCGACGACGATATCCCTCTTTTACCAAGTGCCGATGGGTCTAGGCTCAGCAGGTGCAATTCGTGTTGGCAACCTGCTAGGTCGCGGACTACCAGCCAAAGCGGCCCGGACAGCATTCGCGTAAGTTCTTGCACGACCCTTTTAGGTTGACCAGAGTCCACTGGAACCGCAACTTACCTCGTGTGTATTTCTTACAGCGGACAAGTCCTTACGACCTTGGTCATGATCATTAGCTGCATCTTCCTAGTGGTCTTTAGAGAACGTGTCGGCATCCTTTTCTCAAATGACCAAGATGTGCTTGACATTGTGGCCGAAAACGTGAGTGATATGCAGAAGGCAACTTGCACCAACCGTCCTGACAGTCATTCTTGTCTAGATCTGGCTTTTGGTTGTCATTATCACTTTTGATGGCGTTCAAGGCATCAATAGCGGTATTCTCCGTGGTGCAGGTCTGCCTACTGCAGCTGCAAGGATCAACCTGATGTCGTACTGGCTGCTGGGTCTGCCAATTGTCAGTCAGCACTACAATCAGCAAAAGCCGCGACATGGGCTGACTGTCGTCTTGATGCTTATACAGGGCATTCTCGCGACCTGGAAGCTCAAGAGCGTCGGTGGACTATACACTGGTCTAGCAGCCGCGGTAGTAGTCGCGACCGCGTGGATGAGCTACATGATCTGGCGCAACGCCTGGGACGTCCGAGCTGCCGAAGCAATGGCTCGCATCAGTATACAAGATTATGACGCCAAAGTCATACATACGCCGCCCAACGAGCTAAGCGGCGTAATTGAAGAAGAGGAAGACGATGAAGATTCCGCAGCACCAGGTCTGAGCCGTGTTTGACCGGCCAGGCATCTTGAAGGAAGATGCAACCGCTAGACTTTGTATACGATGAATGCAGCAAGGGGCAGTCGTTACTTAGCACGCAAATTTTTTCGTATGGTCTCTATGTTACATTCGCATTGTTGGCAGCATTTCCTCGTTTTAGTATACAGCGTAATCTCGTCGTTCTTCTGGATTTCTCCTAGTGTACTGTAGCACTACTGGACATATTTGTCAACTGGAGGACAGATGAGCGAATGTTTTGACGACGAAAGGGCGATTCGTGGGCTCGATACAGATTGTAACGCGGGCGAAGTCTACAGTTTTGGACCAGCGAAAGGCATTTGCAGATAGTCTGGACTATTCAGCGGTAGGCAATCAGCTGCGAAAGGCACACCAGTGTCTTCGAGCATGCATGGCAGGACAAAGTTGAAGCTGATAGGCGATGCGAAGATGTCGCGTATGTGCTTTGCGTAGCGAAAGGGCGAAGAAAGGTATTGTAGGCCGGCATTGCAGAATGGCTCCCTCTTGGCGACTAGCTCAGGCGCGGCTGGCTCCTTGAAGTCGGAGACACGTGGTCGCTCGTACGCCTGACTGTAGGCTCTGGGTTCGACGACGGTGAAACGCGAGTCTGTGACTTCACTGGCAACCGGTGAGGTAGGACGGATCGTTCCTAGAGGTTTACAGAATGGCCGGTCGTGAATGACTGAATCGCGCTCGAATGAACCTATTTGGGAGCTCGAGCTGGCTAGCGAGACCAACGAAGTGGCAATGTTGGAAGAGCCTGAGTACGATACGTGAGGTGGTGAGGATGGCACGTGCAGGTCGGTGTGGCGAGGTGATGCACTGCATGAGCTGTTGTTGCCAGCGGGGTGGTCATGCACTTTAGTCGGCTCAGCAGTTTCTGTCGCGTGTCTGGCAACCTCTTCAGGCTCTTGATGCGCTGCTGCTGGTGGTGCTGCCCTTGTCAGGCTCATCCAATCCATTTGTCCCAGCAGCTGGAGCCGAGCGTCTTGTTTAGAAGAGCGTGCTGCTCGACAAAGACAGCCCTTCAGCGCGGTAAACACTGATTGTGCAGGACTTGCACTCACCAATGACTGCCTTCATGCTCTGCACTGGTCCATTTGGCTGTCCTTGCGCTCCTACTGTCCCCGCTGGCACCTCGTCGCGAGAAGCGTGGTTGAAGGCCCATTGGCGCAGGGAGCCTTGCCTCTGCACGCCAGGCGCGCGTTCCATGGGTACAGGCAGCGCTCCCTGCGACTTCTGGGCGCGCCGCACAGCCTGGTGGCGCTTGACCTCTGCCATCCTCGCTGCCTCTGCGCGCTCCGTCTTGTGCAGCTTCGACTGGCCTCTGCGCACGAGACTGGCCTTGCCGCCGGTATAGTTGATCCTGCCGCCCATGGTAGCGATGTGCGGGGCGGGCTAAGGGTGAGTGGCTGCGCTGCTGGCCTGCATGGCTGTTTGAATTCGTTTTGACAGCGTCAGCTCCTCCAGCAGCTGGTCATGCATAGTGCGCGAACTTCGCCACCACCCCATATAGCTGGTGGCCATTAAGCGCTGATAAAGTAGATCCACGGGCTGAATCATCCTCAACGTCTGATTATGCTGGCTCGCTCGAGATGGTACACAACTGAAGTACACTGACCTTTGGCTTTCCTGCAGACACGGCTTCCGTGTTCCCGCAAGACCGGCCCGACCTCCGAGCGAGGACGCCGGCCTGGCCCTCCTATTTATGGTCCAGGCTTATCCAACTGACCTCCCCATGCGACAGAAGCTCCTTCTGGGGAAGTCGGACCGTCGTCGGACTGCCTTATCGTCCTGTCCTGCCTCTGCACCAACACCTGCTGTGACCTACCTTTTCTTTCTGTTGGCAGGACAGACGCATACAGACGCTTTAAGGATCCCAAGCACCGTCCAGCGTGCATCCTCATCGGATCTCTAGGCGGTCGTCCCCACTTTACCCGACGTCCGATAGCACTCCACAGGACAGCAACCGTAGCGCTAAAGCCAGGAAGACACGACAGCAGTAGCATCTTTAGATACCTCAGAAGGCTCTTGGCTGTGGGAAAGTCAGTACAACATGGCGATGAATGAAAAGAGGGATGCCAATGGCGCCCTGCAAGCTATCGCTGCTCAGACCAACGGCGGGCATCACAATGTGCACGCCGAGCAGCAGCTCAACCGAGGCTTTTCGTTACTTTCTTTGCTCGGTAAGGAAGGCTCTACGCGTCTATGGCCTGTCCCTACATGGTGTCAGCTGACCTTTGTTGACATTGCTTCCAATCCAGGTCTGGCCTGTGAGTCGGCGGACCCGTCTCGATCAGGAAGCTTCTATCAACTGACATATCATACACTTCTGGCTATCACGGCACCTGAACACATAGTTGCCATTCTGAACAGTGAGCAGCAAATGCATCAATCACATGATTAGTCTATTGTG
This sequence comes from Cystobasidiaceae sp. HBUAS51001, assembly GCA_003351005.1. Lineage (NCBI taxonomy): Eukaryota > Fungi > Basidiomycota > Cystobasidiomycetes > Cystobasidiales > Cystobasidiaceae > Cystobasidiaceae sp. HBUAS51001. Next base: position 503,577 of record QOZY01000029.1, on the reverse strand, counting down.
ACTAATCTCTGTGTGCTTCTCAGCATGGACTGCTGCTGCGGCATCGCTCAGTCTGGTCCTGGTATGTCCTGCATCTCCAGCTAGCCTTTAAGAGACGCACGACTGAAGATTCAGTGATGCTTACTGCAGCCATCCGGAGGTCCTACAGCCGCTCTCTATGTGAGCCTTTAGAAACCCGGCAGGCCCAGGGGCCTGCCTGTCCCTACTTCCCTGTTCCTGGGGCCTGCCGATTCACCTCCATGACCGTCTGTAGGCACCAGCTGACGTGCAATTTGGCTATTCAGGGCATGTTCGTCAGCGGCTTCCTCACTTTCTGCATGGCAGCTAGTCTGGGAGAAATGTGCTCCGTCTATCCAACCGTCGGCGGACAGTATCATTTCTCGGCACTCTTCGCTAGGGCAGACTGGGGTCCGATGGCCGCTTGGATTGACGGCTGGTTCGCCGTAGCCGGTAAGTCTGTGCTGAAAGCGTGCTACCTAGGTCCATGTTGACGAGATCTGCGGTGATCCAGGCTGGTGGGCTTTGGTAGGCACAAATGGCAGTCTGGCAGGCCAGCTCATTACTGGTAAGTCAAAGCAGCCATGGGACACGCTCTGTCCAGCTGATTCTTTTTGCTGCATCTTGCAGGCCTTGTCGCTCTTTGGCATCCTGACTATACCGTCGAGCCATGGCTCATCTACGTGGTATATGCCATCTGGGTCATCATTGCTTTCGCCATCAACGCGTTTGCCGTCAAGGCGCTGCCATACATCAATACAGTCGCTCTCTTCTGGTCATTAACTGGCGTCGTGATGACCATTATCACCGTTCTGGTCACTGGTCGCGACCATTATCAGCCTAGAGACTTTGTCTTCTCCACTACCATTAGCGAGACTGGCTGGCCTACAGGCATCTCCTGGATTCTGGGACTTCTTCAATCGGCATTTGCACTCACCGCTTTCGACTCCGTCATGCACCTGGCAGAGGAGGTTCCCCATCCTGAATGGAATTGCCCCATTGCGATGGTTGCAGCTATTGGCATCGGATCGACTTCGGGCTTTATATACCTCGTCTGCCTGCTATATTCGATTTCCGATTACGACGCGCTCTTGACCTCTCCTTACGGCTCGCTTTTGGCTGCCTACTACCAGGCCACCGAGAACAGAACAGGAGCTGTGAGTTGCACAGATGATAGCTTAGATCTGCGATGACGGCTGAGAGGGCTTGGCACAGACTTGCCTGCAGATTCTTTGCATCGGCTGCCAGTTGTGGGCAGCAACCGGGGCAGTGACCACTGCTAGTCGAATGACCTGGGCCTTTGCACGCGATGGCGGTCTTCCCGGATCTCGCGTCCTAGCCAAAGTCGTCAAGGGTCTCGACGTCCCCCTCGCGAGCTTGATCCTCGCTTCGATCATTCCAATTGCTTTCGGTGCCATCTACCTTGGCTCTTCAAGTGCCCTCAATGCTATCTTGAGCTCGTCTGTCGTGTTCTTGAACCTTTCTTATGGCAGTAAGTGCCCGGTCACGTGCACGATTTCTCCCTGGAAGAATTACTGATTGTATATCTTCTTGACAGTTCCAAGTAAGTTTGCGTCAGATCACTGCACGTGACATATACATCCGCATTTGCCAAATGACCGAATGACTTGTCTCATAAATCTTAGTTGCCATCCTTCTCGTTCGCGGAAGACACCTCTTGGACGTTCCAGGAATGCCAAAACGTCGCTTCACACTTGGACCATTTGGCTATGTCATCAATGCTCTGGCAGTTCTCTTCGTCATCTTCACTACAAGTATGTGGCCTGCTGCTGTCCCTCTTCGCACAAACATCCGTAGCTGATGCTTTCATAATTAGTCTTCTTCCTCTTCCCACCGGCGATCCCGGTCAATGCAAAGTCGATGAATTACACGGTCGTAAGTGCAGTGGGCAAGTCTTCTGACGGATTCGGTGGCTGACTTTGTATATACTGTCCGACAGTGTGTCATCTTCCTCATTCTTGCCGTGTGCGGAATCACCTGGCTCGTGTCAGGTCGCAAGCACTACACTGGTCCTCGAGACATCGATGCCCTGCTCGCGCTTGCTCGTCATGGTCTGCAGAAAGGCGAGGTACTCGATGAGGACCTCCTTGCGAGTATGGGAGCTGGACACGGAGGACTTGAAGCAAAGAATGGAGGGATGGGCAAGCCGGTTGTTCGGGAGGTCAACTAAGCGCGCGAGCATGTGGAGAGAAATCGATCCTATGTCGCTGTATGTGGATTGTTCATCGGATACAACAATTCATGGAATAGCAGATAGTTAGCCCTTGCGCAAAGCCTTGCATGGCTGGACAACAACACAGGCACTACTGCAACGCCAGGTCGTCGACCGGAATTGGCGCGGACTTTTAATGCGCGATGTACGAAACGTACTCTTTGAATGCTCGTCGAGCTTCTCGGATTTCTTGGGGGACTTCTTGCCCATATGCCGTCAAAAGAGCTTCAATCTCGCGATCTGTTTCGTTCCGCGCAAACCCGAGTGCTGTCAGAGCAGTTGCAAGGACTGGCAATTGAACGCGGGAACACTCACGAGAGAGAAAGTCTATTGAGTCAAATGTTGTGGGAAAGTCAGGAGGGGGATCGAGGAGATTTGGCTCTGGAGGGGCGGGGACTCCTTCGACCAGCGGCTCCAGGTCCGGCATGCGCTTGAGGCCCGTGAGGTGGCCGCTGCTCAGCACAGCGAAGCGATTGCAATCTCGCACGTTACGATTATGCTCTCTGGGGCATTGCAACAGTAAGAGGTGTGCAGTCAGGTTCCAGCAAGCGAGACCTCGGCATATTTTTTTTAGCTACTTACCGGAGTTTCCCTAGTATGATACCTTTTCGCGCCTGGCCTCGTTTCGAGCCTCCAAATGACTTTTTTTTCAACTCTTTCATATCTTCTTGTAGACGGTCGATGACGAGCTGCAACTGTACAGCCCATGCTGGGCCCTTGCCTTGTGTGACAATCTGGCCGGCCTGTGACAGCTGGTTTGCGGCTGTGGCGGACGCGTTGCTGAGGTGCTGCTCCACATTAGCAGGGTGTTGGGCGCCGTCGCCGTCGCCGTCCGCGCGGCCTGGCGCTGCCTCGGTCATGGGATCTGTTCTGTCCTATGGTGGAGGCAGGACCGCGTAAGTCATCGGGTGCAATGTGTCTGTTATTGTTGTTCTCCATCCAGTTGGAGCGGAGCAGCGTGAGACGAGGCGCAGGTCACCATCACACCGACGAGACGCGCCCGGCAGACACACAGACGCATGCACAGCTGCATGTCCGTGCGCTGCATCTTGCCTCTGACCGCGTCCTTGTCCTGCTGGCCGTGCACGCCTCGCTCGCAGACAAAAGCCAGTCGAGCGCTCAGGCTGCCAGTGACGCCACACAAACACCCGTGGACAGCGAGGACTCTGCATTGGGACAGGACATGCGCTTGGGCAGCGTCGCACCGTGACAAAGAAGGCGTCCCCACCATCTTGGTCAAACAGCTGGTCTGCTCGTCTCGTCTCGCGTCTCTCTGCTCTGCTCTGCTCTGCTCTTCACCCAACTTCGCATCTCGTTCACTATTGACACTGACGCTGAGCGTCGACTTTAGCATACCATATACTCTCTTGCATCACTCAGCATACTCGTCTAGCGCAGGCCGCATCCCACATATACATTCCACTTCGTCGCACTCCACAATGGCTCTTCAAATCAAAGCACTGTAAGCGACAGCTGTTCAAGCATAGCCATCAGGGATGAAATAGCTAACCGGCCTCAACGATGACAATCTCTGCCAGCTTCGCACCCAAGGTCATCCGCTTTGTCATCCTCACAGTCGTTCGTCTCATTGGCATTGTCGCCATCTGTTTGGTGATTGGCGCCGAGCTCAGCGAGCTGGTCAAGTGGGTGGCGTTGCATGTTTGACTTGCACACAAAGCACTTTGTACGCTGACAGGGCTGTCATTGTTCTGCTCGCCGTGCCATCCACAGTAACATCAAAGGCTACGTCAAGGCAGTTCATGACACGTCACCCTCAACATCCAACAGTACCGCACTCGCAGCTGCAGCCAATTCCACGTCAGGCGCATTCGCATCCGCTACTTCGCTGTTCGCTGGCGATATCGAAGCTCGTCAATCATTCCGGCAGGCTTGCGGATATGTAGAGGGAACTAGCGTGCCGGATCATGCTGGTGGCATTCTCTTTTCGGTGAGCGGCGTTCTGCCAATGCTTTCGTGCCGTCAATTACTGGCTTCGAATTGTCAAGCTGAGTTTGGGTTCTGATCATTGCTTGGCGTAAAACTTGCAGTCCCTTTTCCGTTTCCTCAATGTCCTGGTTCTCTTCTTTTTGCTTGTCTCTGAACTGTCCATCCCTTGGGCGCCTCTCACCAATTTCTACCTTCGTTATTTCCCACCTCTGTCCGAGGACTTTTCGACCTCCTTCCTTGGCGCAGCTATGCTTTGGGTATCCACTAGCATTCTGAGCACCCAGTGAGTACTCAATATCCGCCTGTCAATAAGCTTCAATCTGACAGCCTGCATGCACGCAGTGTCTCTCGCTTTGCAATGGTAGCAGCCTGGTTCCTCTTCATCACTGGCGTACTCAACGTCCTCCTGTCCCTCATCATGGGCGCCAACGTCCGCGTCCACCGCAGCGTCATGGAAAGCGACAAGTCTTCGCGTCCCGAGCTGCCCATATTCAACAACGCCCCCAAAGTGAACAAAAAGGGCAAAGTCTCGTATCCTGCACCTGCAGACATTGGCGAGATTGGCTACCCTACTCCTGCATATGGCGTCTACAACAATTCGAGGACTTCAATGTCGGCGTCTGAATTTGGAATGGGATCGTACAGCTCCCATGTACCGGTCGCTACTGGACCACTCACTCGCCCGAGCGAGATGCTCGAAAGGAGAGCTGGCTCTCCTATCGGCGTGAGCAGGACGAGAAGCGGTAAAGGCATCCTGAAGATCCGCACTCCTGCCGAAGAGGAGGAGGAAGAGCAGAGAGCCGCTGCTGCCGCTCACACGCCGCCCTCATACGCCCATTAAGAGCTGGAAACGCAACAGGGCGAAAGCAAGAAGCTACGTCTGAATGAAGATGGTCAGGCATTGTACCGTCTCCAGCATTCATGAGCAACTTCGATCCAGTGCAAGCAGGATCAGCCGAATGGCCGTTTTCCCGCAAGAGCTTGGTAAAGGCAGGGCAGGACAAGGACGAGGGCAGACCCGCCTCAGCTATATCTCCTAGTGTACCTTCTACCGCGTAGATTTGGATGAAACCGTCAGAGGGCAACCGTGACATCGCATCCGCATGTACGAAGTCTGCCAATGATGTAACCTTATTAGGTTGCAAATATACTATCACAGCAAAGCCGCAGAGATGATGTTCTCGCGCTCTTCCCATGCCAAAAGTTCCGGAGGCAACTTGCCCTCGTCTGATGTGAAGATAGCTCTGACGCTGCGGAGGCCCTTCGAGAGTAAAGGATCGGGACGACACGCTTGCCAGGCCTGTCTGATGTCACCGGCTTGCTGTCGCTCAGCGTGTGCGATATACAAGCGACACAGCTCAAGCTTGACTGTTGCGAATTTGATCTCGGCGTTCTTCATGCTGATCGTGATGCCTTTTGCGTCTGGTCCTTGACCAGACTCCGCCTGTCTCTTAGGCACGCGGTATTTTGGTGCATCGACTGCCAGCCGGGCGAGCTCGCGCGGGATCAGCTTCGACAAGCGGGTGATCGTGTCCGTCGGTTTGGCCAACATGGGATCTGTAAGAGCCTGAATGTTCGGCTTGATGTCCTGCGAAGACGGTGGCATCCTCGACAAGCCTGGCTTGGCTGGCGATGAGCCTGCAGATGGCCGCGCTTTGACAGGTGTTGCCTTGACTGAGACTTGGGATGTTGACGGCGTGAGGCAAACGACATCCGAATCGTCAGAGTCAGACCCGCTGTGGATCGAGATGATCTCGCTAGGTGGAGGTTTTGGAGCCTTTGGCTTTGCTGGCGAGACAGGCGACAGACCTGGGAGTGAGAGCGTGGCAGGTGCAGCATGCTGTGTGAGGTAGGCGTTTAGGAGGTCGACTTTGACCTCAAGATGGTCCGACAAGCACCACTGTAGCGAGCACATGACAGCTCGGTAAGCGCACTCAGGGCTCCAAAGTCTCGTTTGATGTCGTGCTACTCACGCTGACAAATTCCTGGAATTGCGGCAATTGCAGCGTATTCAGCGCTTCGCAAAAACTTCGCTCAAACGCAGTGTTGTCGATCCTGTTCTCTTTGACCAAAGTAGCCAGCAGTGCAAGCAGTCGGAAGGCAGTTTCTACGTGGTCGTCACGGTAGATGTGGTCCAAGTGTTGTCTTTCGAAAGGGCGGAAAATGATTGCTAGGCAGTCGCGCAGATCAGTCGGCAAACTGCCAATGGCGGGATGCTTGAATTGAGAGAGGAGCCCGACCGAGGAGCGACTGGGAATTCCTTCGGTGTCTTGATCCGCTTCGCGAGGATGAAACAGGGAAATAGACTTAGCAAAGGTTTCGCTCGTCCAGGACAGATAGTGAACCTACCTATCTCGTGGGAAGCAGCTTCAACCTCCCAAGCTTCGACGAGCAGCCTTAAGAGGTTCCAGCTCCGCTCAACAAAGCTTTCTGTCGCAATCTGGCTTTCTTCACTATCGGCTGCATCGTCCAATATTCGAATTCCAGCGCCGAGTCGCTTCGTCAAGATCTGCCACACATCTTCGGAGAGATATATACGCCGCGCAATATTCTGAAGCACTCCCATATCGTCCTCTGGATCCTCGCTGAAGCTGCAGATGGCTCTCTCGGGCGCGCCAGCAGGTTCAGCCCTTCGTGGCAAAGTTGCCAGCAGACGGGTCGGACCAGGCTGGTGGACACAGCGACGAAGCGTTCCAAGCGATCGTAGTGACGCATGGTGTGAGACCAACGCGTATGGATCGTCATGCAGCGCGTCGTGTTCTGGGTTGTTGCTGGTGTCTTGCAGGCAGGCTTCGGGCTCGAGACATAGTGCAACGAGCTGCAGGATGATATCGCTGCAGAGAAACGACACAGTTACATTAGAGCCGAACCAGCTAGAGCACAGACATACGGCGCACGCGCTTGGCTGGTGAGAACCGCCAGAGTTCTGCACTATTGTAGCGAGTGCCTCTTCAACTGGAGGATGATGATCGATGTCGCGAGTATACACACATCAGCTACACGCGGCAGAGAAGTTTTGTGAATAGTGCCAGCTCACGTTCTCCATCCTCCAATACAGTATTGATCAGCGCTGCGACGGCTGCGTGTAATGCCTCTGCGTCAGTGCAACAGTCTCAATGTTGTCCCATGTCACGCACCTCCAGGCCATTCGCCAGCCTGACGCTGCTTGCCATGACGCTTGGGAGACGGGGAGCTAGCCTTGGATGTAGCTATGCCGTTCACGCCTTTGCTCCTACCCACGCCATAGTCGTGGTCGCCGTCCAGCTGCATCCGCATCAAGAGCGTGCACGTGTTGGTGGCAAGGCAAGAGGCGCATTGGGCTCAACTACTATAAATCATCATATTCGATCTGCCAAAGAGTCACCAACCCAGTACACGACGACATCTACACTTCTCCGGGCCAATAGTCCTCCACTTCGTCCCAGTCCAGACTCTCATCATCCTTCTCGCCACCTCCGCTATCCCCATCCTGCTTAGCCTTGTCCTTCTTATCCTTCCTCTTCTGGTCCTTCTCCTTCTCCCAAGTCTCTTTGCCCTTCTTTCCTTGCTTCTTCAATTCTTTCTTGGGTTCCTTCTGCCAGTCGTCGCTATCGCCTTTCAGATCCTTTGGTCCGTAGAGCATCGTCTGCGAAACGTTAAATTGCAGCATCAGTTCCACTAGTCTCAAACAGCTTCCCTCGCAGAGAACCATGTTGGCTTACCTCGCCTTTACCCCAGATATCGAATGGCGGGGAGTCGAGCACCTTGACTTCGATGTCACGCACCAGCCTAAGCAAGCGGTCAGCTTCCAGTATCCACATCATTTCACCCTTCAGCAAGCTGTCATCATCTGCTCACCCAACATCCAGGTCGTACAGCTGTCTGAAAGCTGCTTTCGTCAAGTCAACATGCGCTGTACCCGGCTGACAGCCAGCGCAGGCGTCCATAATTCGAACAACGATCCCGCTCTTGTCGCCATCGCCGTCTTTGGGTCTCAGCTTGAGGAAGGCACCGCAAGGGGGCTTGTCTGGCCACTGACGTGGCATGAGTCAGGCAGAGGTTGATCAACTGAAAACGAAGGCGCTTACATTCAAGGTCACTAGCAAGAACAAAACTTTCAGCTATTGCCCTGCCGTTGTTGAAAGAAGGCACTCACCAGCCGCTATCATGCTATCATCAGTAGGGTTCCAGCCTCCATTGGGTAGGCAAGACGCTGCAGCAGACATCTTTAGTCTGCCTTCTGCCAGATCTTTCTCGCAACCACGACTCACGATCCAGCAAGTCTCCTCCAGTGTACCAAGTGATAATGCTATTGAAGCTGTCCATATCGCGCCTAAGTACACCAGGCATCCTGACGCCATGCATGCCTAGCACTCCTAAATCGCCAGGCAAGTGCAGTGCGCCATTGGCAGAGCGCGAGATCTGCTCGACTGTTTGCTTGTAGTCACGCCTAGACTGTCGGAGAGACCGTTTGACGAGGTGTCCGTCGTACGGGCACGACGTGTTCACCGAGCGTTGAACCATGAGACCGACGCTGATGGATTGCCAGCCGTTACCATCGCTTGAAACGGTCGCGAGAGCGGCTCGAGCCTTTGCTCCACGAGATCTGACACGGTCCTCAAGTTGTGCACAAGCGTGCTTGAAGATGAATACCGAGACACTGCCTTGATGGGTAGGCTCGATACGCCTCGGAGATCGTTATAGTCGCGTCTAGAGATTTGGTGGTCTCTGGACAAGCCGAGGGCACGTCTAAGTGACGCTTTGTCCAGCGGTGGCCACGACAGCCCGGCAAAGGATCTGGCAGCTACCTCTAGCGCCTATCTCATCTTCAAGCAGCGCCTCAGTAGGGCCAACATTCCTTCCCTGCGCTGCAGACGCAGCTCGACCGCAATCCCTCCACTACCAGCGTCAACATGGTGAACGTGATCAAGCCAAGCTTCGTGACCCACGAGGACGACAAGTCGCGTCCACTGTCTATTCTCAGCACAGACATCTCTCCAGATGGCGCGAGACTTGCTACTGGCGGCCTCGACCAAAAGATCAAGATCTGGAATACGGGTCCTATTCTCAGCGAGCAGCTGGAAGAGGATCCAGAGACAAAGAAGCTGCTCAGTACTCTTGGTGCCCACACTGGTGAGTCCTACTCTAATCCATCGTTATCTCAGAATAGTGCTAATGGTACTTTGTTATCACCCGCAGGAAATGTTCTCTGCGTCCGCTGGTCGCCCAGCGGCGTGTATCTAGCTTCTGGTAGCGATGACAACATTGTCATTGTATGGGAGAAGGACGAGTGAGTATGCGTCAGTCACATTGTCATTTGCTGTACTGATCTTGCCCGGTCATTCAGAGGAGGATTTGGTCGAAAGGTCTTCGGGCAAGCCGAGGAAAACTACGAGGTCTGGAAAGCAGCTGGTCGGCTGGTTGGGCACGACAGCGGTAGGTCAAGCCCTTGTTGATGAGGCTATGTGATCAGTCAGGTATATTTTCTGATGAGCACATGATACACAGACGTGAGCTCTCTAGCTTGGTCGGGAGACGGCTACTACCTCGCTACTGGAGGCTCGGATACCCGCATCATGATCTGGGAGACCGAAGGTTTTAGTAGGTTTGGAATAGCCTTCCTTTGCCGAGCAATCTATTCAATTTCTTCGCTTCCGCTCAGCTCGCGTTCGAACGCTCACTTACCACCAAGGCTTCGTCAAAGGACTAGCCTTTGATCCCGTTGGCGAGCTGCTCGCAAGTCAGGTAGGTACAGGTAAAAGCTTTGGCTCAAATTCTACTGAATGTTTGTATCATCAGTCGGACGACCAGTCAGTGTGCATATGGAAGACGACAGACTGGTCTATGGTTTCCAAAGTGGAAGAGCCATTCAGAAACTCGCCTAATGCGAGCTGGTTTCGAAGGTTGAGGTGAGTTCACGAGAAGCTAAGTGTAGAGCACGGAGTGACGTCCTGATGCTTTTCTATAGCTGGTCTCCAGAAGGAACCTTGCTTGCTGTCCCCAACAGTGTGAACAACGGAGTCTTCGTCGCAGGTATCATGACAAGAAAAGACTGGGGCGCGTCTACTTCGCTATGTGGACACGACAATGTCATTGACGTGACAGTCAGCGTGTTCGTTTTCCAGGAAACTTATATGTTTGGCTGAAGCATGCTTTTCTAGTGTTTCAGCCCGATCTCCTTCGTCAAGGACCCAACAAAGCCTGCCACAGGTTCTAATCTGTGCTCTGTCCTTGCTGTGGCAGCGCGGAGCTGTATATCCATTTGGCTCACATCGCAAGTCCGGCCGATTGTGGTTTTCGACACCATTGTGGATCGCGATACGCTGGATCTAGCTTGGTACGTCAAGTTGACATTGCCTCCAGCTCTGATCTGATTGCCCGTGTACGCATACACAGGTCGAGTGATGGTACTAATCTCTACGCTTGCTCCTCGGAGGGGCATATTGCTGTCATCCAATTCCAACTGAAAGAACTGGGCCATCCTGCTCCCGTCGGAGCACAAGAGCAACACAAGGCTACTTGGGGATTTCAGGCACCACCAAGGTCAGGTACTGGCGCCTTTGGGCAGGCAGGCCGAGCAACTAGTTCTGGAGGACCCAATATATTGACTGCTAGACCGAAGAATAAGCCAAGACCAGCCGCGCCTCTGCTTCCCATTCCGCCGGCTGGAGCTCCGCAGAAGATCACCATCCTCGCTGGCGGCAAGCGACGTATCCAGCCAACGCACTTGGGTCTGGGAGAGATTATCCCTCAACCACTGAATACTGGCTTCAACCGGCCGGTCGCGCCTAGGCAATCGGACCAGCAAACTCTTCAACCAGCATTCGAACATCGTTTCCAGGCACCAGATATGCCATCGCCCAACCTTGGCGGCGATGTCGACATGCTGGACACGTCTATGCAAACTCAAAGATCTGGAGCACAGGGTGCCCCGTCGAGAGTATGTGTGGCCTTCAGCTACATTTGATCATGTCTGACTGCTGCCTCTAGACGCCCCTTCAAGGAATTGGTACGCCATCTTGGGGCGCCCCTCAGGACCAGCCCATTCAGTACGCGCAAGCCTCCGCGAGGAAGAGACGAGCAGCCGAGATGGACTATGACGATGATCAAGCGGGCCCTTCGTTGGCAGTAGTGAGACCTCCCGGCCGCACTCTCGGAGGCGACCGTCCAGCTACTCTGCCCTATACTGGCAAAAATGTGGACTTGCGGCCAGCCTACATTCCAAAGACGATCGTGCAGGTGCCCGAAGAAACACTTTCACTCGCAATACCCGCAGTCAAAGCCTATCAAAGTTTCAAATGGGACACGGAAAGTGATGACGCCGAGGCTTTGGAAATACGCAATTTTGCCCAAGTGACACGTAAGTTCATCTGCAACTTGAATCACCTTCGCTGTTGATTGTAACTTTGCCGCACCAGGGCCATCCGAGATCTCACAAAGCAACGCCGCCGGGAAAGTACAATGGCTTGACTACGTCCCAGGCGCCATCGTACAAGCCACCTTCTCACCTACCTTCAGCGCAATCTCCTGCGACGATAACACGCTCAATGTCTATAGTGCCAGCGGAAGACGGTATGTGTTGTCGTTCAAGAATGACTTCAATAGGCTGATATGCATGCTGATTGGAACGTTTTCATATTTGACAGAATGATGCCCACCATCATACTTGATGGGCCTTGTTCGTTCATGGATTCGGCGGAGGACTATCTGCTTACGCTGACGTGCAAGGGAACTCTCACAGTATGGTAAGTCTGGTGATGTCCGATACGAGACTTGACGGCACAGCTGGAATGAACATTCGTCTAGGGATGTTCGGAGACGATTGTCCAAGTTCAAGCCTGCCACAGTCTATCCTCTCTTGAGCCAAGGGCCAACGTTCGTCGGCAACCCGCCAATCATCAATGCCACTAAAGTCAGATCAAACGGGTGTCCGATTCTATCTCTGTCAAACGGCTTAAGCGTCACATACGATCCCGACCTGAGTAGCTGGGTTCACCTCAGCAGCACATGGTGGAGCAAAGGATCAGAGTATTGGGAGGGTAGGATCCGCTCGAATACCTCTGCCGGACGTGGCCCTATCAAAATTCTCGAGAGTGAAACAAACGATTACATGGGGGCTCAGCCCGAAAATGTCACTCTCGACGGGGAAGAGACGAGACTTCGTCCGAGCCTAGAAGGACAAGAGCAAAAGAAGCTGGGCAATGACGATGATTGGAAGATGGCACTCACATTGGGACATCTAGAGAGCCGAATGAGCGCTGCCATCGCACTGGACAGCCTTGCGGAATACAAGATGTTCCTTTCGCTATACGCGAAGCGACTGGCCGAAGAAGCATTCCGTGGCAAAGCAGAGGAGCTTGTCCGAGATCTCATTGGCCCCATCTACCAGTATGTCCGGGCTTCTCAGTACGGCGACAGTCACATACAGAAGTCTCATGTCTTTCCTCTTTCATCCGCTGCAGCAAACCTGGAAGAGAAGAGACCTGGTCACCTACTCTTCTAGGTGTCTCCAAGCACAGCCTTCTCAAAGAAGTACTCAGCGTTTTCGCGCGAAGCAAGACTTTCACGAAGCTTGCAAATGATACAAACGACATCCTGAAGAAGATGGCCTCAGATGTTTGATTGTTTCCTTTCGAGGCTGTCTTGTCCATGCCAAATGAAGGAAGCTCCAGAAATGTTGTTGCTATCAAGAAAACGTTGCTCTCAAATGGATTGGCATCTATGGAACTGCGCGATGTTTTCGCCCAGGGTACACACTTCAATTCTGAAAAGTCACTCGGCTAATACGATAATCCATGCCAAGTTTACATTGACCTTAACGCTCTTCGAGTTCGAGGCGCGCTGCTTGCCTGGAACGGGGAGGCGCGGGTTTTAGCCCGAAGCTCGGATGTACGTGCATTTCATACTGCGATTGATGAGTCACGCAACCGCTCGCATTGAATTACAGCGTCGTACTATCAGAAACACGCTGCTCAGTCGCTGCCCCGGTAGGTCGGCGCACCGTAGTGTTCCTGAAACGGGTTGCGGTCGGCGGAAAATCTGATTTCAGTACATTCCCAATACCACCAGCCGGATGGACACAAGCCAATCTTGCAGTTGGCCTATGTGCCGCTAGACTCGGCCTAAATCGCAAGAATCGACCATGCCCGCTTTCCCCGTCGACGCCGTTACCGCATTCGCTAGGTCTCGTCCGTCTGGTCTGGTTCTCGTAAAGTGGCATTCAGGGCAATCTACAAATCTAATCTTCGGAGACGGCACTCGCCTACCAAATTCTCAAGACCAGTCTGTAACTGCGCCGTCACTGAGCCGACCGACTTCCGAGCCAAGGCCGCGAGCATATGAGAGAATGTGGCCGCACAAGCCATCTTCGCTCGCTCCGCCGCTAGTCCGCTAGGCGTCTCTGGTCTCCATGACATCGAGACGCAAACGACAGATGCTCAATTCGTTTGCTCGCACACGGTTGGCTATACGGTACGGCAAACGCGCAGCATCCAGCTGCTGGCCTTTATTAGTGGCCTACAGGGCATCTGGCTGCCATCGCCTGTCCAACTCTCACGGCAATGACGGACGTTGCGATCCTACCTACCGACTGACCGCTGGCGATCTGCTGGATGAGCTGTTGCGCCCCAACGGCTGGCGCGAGCGGGAAGTCCGGCCTCCCCGCCATCGCGCTGGAGACTTTGTCCATGGCTTCGAGATCCTTCCCTCGTATGGGATGAAACTCGGCTATGAGCCAGCTGCATCGACCTCATAGCCTAGACTGACTGCAATCATTGCGCTGCTGCTTTGCCTTCCTCGCTTCTTGTCAACTGTTCAACCCAGCCATCGTGACGTGCGGGCCATCCCATCACCACCCCCTCGTACCTATAGCTTTCCTCTGCGGTGCTGGCATCCACAATCGACTTCTATCTGTGCAAATCCCTCTCTCTTCCCTTCTCGCACAACGCTGGACCGCAGTAGTCATGATTGAGCTCAACTCCGCCGTGGCGGAGCTTGTTAGTCTTTCAGCCAAAATACCAAACACGTATCTCGTGGTGGGCATATGGTGAGCAGTGATGCAGTGGCTCGTGGGTGCATTGTATTGACTGATCCACTCTTGCTCGCGTCAGGTGGGGACTCTGCCTCATCCTTCTCCTGCTCATCCATGCATATCCTCGTTGGGGCTCTCCGATCCGCCACATCAACGGCCCTCATCCAACTTCTCTGCTTTTTGGAAATGTCGTTGAATTGTTCACCAGGGTGAGCAGATCCTCCATCGAAGAAGCGTCAGACAGGCGCCTCGTTGGCAGTTGGGGAGATCCAGCTGTCTTCGGCAGCAGGCCGAACGAACGGTCCACGTTCCCTCCACCCATTCCAGAACCAGCCGTTATGCTGACGTGCCTGTTCTATTACCTGCGAGCAGGATGCATCATCGTACGAGCTCTCATGGTCGCGTACTTTTGGATCTGTCTTCAATCTACGATGGGCATTCGGCGAGTCGCGACTGTACATCGCGGACCCGGCGGCTCTTCATCACGTGCTTGTGACGAACTGCTACTCCTATCCGAAACCTAATCAGCTTCGCAACTTGATGTCTGGCTTCATGGGTCAAGTAAGTCGGCCTCCATTCTACATACTCTATAATGCAAACTGAAGAAGCTGTTTTCAGGGGCTATTGTTTGCCGAGGGCGATACTCACCGCAGGCAACGCAAGGTCGTGACCCCAGCCTTTGGGTTAGCAGCCAACAAGCAGTACTCGCACATCTTCTCGGATAAGGCCAAAGAAGTCAGTTAGACAAGGAAGGTCACCGGCTTGATAGGTTTTGACTGACTCACGCATTTGTGACTGATTGCAGCTGCGTGAACGATGGACGGGTATTTTACGAGAAGACAAGGGACACGTCATAGATGTAGCCAGCTGGGTCGCGTGCTGTACTATTGACATCATTGGTTTGGGTAGGCACACTGTCCGAGCTTCTCACCGGACTCTGTATGCTCACTAATTCTGTTTATAATAATGCTAGCCGGTTTCAATCACGCATTCAATGCCTTGTCAACCCACGAGTCACAGGTGGTCTCCTCGCTCAACACCGTGATTGGAACATGGAATGCATCATTAGTCGGCGTATTCCAGCGAAGCATCGCCACGCGGTTCCCCGGCCTGCTGAAGATTGCTGCCATGCTTCCTTTTCCTCGCGCAGTGGCGGTCAAGCGCTGCCTCAGCATCATGGAGGAAGAATTTCGGGGTATCTTCGATGCGACGGGGTATCACAACGATGGCGAAGCGCACGACTTGATCAGCTCGATCTTAAAAGCCAATTCACAGACTGCCCGTCCAAAAGATAGATTGTCCGATGCCGAAATGATGGGACAAGGTAGGTGTTCCAAGGTAGTGATTGGCACGTCGAGCAGACTCTGACGTGAATACCTTTCCTCAGTGTCCACCGTCACTATAGCTGGTCTCGAGACGACCGCAACAGCAATCACGTGGGCGCTGTACGAGCTGGCTCGCAACCCTAAAATCCAGCAACGCCTGCGAGAGGAAGCACAAGAAATGTTCGAGATCAAGGGAAATGAAGATTTGGAAGACGATGATATATCTCGCATGACCTACCTTGACGCCTTCGTAGTGAGCAGCTTCATCGAGTGTCAGCCGGCGCCGGGAGCACCGCAGCATCAGAAATGACTAGCTGACACCTTTATCATGCAGCGAGAACTTTTGCGCTTCCACCCCGCCGTCGGGTCGACTCTACGAGTCGCTTTTAAAGACGACGTCATACCTCTAGCTGAGCCTTTGCTAGCACGAGATGGCAAGACGTACCTAACGCATATACCAATCAAAAAAGGACAGCGCATAACAATTGGCATCTTTGCGTTGAACCGGTGCAAAGCCATCTGGGGCGAGGATGCTGATATCTTCCGACCGGAACGTTGGCTCGAATACGATGATTATGCAACTGCTAGTCAGCGTGAAGCAGACGTTGGATCGGCGTACGAAGTGGACTCCAAAGGCTCTCTGAGGTCTTTTACCGCTTGGAGCTCGACTTTGACTTTTCTGGGGGGACCTAGAGGTTGTGTGGGATGGAGGTTCGGTGCGTCACTTGCGCCCTAGTCATGTTCCGCTTGAGTCAAGTGCTCATTGGCGAGATCCTCGACAGCCGTGCGCGAATGCAAGACCATCCTGGCAGTGCTCGTGCGATCCTTCAAGTTCGAGCCAAGAGATGCAGGTAAGACCTGCCTCGACCTGTTGCGCAAGGAAACTCGCTTTATGCATTGGCTGGATTTGTCTTACAGACACGACAGTACTGAAGAGAACCACTTTCGTCGCTCGTCTGGTGATACAAGGAGAGGAAGCATTGGGCAACCAGCTTCCGCTCAAGGTTTCTCTGGTCGCCAACGACTAGGCTTGCCGTTCCAACGGCCTGGCGACCTCTTAGACGAAGCAGCTCAGCTCTGGCATGTTTCTCTCGGCACGTCTTCCTGTTTCCGGCATACAACTTCAGTTACGACTTTTACGACACGACTTTTTGACGACCCCGCTATTTTACCACTATAGGCATGGCTTTAACACCCTCAGTCCTTCATGCGTGTGCTAGAGTATCACATAGAAGTCTGAAGATTGCTATAGCCATCTTCTCTGCGTGTAGAAATGGGGACAGCGATGTATACAAGATTCTTGGGCTTTGATTAGAGACCACGCTAGATTATCGACTTTTATCCTCAGCAATGAATCGACTCTACCAAGCACGATAATTGCCTTTGTGTGCACTATCGCTTCAGCTTTGAGCTGATTTGAGAGTCCGCAGAGGACTGGAGGAAGCTGGGTAGCCTCTGTATTCTGTGAGCGCCGACACGGAGTTTGGTGGCGACACCTCTATACGCGTGGCAGTGAGACGTCTTGGGAGCGTGACGCGTGCTGGGAGCAAAGCGGGCAGCAATTCAATGTCAAGAGCTGGGCTTCCGACCTTGGAAGCAATTCATATGGTCAGACTTGCTGGCTTGACTGTCAAGAGTGCCCTCAAAGATGCGCTTGTTTGGCATTGTTTGTTGATTGCGCGATTGAAAGCTCGACGGGGCAAGGACGAGGATGTGAAACTGCAGAACATCAGCACAGAGGCACAGCGAGGTGGTACTGGTATGAGAGAATGCACAGAGCTCGCAGCAACCAGATGAAGTCCCTCCTGCTGCTCTTGGACTGAGCGTGCGTGCTGCACAATCTAACGCCGCATGGGCCGAGCTCGAGGCTGGTGAGCGTGTGTGCTGCGAGCACGAGCGCACAACAATGTCGGACGGACAGGCACATGAGACAGGGCAGCGATGGAGAGGGAGCTCGAGCACACCAACACTAACAGCACATCTTGTCCTCCTATCAAAGCTGACGCCTTGCATACACTCACCCTCTTGGAATTGCCCAACTGTCACTCTCTGTCACAGCGCAAATCTCGTCTCGCCCGTGCCGGAGAACAGCACAATCTGGATCCAATATCATAATCGAGAGACGTTGACACGCACCGAGGAGACCGACGCCCGTGTCGGACAGCTGGCCTGCATCACAGCAGCCACAGTCTGGTGTGCTGTCTCCTTCTCTTCGACCGTGGCCGCTACGCGCCGTGCTCGCCCCTCGCTGTGGTGGCTCGCTCATCAGCATAGAAGAGCGCGCTCGTGACCGCCTGGCAGACGAAAGACGCGGCCCTGCGTTGCGCAGGGGTTTCGACAAGCTGGGAAGCGCGGTGGAGCAGCTCTGGCGACTCGTATAGTGCGTATGGAAGCTCTGCCCTGCTTGACCGTTATGTGCACTGCATATACTGTGTAGGCGTTGGGCAGGCTCACGCTGACTTTGTCGCCACCATTTG
Organism: Cystobasidiaceae sp. HBUAS51001; assembly: GCA_003351005.1. Taxonomy (NCBI): domain Eukaryota; kingdom Fungi; phylum Basidiomycota; class Cystobasidiomycetes; order Cystobasidiales; family Cystobasidiaceae; species Cystobasidiaceae sp. HBUAS51001. The sequence goes on along the minus strand of QOZY01000029.1, from coordinate 485,589 downwards.
CTTCTGGATGCACACAGCCAGGATCTGCAACGTAGAACGTAAAGAACAGCAGAGAAGCACTGCAGTAACGATTTCGAGACAGCTGTCTTCTTCAAGGAATTCGCTGCGTATACTGCAGTCAGTACGGCACTCTCCGCTTTTCAAGAGCCAATCTGGCAGAGACGGACCATCATTTCAGCAGTCACACCAGCATATCCGAGACATCCTGCGTGGACAGCTGTAACTCTCTGGAGACCGTCTGGAGCTGCAGACTGCTTGTCGAAAGAAAGCAGTGCCTGCACGGCGGAGAAGGGAAGTGGAAGGAGAATTTCAGAGAAAGCAAGGGTACCCAAAGGTGAGCGACACGCCCTCTAAGTGTCTGGACAATCGTCCTCGTACACCTCTGCTTGCACAATTGTTCCTGCACGTGCTCCTTTCCAAACCCCCTATTCCCTTACGCGTCGTGAGGGCCGGTGGAGCTGCAAAGCGCTCTGGCGGTATGCGCGCGATCATCAGGCGCAGGGACGTCGATGGCCAAAACCACCTTCGCGATCCCAGATAATTCAAGCGGCTTTTGAAGAAAGCGCTTGCCAAGTCCTGTCAACCTCTTCCTTCTGCCATCATGCACATTCTCCCCATTTCATCATTCATTCCCTCTCTTCGACTACATGCCACCAAATGACGAGCGTGTCCATTCAAGTCACGCTTCTGTCGAGATCGGTCCAAGCTGCAAGAGCTTCGGAGCTTGGTCTTGCAGCTTCGATGGCGGCCTCGACAAGCGATAGGGAGCGAAATGCAGAGCTTCGTGATCTTGCCGCAGAGGCAACTTATGAAGGCTCTTGCACTTCTTACAGCAAAGCAAAGCAAAGCGAATATCATGTCACGCTTGGTGGCAGCCACTCGTTGCTCAGCTTCACCGTTTCTTCGACGCAGCAGAAGCGACCACTGCTCCCACACTGAGCACTCAACAGAGTAGCCATCTTCTTTCCTCCTCTTCTCCTCCTCCTTGACGTCCACCCGCACTCCGTTCTCCTCTAGCTTTACCGCACTTGCTGTCGTCATTTGAGCAGCGCACCCTGTCGTTCCCAGATCTTCCATCGCTTTCAAAGCCGGGCCGGGCTGATCTTGTGCCAGCCAGTTGCTGACTTGCGCGGAGGACGCTGATCTGCTCTCAATTGCCTACCTCTCAGGCTCTCACAGACACTTCAACGCATTCATACACGACTTCATTCGTTGGCCTGCTCCGGTCACCCACAGTCGCTGATCCGCCACAGCTCCGAAGAGCACGCAGCTAGCGCAAGAGGACACAACGGACACGTCAAGAGAGGCAACGCCTATACACGCAGAGGGCACGTCTATTCGGCACCTCGCTCACAGTACTATTACACCACATTGCACTGGCACTCCCCGCTCGCCCTTCGCTGTGTCAGCACTGCAACGGCATTCATCTTCAGGCCCGATCATCTACGCGTTAAGCTTTACAGGCCACGAGAGACGCTGAGAGGGACTCAGCAGCAGGATTGGCTGCAAGGGCTGGCTCTATACGACTCCACACGGTACGAGTCTTGTGCCTAGGCGTGCAGCTGCAGAGGCCGTTCAGCAGGGAACAGCGTCCTTCGTCTTTGGGGCGCACGGTCGACGCATCAAAGAGAATTGCGGTCGACTCGGGCGACTACGACTTTTTGAGTCGTGCCCGAGTGGACGAACAGCAAGGCAGCCAGCGCGAGGGACGGGTGTACAACGTTGATTATGAAGGCTCAGACCTCTGCAATGGCTTCTCAGGTTGTGCCTGCGAGCTCCTCGCCTGGCCAGGGTCATGCAGCTGCCAACCGCGTCATAAGTAGCCGTTGGAGTCGACAGGGCAGCACTAGCGACAGCAACAACCACCAGCATCCTCAAGAGCATCATCAACGCCCCTCATCAAGTACACAGTCCACTATGTATCGTCCACCTGCGCTTGCGGGGTCTGGCTCGCGCTCATCGTCCTCCCAAGCGCAAAGGCAGGATAAGGCGCTTGGGTGGCAGCAGCACCAGCAGGAGCACAATCAAGAGGGATGGGACGCCGTACAGGCACATATGCAGCATCGCGCCTTTGACGGACACCATTCACCACTCCACCAGTCACACATGCAGTACGGCAGCAGGCAGTCTGGCGGTGCCAGCAGCGCATCCTCGTCTGGCACGATTGCGCCTCTGTCGGCTGTTTCAGACAGCTCTCAGACGCAAAACCTAGCAGCGTCACAGTTCGCCATGCACCGCGCGTCTGATCTGCCTTCGTCCTCTTCCTCGTCGTCGTCCTCTGCTTCGTCCCGCTCAACCTCGCAGGACTTGCACAACCGATATACCGAAACACCCTTGACCGCCGAGCTACCGCCAGAAGGTGGTCAATCGTCCTCGGGGACGGTAGGAAAAGCCGGACAAGGCAGTCAGTCTAGCTGCGATGCTGCAGATCAGGACTCCGTCGGCGGCTTTCCATTTCCAGACTGTCCAGACTCGAAGCGAGAGCGTGGTGCTGGTGACGATGGACTTTGGAAACATACCGATGTGCTGTTGGGACCGGCGACTGGCGCTTCGACAGCTGCCAACCTGTCGACAACGACCAACACATCCACAAAGACAACGGCCAAGCATGCACCTGCGCGCCGGGAGTCAGCGAGCAGCACTTCCACCGGACAGAGTGGGCTTTCAGCGCTCGCAAAACCGCATGAGTCGTCTGGCACAGCGTCGATGTCGCAGACGCCTACTCCAACAGCTGCAGAAATGGATCGCAGAAGCTCGCAGTCGTCTTCTGCCTCGTCGGCGCAATCACTACGCTCTCGCCAAGGGCAGCTTTCGGCACAAGCATTTCCAGACGGCCTGGCTGCCAAAGCGCAAGCGGCTTCAGGCTCATCTGCATCCGCTGTCAATGCAGCATCTGGTTCTGCGTCTGCTAGCTTCAGTCCGCTCAGTCCACACGTGCAGCCTTTCAGTCCTTCAGCCAATGCTGCTGGGCTGCCAGCGTCAATGGGCAAAGCCGCTGCTGCTGCGGGGCAGTCAGTGCCTGCTCGATCCATCCGCTCGCAATCGCTCACAGCTTCAGAAACGCACGATGCTCAGATGGAGGACCAAGAATATGCAAGCTACGCTTTCCCACCGCAATACGCCAGAGCTACGGGCCGCGAGTCAAGGCATCTCACTGGGTCTGTAGCGTCTTCATCTGCAGACACAGGCTACGCCAGCGGGTACGGTGCAAACAACCCTGAGAACGCCTCTCAACCAACATCAAGGTACCCGCATGCGTATCCCACGTCCGCTTCTTCGGCGCAAATAGGCTTCGGCTTTCAAGGGTACGGTCCCGGACCCCACGATGCCCCATATCCCGAGGACTTAGCTATGGCACGACAGCGCTCATGGAGTGAAGCAGGCGCCTTGGGCATCGTAGCAGGGCCCAGTAATAGAGGCCAACAATATGCACCACCTGGTCATGGAGCCGAATTGGACCGCGGCGGAGTGCAGCAGTGGGCAGCTCATAAGCATCAACCGATACAAGAGCATGTTGAGACCATGTTTGATCGCGCGTCCGCCGGTCAAGAATACCCTCTTGATCCTCGTTACCCTCCGCCTCACCACAATTTTGGCCCTCCCTCCTCTGCATCAGCATCGGGCTTTCAGTGTGCAGGTGCACCTGCTGGTCCTCACAGTGGTCGCCCGCTGCCGCTCAGTCGTAGCCTTGAGAACTTCGAGGCAGCTCGATATGGGTACGGGCCCTCCTTTGGCACGGATATGTCCGGAGCTGGCGACGAGATCTCCACTATGTGCGTGTAGCTTCTTTTAACCCATGATCCTTGCACAGTATTCCTGCTTACACTTTTGGATTTCGGATCTCTAGCTTCGTGGTCGGCTTTCCGGAGGACATTCAGGAGCGAGAATTCCAGAATATGTTCCTGTTTTCCCGTGGCTTCGAGGCTGCCACTCTGAAGATTCCAGCATCCACCGCAGCAGCTCGAGAACGCGATGCGGCTGCTGCGGCCGCTGTCTCCGCCATAGCTGCTACGCTACCCGCTTTTAATGCTCCACCGCCGCCCCCGGCTTTGGATCCCAGTCTCGGCTTTGGCGGTTCTGCTCACGGTGGTCCCAGCTACGATCATCTGAACAATTCGTTGTACGAGGAAACGTACATGGCTGCCGCAGCGGGCTCTGCTGGAGCTGGCAGTCTTCCCAATATGACCGGTCCAGCGGGTGCGCATCACATTGAGAGCGCGCAACGAGTCAGCTCAGCTTTGGCTGCCGCCGCCCTGACTGCTTCGGCATCCACTGCCAACATGGCCAACACGACAAACCGAAAGCAAATCATCGGTTTTGCGAAGTTTCGGACACGGGAAAATGCTATGGAAGCCAGGGATGTGCTTTCTGGCCGCAAAGTAGATCCCGAAAAAGGTTGCGTCCTCAAAGCGGAAATGGCCAAGAAGAATCTGCACATCAAGAAGAGCGGCACCGAGGTTCAGACACCTGCTACTGCTGTTGCGCCGCAGTACGACTCGCTGCCACTTGCATCTCGAGGCAGTGCCAGCGCACTCGACAGGCTTGCCGAACGAGAAAGAGAACGGGAGCGCGAATGGCGTGAAAGAATGTCCTTAGCACCTGCTCCAGCGGATGCTGCCATGGGCTATGACCACGCTTACGCTGCCGGTCCGCCAGATCGCGAATACCCCACCCGGGGCGGTCGTGCAGTGCCAGATCTGGCGAGCAAAGATCCATGGCAAGACGCTGCGTACAACGCATTCCACTCGGTACCGGCTGGCGACGGACCCTTTGCTCGACAAGATGGCCGAGCCCAGGCCGTCAACCGTCGCGAGTCTCCAGAACACATCATCAATGATAGAGCAGGGCCACAACAGAGCACAACAAACGCCCGTCAACGTGCCATGACTGGCACCTCGGCTACCTCGGCTTTTGGAAAGACTCTGCTCCAGCAGCTAGACGAGCAAGAAGACGCAGAATTCGATTTGCCAGACCCTACGCCCGGTTTCGGCGCGTCAGCGTATCTGACAACAGCTGGCGAAACCACTGTGCGCCGTCAGCCTCCTCCTGCACTGCCCTCTGCTCTGAACAACATGACTGTTGGCTCATACGGTGGTCACTCGTATATCGATGAGGATTATCGAAAATTGGCTCTCGTTCGCGGTCAAATAACATCTTCGCCTTCGCAAACGGCGCGTGACCATGTGCACACTCAAGATCACTACGGCGCCCATGGGCCAAGCAACGCCAGTACCCCGACAAGCGCTACCCCGGCAGCAACGGCAGCTGGGCTCCGCAGGTACACCTCCCCCGATCTGGTCTCGCCAACGCATTCGGAATTCAGGCATATGAGAGGTACCACCAACAGGGCCGATGACAACACGCCAATCGCAACGCTCTACGTCGGGGGGCTTCCATCTGCTTTACCCAATTTGCCGGGCGATGCCAGTGCAAGTCAGGTTGAGGATGCGCTTCGAGCTGTCTTCACGCGCTGTACGGGCTTCAAACGCATGTCTTATCGACAAAAGAGCCAAGGGTGAGCGCAGTATACCCTAGGCTGTACTGCTGTCCTCACTGACTGACCACAATCTTCCTGAACTCCAGTCCAATGTGCTTTGTAGAATTTGAGGACACTACGAGTGCTACGAAAGCTCTGAATGAGATCTACGGACACACGCTTGGCGGGCTGGTCAAGGGCGGTATTCGACTTGCTTACAGCAAAAATCCCCTTGGAGTTCGAACATCCAACTCCTCCGGCCCTGATTCACCCACTTCCGCATCGCCTACCTACTTTGGAGGTGAAGGCTTCGCTGCCCAACAATCGTACAATCCTTCGATACCCGCGAACGCAAGCGTGCAGGCGTCTACCCCTACACTGCACTCGCGCCTGGCAACTCGAGACTACCTTCATAATTCACCGCATCCCGAACAAATGGGTCATCAGTCAGGCTTCCCTCGGCAGTCCACTTTCGCATCAGGCATGTCAGGCATGGCGCCGAGGCAATCCATCTCGGAGCACCGACCTGCTCATGACCGGCGAGCGGTTTCGCCGTCTGCTTATCCCGGAACATCTTTCGCACCTTTCGCAATGGACCGCTGAGATCCTACGACTTGGTCGCCCACAACCGCGTGTGCTTTTGCTCACCGTATCAATCGCCTGGATTCTCGACTTTGGCCAAAGCCGTCCGCCTTCCTATTCTGCCACATCAGATCGTTAACCAGGCACCATTCTCAAATATGCACTCTATCTAAGTATACATGCACACAAGCACAAATAGGAGTGACAGTTCTGCCTTCATACAACAGTAGTGCCAAAACCAGTGCTCTGGTCGCCAACCAGTCTTTCTGTCTCGCTCACCCCTGCAAAAACATGAACGTTAGCGCAATCTTGCGATTTTACATGAGAGTCTTTTCCATCCTATCATTCTAGAGCAAGCACATTTGTCTGTTAGCCATTCGGCTTCATTGTTGCATCGGGCTTCTACTGCCAGCATCTTGTAATTCAGCAGTAGTCGCCAAGCCGACATTTAGCACGTTGCGTAAAGTAAGCTTCTCTTCCGATATGTATTGTCACTAGAGGTTCAGTTCTGTCACGTCGGGGCGCCTGCTAACATTCTTTGCAAGCATGACAAGCAACAAGAGTGCTCATTACACTGATGGCCATGAAAGCATCATCTGCACGTTCGTGGAACCTTCTACCACTAGTAAGCTCCTCATAGGCGTAATATAGAAACACCAATTACGTCCTGCTCTTTCTGTAATCAACTTCGGCTGCCACAGCACTTTCCTCGATGGTGTCTGCGATGCCATTGAGCACTTCTGCTGAACGAGCGTGATACTCTTGCTGTGCCTTGACGAGGGCAGAGAGCGACTTGATGGATTCGGGCTGTCAAGATAGTGGACTAAGGTCATTACATGGTTTCAAGCCCTTCAGGATAGGTAAAGCCCTCACATTGTCCAACACCGCTCGCATCAAATTGATCGCCTCTTCCGTAGCGGTAACAAGCGTTTCTTCGGCTGCTTCAACGTCAAGTCTGGCCTGTTCGACCTTTTGCGCGTTGCTCGATGCAGTGTTGGTCGAAGTGACGCCGGCGTATCCACCACTCATCTGCTTGTACTTGGCGCGAGCGGCATCGAGAGAAAGTCGGGCAGACTTGACGTGCTGGCGAGCCTTGACTGCGGCATTGATCTGATTGTTAAGAGTAGAGGACCATGGCTTGTAGAAGTTGTTCGTGATGGCTGCGTCCTGTGCAAGGCGAGCTGCACCAATCTTGTCTTGCGCGACAGCATAGGCCTGCAGACTGCGCCCAAGCCTGGTATCGCCTTGCGATGTGGCCGATGTGTCGGAAGCTGCTGCTGCGCTGCCTCCAGTGAGGTCGAGAGCGCCTTAAAGTTGTTGCGGGAGGTGCGAGAGTCAGACTCGTGCTCAAACGGCCACATGGAGCGAGCGCAAGGTAGCTTCTCACCACTGGCAGCGGCTCTCGAGAGCGCATGAGGCAAAGTCTTCTTGTGTTCGACGGTCTTCTCAGTAGGCTCAATCTTTGGAAGGTTGGTACCTTTGGTGGCTTGACTGGCCCAGAAAGTGAGCGAGTGAGAGACATTGGTGCCTATCTCGCCAAGCGACTCGTTTACGTTGGTGGGGTAATCATACGGCTCCGTCGAGTAGACCTTTGCGATCTTCAGGAGAGAGTTGTGAGCATTGCGAAGAGCGTCGCATCGCCTTTCAAGTGCCTTGTACTCTGCGGTCCAGATGATAGAACAGGTGCTTGTCAGTTCAAGCTGATAACAGCTGATGGACGGCGCGCCACACCATTCGCGCATGCCCCGCTCAAAGACGAAAGCGCTCACCTTCGGGAAGCTCAGTCACACCGTCCTCTTCTGTCCTGCCAATAGTCTCCTTGACAGACTGCTGCAGCTCGGAGAAACCCTTGGTGAGTTTGGTGGAGGTGCCAGAGAGGTCGATGCCTTGCACGCTGTGTGCGAGGTTGCCCCCAAGGGAGGACAAGTTGGCCGAAAAGTTCCTGTGGTCGTCGAGGGCGCGTGTTGAATGTCGCGTCCACGAGAGTAAGATGGTGCATGCGCGCGTGACGGAGTGTTGAACGCCATGGGCGTCAAAAGCACGTCGAGGCCAGCCAGCAGGCAAGCGTTGAGGCGAGTGGTGAGACGACAAGACAAGCGAATCGTCAGAATGAAAAGGGCGAGGTTATCAGAGACAGCTTGAACGCACTTCCACGACATGACGCTGTGCTCAGCTAAGCGGGGTGTTTTGCTCGTGCTTGTCAACGCGTGTTGACCGTCATCCAACCTGCGAGGTTGTCACTTTTGGCTGGTCAAGCGAAGGATGGCGAAGACAATCAGCGCTGTGACGGCTTAGGAGTGCGTTTCAGAATTACGATACAGCTCAAGAAGCAAGAGTCTGCCCTGGCTCTACAATCAGCGACTCGCCGTCCAGCAGCTCTGCAGCATGGCGTCACGCTTCAAGGCCTTTGTGGCTGCTCGGCCAAGGCTGGACCGCTCCTTCAAGCTTCTCGCATGGGTACCTGTGGCCGTCTTTGTCACTCAGCACGTTGGTAGCGTTATTGCGATTGAGGGGAGGTGCGTTTTCTGTCCTTCAGCAGCCATTCGTCTGACTCCTGATGAAGCATCAAGCAGATCTATGCAGGTCGGCCAGAGCAACCCTCACGACAAAGCTCAGGCTCTTTTGTAGTTCATACTGACTCTCAGACTGTCATCCTTCCTCTTGCAGCCTACATTCAATCCTGATTCTTCAATGCTCCACGAAGACGTCGTCCTGGTCAATCGCCTGGCAAAGTCTCTAAATACCTTCAGAATAGGCGACGTCGTGACTTTCTGGTGAGTGCATCACGCTTTCCAATCGTTTCACGCCTTCATGCGTCTCGCTGACTGGTGCATCCAGGGCTCCGGGCTTGAACAGCCCCGTTTTAGTGACAAAGCGAATCATCGGAATGGAAGGCGATATTGTGCGGACACTCCCGCCTTGGAAAGATAATACCGTCCGAGTACCTCAAGGGCATTGCTGGGTGGAAGGAGATGAGCCAGTGCGATCCCGAGATTCGAACACGTTTGGTCCGGTAGGTAGTCCTCGGTCGCAATTGCTGCTTAGCGGCTTGCTAATAGCTTGACTACCATTGACTAGCTCCCCTTGGGCCTCATAGACGGCCGAGTCGACGCAATAGTGTGATTGGCTCTGCAGCTTCCTCGTTGATTTTCAACTGCTGATGTTCCTTGGTCCGTCTGTCCAGCTGGCCACATTGGCGCTTTCGCTGGGTGGACACGCTCGTCCCGGATCATGCTCAGAGGAGAGTCGTCCATCACCGCAATAACGTGACATGACGCTACTCACTATAAAATCGTTGAAGGTGCCAAGCTATCTCTGTCACTCCCTCGCGTGCACGTGGGACAGCTAGTGTCTCACCAAAACTCCGGCAAGTCTGGCGCCAGACCTGCTTTTGCAGATGTCCAGCCTGATCGGTGCGATGCTGCTGCAATTGCGGTAAAAAATCGAGAGCTACCGATACATTTCCGAAAAGACCGCCAACGATCGGCCAGCAGTCCTCTTGATGTGAGCTTTCAGGCCGGCTTGAAACAGTATGGAAGGGCCACGTGCACTGGCAGCTCGCGATGGCCTGCGAGTAGCAAAAGCACCTGCCGAAGAGCAAGAGATACAATAACGTCCGGTGGACCTTCCAAGCGAAAAAAGCAAACAATTATTCTAGCCATCAGCATACGGCCCATCGTTTCATGATACGCGTGATAACACGGATAGGATTGCTAGTCTGACGCACGGATGTAGCATATCCCCTATCCGCTTTCTAGAAGTATACATAAGGTGCATGTTGTCCGAAGTTGTTGTGGTGAAATGGGTAGCCGTACCCTGCGCTCGCAGCGTTCAACATAGCTGCATGACCTCGTGCAGCCTGTTCCCCTGGCGTCAGCCAGACGCTGGCGTTGACTGGCAAACATAGATCAGATAAATATGTTTGCCGTCTCAACACTTATGGTAGTACTGAATCACTGCACTTACGCAATGTGCCTGGGTTTGCAGGACCAAAGGGTTGAAACGCAGAGGGTGCCGCAGGAGGCCAGCTCGGAGGAAAAGGCATTGGAGCTGCAAATAGCATTGCCGGATGATGAAAGAGACGACTGCCGAAGAATGGTCTCCCGAAAGTTGAACGGCCAGAGCCAAACCTGCAGTAGTCATGAAAACTTTGGCTTAGCACGTATTCTCTTCAATGCATACTGAACATACCTGCCATACCACGAAGTCCGCATAGTCAATAAGGACCAGAACTGTCAATTCCGCAGGACTAATGATGTGATGAGGGGAGATCAGAAGGCGCTTATCAGACTCCAGATGTGCTTGCAGAGGCCTGCTAGACCGACAATGTTACGTTCTAAGCGTGAACGCGTTTTGCAAGAATAAGGGTCTTCTCCGGTGAGTCCGAAGGTAATGCATCATCACAATTACGCTCATCAGCTAACAGGCTGACAGCGAGTCCCAAGTAGAAGTGGTGACGGTTTTAGCTTGGTCATTAGGCATGGCGCATCGTTATCTATACATGCAGAGCAGATCGGGGTTATGTACAGCATGGGCGGCGTACACTGCGGCTGGCTGAGTTGAGCCACGTTAACCTTAAAGCAAGCGTTGCGTTTGGAATTCCCTCTACTTACTGATCAGAACATATAGGGTGGATAGGTGGGCAGGGGCGTGACTGGGGTGAAGCCTGGCCTGCCATAAAACCCTCCCATCATTGGACTCATCATGCCCATCGACGCATACATAGGATTCCACATGTTGTTCATGTAAGGGGAGAACGCCCGACTATAGGGTGAATACATCTGTCCCGCCAAGTAGTTACTATAACGCCGGTCGTATCAGTAAGCTCTGACTCTGTGACCGAATGCTTTCAACTCACTACGGCGACATGTACGGATTGAAATACATTGTGGAGGCCGGTTTGATATAAGCGATGGTTCGAGCTGTCTATGTGTGAGCAAGTGAAGTCAATGGAAGCAAGAGTCCTTGGGCAGCTACTGCTTCAGCCAGTGGTGGGGGAGCATGAAGGGTGGACATTTTTGAAGCCGGCACTGGTGCGGGCGGGCATCAAGCAGCGTTTCCCTGTTTGGTGAAGAGAAAGGGTAGCTTTATTAGGGATTGTAGACATCCGAAGGGTCAGTTGCGCGTCCGAGCCCAGACCTCGTGGCCATTCGACGTTGAAGCTTTGAAGAGTAAGTCTGCATGACAGGATGGTAGGAAAGGCCTCGCAATCTTTCTGAGATTCGACTGGCCTATCCAGGCAGCGGGCTTGATGATCAGGATAAGTGGATGTAACTGAATAGCAGCGCGGCGGTCTGGGTGCCCGCATCTTCTGGCGCCTGTCCGCCGCTCTTGCGTTTGTCCTTGCACCCACCCGCCGGAAACCACCTTGCAAGGCGTCAAACTCATGACCGCGCAAACCAGACGATGTCGACATCACTGGATGGCATCCGTACGATGAAAAGAGTCCTGCGCACCTATGGCAAACGGGGCACAAAGGCCAGGCAAGAGCGAAAGGAACGATCAGCCTCGCTCGCCACAAGGACCAGCGGCTCCTCTGGAGATGAGGTCGGCGTGACAGACGATGCAGAGAACGCTGAGCCGCAAGCTGGACCGTCCCGGTCGTGCTCTCCTACGCGGTCTGAAGCTGCTGGAATGCTGGCTGTGCGTGAGCCGCCAGGCACACGTGTACCAGAGGTGGTCATCTATCAATCAGTCCGGCCGGCTCTTCATACTCCAGCCAAGGCCACAGCACGTAGCGATAGCCCTATCAAATCTGGACCGTCTATAGTAGAAACTCTCACTGGCAAATCCAAAGGCAAAGGGCGTGCGAAAAGCGACGACCTGGATAGCGAGGCAGAAAGCACTGGTAGCGACGTCTCTTCCGATGCCATACACGTCACGAGCGTACGAGCCAAGCGGCGATTGAGCGCAGGCCAGTTTGCTGGCGGCACTCGTTCCCCACGTCACACATCTCCATCAAACAAGCCACATAAGCATGCAAATCGCGACCACCCGTCACCCACGAAGCAAACCGGTGGCGAAACAACGCAGACCTCTGAAAAGCAAGGAGCACCCAAGCGCCGCAAGTTCAGGCTGTCGCCAACTAGGCCTCTACATCCCTTTCCTTCTGCAGATAGCATCGACAGCTTATTCCAGGACTTGCTAGAAGAGGACCATTGCCACGAGCACGAAATACATAACTCTCGCCGGTCTCTGCTGACGAGGATGAGCTCTCGTTCTTTGCTCCCAAGTCCATCGAGGCCGTCGCTATGTACGTCGACATAGATCTCTACTCTTACAATCGACCGCTGACTAGTTGAATCTCTGAATAGCGCGCTCGCCGTCCCTCGCCCAAAGTCCCGTCAAACTCTCAAAGACAGCCTCGCTATCTGCAAACAGCAGCCCCCAACAATCTATCCGCATAGAGACTTCTACGCTCAGCAACGATACCAGCCATCCCCTTGTGGCGTCTAACGCGCTACAAGGAGCCCTTCAAGATGCCCCTGGGGTCTCAGACCTGGCATTACCTTCAAGCACGGAAAGCGGTCTTATTACAGCACAGCAAAACGAGTCTAGACACACATCTACGTTGAGCAGATCAGGCACGTTGCGGAGAGAGACTTCGTCAGTGCATGTCCCGACATATGACTTGTCACCATTAAAAGCCACTGCCCAAATGAGCGATGACTTCCAAGAAAGCCTCCTCGACGCGCGTGTACCACTGCAACAGCGCTCTCTTCTCGAAGAGACTGGAAACGATGAAAGCAGTGACAGCGAGGGCGAAGGCGATGTCTCCGGAATCGACCTTCACTCGATCAATCAGCTGAGATCTGCAGGCGAAAGCAAACGATTTGCCGATGAAATGCAATTCTTATTAGAAGGCTTTTCTGAAGATAGTGGCTTGTCAGTCCACAGGGCAAGGTAGGTCTGCGACCAAATGCAAGAGTCTTGGTATTGCTCACCCATGTTATCGACCAGCGCCCTGGAGATTCTTCGCAAACTGCAAGATTCCGACTTTGTGAGGAAGCTCAATGCATATGGTTTCGTGAACGAGGTTTACACGGCGATGAGGGGCGTGAAAGCCGGCGAAGGGGATCGAGTAAGTCGACAAATGCGAACATATCGCGCTATTGCTGACACCCCTGCATCTGCAGATTCTCGACACATGCTTGCTAGTACTTGTATCGACTTTATCCGAAGATCGCAAAGTCTTCGACCACTTGAAGCTGGCCGACGATGATCTGGATCTGCTTCAAGTCCTTCAAATGATTCGGCAGCAAAGCTGGCTGCGTCGGCAAATTATCGTTCCTGAAAAGGGCGCGACTAAAGCGGAGAAAAGGTCTTTGTCTACCTTGGACAATCTAGCAAACAGCCTTTGCAAGGTAACTCCTGGACGTATTGAAGTATGTCGCAGCAGCTTCGGCCATGAACAACTCTATAGCTCAGACTAATTTCCGATTGTCACGCCAGCTATCAGCACAGGATCTCTTCTCGACTATTCTGGCGAAATATGTAGATCGAGGGGCCGATACCATATACCAGCTTTCAGATGGCGGACATATCGGTTGGATACTGGAAGTCACGGAAGGCGATATATCGGGAAGTGGCAGCGTGGAATCAGGTCAAAATATGCAGTCAAGCCTGCACATCCTAAGTGCCCTCCTTGATCAAGCTGGCGAAGGCGATGCAAAGGGTTCTCTAACGCAAAGCATACTCCCACGACTGCCGCGGATCTTTCGTGAACTAGTCTCTGCGACTGAGCAGGCTTTAACGCAGACTCACTCGCTTGAGGTTCAATTTCCGAGTAAAGGTGAGCTGGTTATGGTGGACCAAATTATGCCATACTCCCTTGACTGACGTCGCATATGCAGCGGCACAAGATCCTAAAGGGCACCTCCAACTTCTGCTCAAATCCATGCTGTCCTTGACAAGCCTTTCTCAGTCGCATCTGGACGCAGTGGTACAAGAAAGCCGGCATCTCTTCCTTGCATTGATGTCTTGCATCGAGTTGGGCAAGTCTTCAAAGATCGTTCCTAACAACACCATACGAGACAATCGCGTCGATTCTCCTTCGTCAGAAGCCTCCAGGTCACGGAACATACCAAGTCAGCCGACACACCGTCAATCGGAGATTCTGTTTCTCTCGCTTGCATTGCTTGAGAATATCTTGGAGAGCTGCCCCTCCAGCCGGCCTGTCTTCCGGAACCTTCGTCAGTCTTTGCATGGCTGTTACGGAGTGCTCGTCGCGCCCAACTTACGCATTGTCTTCATGTGCTTATTAGACACGGGCTGTGGGTGCAAGGATGTTGACAAGCCATCAGCCGAGTGCCATTCGGCTGTCCTGGCTATCTCGAATTTGATGGGCTGCGAAAGCTTTGAGAATGATCCAGTAAGCTTGAGTGTCAGCTGTCTTGACGATAATTGGCCAAACTCAGGCTTGTATGTCTTTCACAAAGGGCGAATCACAGGTGTTGTCTGGGTTTTGCACGTTAATCATCATTTACGGGCTGCTTGGAGATCAGCATGCTCAGCGCGAGGCATTCAGACACATGGGAGACCGCCAAGTGCATCTTCATACGCTCTTTGATGCCGTGACGGAGCTGCTTAAGCTTCATGCTGGAGCAGACCGCATAGGTCTGGATACGTCACATACATCACGTGATGAGCTGGAGTGTATTGCATCGGAGTTGCAGGCAGCTTTGACTGTGTGATGGGAGACCAAGGTAGATAGCAAGTGCTCACATGGATCAGTCGAGCTGCAAGTGTACTAGATTGAAGCTGGTCGTCGGATTACGGTGGCGTCGCGGCGCTCGACCCTCACCGAGTAGCTCTTCCAGGGCCTTGACTCTGCTCAAAGCATTCGCCCGTCACAGGAACGCCTTCTCGTGTTCCAATGCATGATAGAGCTGCAGCCAGATGCCAGTCAGAACAGTCGTCGACCTGGCGCCTGTTCACCCCACTCCGCCCGGTCCACTGCGCGTGGTCGCCAAGTCAGCCAGGTCGACCTGGCAATGCGCGACAGGCTGATGATGGGACTGCAAAGGCAGCAGAGTCGAGAGGTGCAGCAACATGACATTGTAGCGTACTGTCTGACTGCCCTTGTTCTACTGCAATCCGAGTCGGAACATTCACCTTCTCGTACCCTCTAGATCTGCTGCGCAGGTCGGATCAGCCGAACGCAAAGTCACTACCAGACACTCTCGGCTACAAGATGGTCGCACTTCGTGAGCCCTGGTACAAGCGAGAGCTCACAGGCCGACGGCTTGCATGGAACGTGTTCTTCTATGGCTCCCATCTCGCTCTCTTTTCCTACGGCTGGTGGAAGCAGGCTGCTGATCCGCGTCTTGCTGGCCTCAACACGTTGGGATTCTCAGTTTGGTTCTCCAGAGGTGAGGTCCTTGCATGTTCGCTGACTGCATTGCAGCATGGAAGAGGAACTGATACAGACCTTCATGATGTCCTGCAGGAGCTGGTCTCTGCCTGGGATATGATGGGCTTCTGATTACCCTCCCTGGTATGGATTCAAATTGTCCCATAGGCACAGATGCCTTTCACTGATTGTTTTACCCTCGCCATCTCCAGTATTGCGCAATCTAATTATGGTGGTCCGTCCTCATCTCACGTGTCCGTCCTAGTATTGTCTACACAGCTTTCATGTTGGACTCATTCGCCTTTTATATCTGCTTTCAGGGCTGCTGCCACTCGACGAGAACCTATGGTAAGCTTGCCGAAGGTGCTAGACTCTGTTTCACATGTGAATCGCCGACTTCCTGCATAGGTTCCATCGTCAAATTGCCTACTCCACACTCTTCTTCACAATCGTACATACCACTGCGCATTGTGAGTCAACTCATATTTTCTGCTTATTCTGCATCCACTGACCTGCCTGCTTCCTCCAGACGTCAATTTCATCAATGTAGAGCGCCGCCAACTTCGCAAGAACACTGCTTGGGGTATCCATTAGTGAGTCGACGCCTATTTGTGCGTTTTCCGAGTGCGGTTCGGCTCGAAATATGTATCGTCCATTCGTCTATCTAGCACACAACCAGGTGGAGTGCGTTAGACTCTCTCCAATCACACGACTATTTCTCACCTACTGTACCCATGACAGTTCACCGGTCACATTATGCTTCTCATCATGGTCCTCATGTATACCACTGCGTAGGTCCGAACAAGTTGGCAAGCCCACGCTCAGGGCTGACAAGGAGCCATACAGTCACGCCAAGATCCGGCATCAGTGCTTGTAAGCGGTCCGCCACCTCCACACATCTTGGGTCATAAAAAGAGCTCGAAGCTTACAAATTACCTTAGCGAGTTGTTCTGGTACACGCATCATTTGGCCTTCTTCTGGTTGCTCGGTCTTTGTAGGTCGAATTTGTGACACGATGTTCTGCTAGGCGGCTGAGGCTGCCATTGGTGGGTCTCCCAGATACTCATGCCACTGGCTGCTTTGTGCGAGGAGGTCTACCAGGTCAGCCAGTCCAATGCCTTGGGTACTTCACCAACCGCTTCACGATCATCGGTGGGGCTTTATACTTCCTGGAGCGAGTTCTGCGAGAGGTCCGAGCCAGGCGTGAGACTCGCATCACCAACGTCTTCATGCATCCGAGTGGAGCAATGGAGATTCGTTTCAAGAAGCCCAGCCTTAAGTATAAGAGCGGGCAGTGGCTCTTTTTGAATCTCCCGGAGGTCTCGAAGCTGCAATGGTAGGTACAGTCTAAATTGGTCTGTCATCGGATCGACCATGCTGAACTTCCTTAATTTTTCAGGCATCCTTTCACTATCTCTAGTGCTCCTGATGACCCTTATGTATCTGTTCACATCCGCCAAGCTGGCGATTTCACCAAAGCCATGGGCGAAAGACTAGGATGCTCCAGCTTGTTGGCGGAACAGCTTACACGCGATGCAAAGAAGGGCACAGAAAAGGCCCCATCAGACACATCCTCGTACGGCGAGGGCGGCTTCTACGAAGTGACGGGCCTGTCCGGCAATGTACCCGCCCTTCGAATTGACGGCCCCTTTGGTGCACCTGCCGAGGACGTCTTCCAATCGGAGGTCGCTGTGCTCATTGGCACTGGCATCGGCGTTACCCCCTGGGCTAGCGTGCTCAAGAATATAGGGTGAGTCTTCGATGATACAGCCAAAGTCATCTTTTAATCGTATTGCATTCATAGATACATGGCCAAAAAAGGCAGACTCGGCGCTTTACGAAGAGTCGAATTCTTCTGGAGTGAGTGGCTCGTACTCTGTGCGTGACGAAGTCCGTGGTTCTGATGGACTGCTTTGCTGCGCAGTCAATCGTGATTCGGGTGCCTTTGAATGGTTCGCTGCTTTGTTGTACGGCTATTACTTGGACGACACCCCTGCCCGTGAGAACCCATCTGACATTTGCCATGTCGTTGCAGGAAGGAGATCGAACAGAACCTTAGCGGTGATCTGGTCCACATTAACACGTACATCACCGCAAAAATGGACGAAAATCAGATGTACAATATTGCACTCAATGATGTTGGAGGTGAGCGTCTGAGTAACAGATTTGTCTACGTGGCTGACTTGTCGCCTACTCCCACACAGCCGCATATGACCCACTAACGAATCTGAGGTCTCGAACTCACTTTGGCCGTCCAGACTGGACCGCCATCTTCACCTCCATTCGCAACGGCATCGAAAGTGGCAGCTATCTCAGCGGACTCGAGAGCAGCCTGCATCCGACAGTCTCTGTCTTTTACTGTGGGCCTAGTGTTCTCGCAAAGGAACTTCGCGTCACATGCAATCAGGCGCAATCCAAGAATGTCAAGTTCAAGTTCCAGTGAGTTTTTGAAGACCTTTCCAGAGGTTTCGGTCTATCCAAGTCCGCCAGCAGACAGCTAATCACCTTCATTCGACTCGGAAACTTAGCAAAGAGCACTGTGAGCCTTCTAACGAGATTATGTGCTTACAGAAACATGCTGATGTTGACGCTTTGATGTAGTCTAACAAGTTGCCACAACGCGGTGGCTCGCCACCATGAGCTCGAAGTTCCTCGTCTTTAGGTAACAAGCACAAGTCAAGAGACAGAGTCAAAAGTAGCTGCTCCCTGCCAGTTTGTCGTTCTTGTTGGCGTTGAAACGCTTCAGGTCGTGCCTCCATATACTTCAGACATCGATCACTTTGCGTTGCCCCTCTTGCACATGATAGCACTTGCCGTTCGTTCAGCGTCAACGTGTCATTTTCTGGTAGACATGCTGTCCAGCCGGTCTCAGTATGCCTTGTTTGTTGACAAGGAGAATGGTGCCGCAGTGTCATCTCGTAAACCGGCTGGAAGCTACGTGTCCAGTCAGGCAGCCGCTTCCTTCAAGACGCCCGGTTTGAAGCAGCAAGCGCTTGTTCAAAAGGGCGCAAAGACCACCAAGGCTACCTCGGACAAGCTTGCTCTCAAGTCCGCCAATGCCAGCGGCAAGGCAGCGACTGTAGCCCTCGAGCCTGGAGCTCGGGTGCTGAGCACGAAGGATGGCAACAGTCGCGCTGGGATTCAGCCTTTCGAGGCGAAGGATGCCAAAGGAAAGGCGAGCGAAATGGCATACGATAAGCTCAGTCTCATACGTGAGCCTCGTGTGTGCTCTACCCCTTCTGCCTAGCTCATCTGACCCTTGCTCATCACTCGATAAACATAGCTGCCCAGACATTAGTGCCAGTGAAGGAGCAACCAGGCTCGCAGACAGCTCGGAGTGCTGTACCCGGTACCACAGCAAAGCCTCAGCGCAGTGTGCGCATCGAAGCCACGCCTGCTCGTGATGGCAAGTCCCGGATGCCCACCAAGACTCCAGCTCGCACGCCAGCTCCGCCGCCAACGTCGATCGCGTTGGACAGCGTGAGGCAACCCCAGGCAAGCGCCTTCAAGACACCGCGGCCCAGTGGGTCACGGAGCAGCCTGTCGATGAGTGGTGGCCCAAGCAATTCTCTGCTGTTCAAGACGCCTTCCCCGAACCAGCTGAGTCGACGCAGAAAAGGTGGCGGTAGCCCGACTCCGCTACTCTTCAACCCGACAAGCCTGAGGTCTGATAACGACATGAACGAGGACGCAGAAGTCTTGCCGCCTCCACCGACCTTCCTTGAACAAGTCGCCGCCGGTCATGCACTTATTGATGACGAGTCAGAAGTAGATTGTGCAACGCGACAAGCCGTAGACCCCAAGGGTACGCCGGCCACACATTCGTCTGGCAACGCAGAGTGGCACTGACTTGATCCTCTGGCATTTCGTACTTTCGGTAGACATCCCCGACGATCCTCCTTGCGACATGCCCGATTACAAGTCTATGGATCTGAATCGCACGCTGGCGTCTGCTCAATGGACCATCAATCTCTCAAATCTCGATGGGCAATGGGATGACACTCTCGATTTCGTTCCTCCACCACCGTCAGACGACGAATCTGAGTGCTTGTGCGACTCGTACTATGATCAGCCTTTCCCAGAGCCACCATTGTTCCCAGTCGTGCGTCAGGCAAACCGGAAAGCAGCTGCCGGACCACCTGAGAGCACGCACGGGCGTTCGGCACCCACAGGACACCCTTCACAGCGTTCCAGTGATAAGGCAGTGGCTCTACCATCGAAGAAGACAATGACTGCTTCGAAGCCGAGAGCACCGCTTGCGCCGGACCGGCAGCCAAGCTCAATTCGCTCCGCAAAACCTCCAACTCGTCAAACCATGCCTGTCAAAGCTACAACACGGCCTTCTCGGGTCACCGCTTCGTCTCTACATAGCTCGCAACGCATATCCAACCACTTCTACGATCCTGCGGACAGGATTGAAGTCATCGATTTCGAGCTTGATTTCGGAGACTCTCGCATATAAAGCCGCTGTCCAACGCCCGACCCATGTCCGTGTTGGCTCCGCAAGCTTTACGACGCAGACTCAATACCAGGCAATTTTATCCCCATGTAACGAACCCTGTTTCACTCGCCTTTGTCGTTGTCCTCCGCTCGACCTTGTCAATTCCCCTGCTCGGCATAGCGTTCTATACCCTGCGTGGCGGGAACCTGGCCTGCAACACGATTAAACTCGATCCAGCTAACCCTGCTTGCTAAGCATTGCATCGTCTCTGCACCATCCATCCGTGCAGTCATCGGCCGCAAACCTGAATTCGTTTCGCAAGCGCACCGCCTTTTGCCGAATTTTCAGCTCCGGTCAACGAAGGCTTATTACCTCGATGCGACATTGCAAGTTTAGCCCCTTCACTGCTCTTGTTGCGGGAACATAGGCTATCAGCTTGTGTCGTGACTCTCGCACGGCATGCCTGTCCTGCCACACGGATGGTCACGTCGCGCGGTCGACCTTTCTCCCGAGAGCCTGCGCTATCATCTTACTCCGTATCCGGATGAGCAACGCTTAACTCTGTATGTACTCGCAGGGTACACCGCTGTCATCATCGTAGGCGCAATCCGCATCAGTAGCTCGGATGGGATCGCTAAATGCCATTCGGATTTGATTCGCAGGCTCTTTACTTCACCCCTCCGGTGCGTGCTTGTCAAAACCTCACTTTGTATCAAGTGATGGACCGACAGCCTTCAGATCGTACGCCTTGTGATACATCCCTGGGTGCTCTTCATGACAACCTTGGTAAGCAAGTACATGATATACCATTGGCAATTCCCAACTAAGTCTCATCACGTCACAAAGCATGAGTTCTGCCACGTAAGTTTCAGGTTCACCTCCCCGGAGATCTTGCTAAGTTCACTTTAGGCTGCCATGGTGACATTGACAGGAGGGCACGTCATGTACATTGTCATCGATCTTCCAGGTTCTGGCGCGACGGTCTGGCTCTCGCGCGGCCCTCAATCTCGAGCCCAGTTGCTAGTCGGGCCGGTGGGCTATCTCGGCGCGGGCTTTTTCGGTGCGGCGTTCATCTTCGCTGGCTTCTCTATATTTGCTGTAAGAACGTCTTTCCTCTCTTCACCGCATGAAGACTGATTGCCACAGCTTCCGTCGTACCAGAGTAAGATCGCGAGCTTCGTCATAGCTGCCATCATGTTACTCTCCCTTATTTGGGTGGAGAAGGACTGTGTGGCTGTTCCTACTATTCTCTTTGCCGTTGCGAGTGAGCTAGATCTGCCGCTGAGCGGATAGCAGAAAGGAGCTGATGGCTTATTGACTCAGTAATGGCGCCTTTGTGGCTTTTGCGGCATGCATGGCCGCTCCGCTTTTACATTCTTTTTGTCGGAGCGGTCACTGCCGTGTACAACTTCGTTCTCATGATTGACAGTGAGTGACGTGATTATCCAATTTTTACACTACTGTACTTACGACTCTGCAGCACTCGTAAGGCGTACAATTCCAGGCTCGGATGCCCACAAATTCGCGGCTCGCACGTGCGGCTCCGCCCGGGTACGTACAGCGATCAACGAGGACTTCTCCAGCACGATAGAATACTGCTGACTCTGCTTGCAGCTCTGGGGTTTCCTATGGCTTGTCATCTGCTTCATTTTCTTTGCACTGGCTGTGCTCGCTGGCATATTAGTGGTACGGCACCACTACAATGCATCAATTGGATTCAAAGGAGTCTGATCCACTCCTGCATCTAGTTCCATCAAAACTACCGTCGACAAGTCAAACAAGCTGATACGTTCCTTCCTACGTGACATACTTGGCTTTCGAGCGTCTAACCTACGCTCGGTCCGCTGAACCGTCAGGTTGTCCGACGCCGTCACCAAGATGCACGCGTCGCCGAATCCTCGTTGAAGTCGAAATTGGCTGCACGACTGCTTGGTCTTGCTCTACATGTACTTTTCATCAGCGCACGCCCTACAAGCTAGCTCTGCATGAGCCCTATTCCCACTCAAGCCTTGGTCAATGCAGCACTACACTCTCTTTTACCTCGCGGGGACCGGCCTGAGAGGATCAATGGTCACCTTCTACGGCCGCATCCGACTGAGCAGCTTTTGACTTTGGAGGTGCTGGGTATACAAGCAGCCGTTGCACTCGTGAGTCGTCGAATGATGTCACCTTCACAAATGCTGAGAGCACAACGAAAGACTCTCTTTTGCTTACAGGCGAGTACTACCACAATTGGCCAGGGGTGTTGAGCAGCCTAACGAGCGATACGTCTGGCAGGGCTTCCATCTCGATTGGCTGATCAAACCGTGGGTCATATTCTATACGATTGTGGTAAGGACAAGTCGCTCTTCATCAATCCTATATTCAGCGGCTAGCTGAGCCCCTGCTAGCATGAAGCGTGTCACGTAGGTATGATGAATGAGCAGGGTAGTATGCGTGCTGAAGCCCCTTCCAGACTATTGTTCACGTCTTTGCCCGGGACAAAGTCACTCACATAAGCTTGAGTCACAACGGAGCCGGAGGCACGCACTACCTTGATGGCAGGTCCCAAGACGATAGACATTGGCAGGATTTCTTCTCGTTGCCGGCTGGATATATAGGAGAGGGTGTCGTCGGCGCTGCTCTTGTTTTTTGCGGATTCTCCCTTTTCGCAGTCAGTCAAGCTTCGCGTAACACTCCATTGCATTGCAAGCCCCGCTAATCTCTGTGTTCAGAGTGAAATTGCAGCTATAGCAATCGTCGTCATTCTCCTATGGGTACTCTACTTCGTTGAGAAGACGCCTTTCAACCTCGCCATCATTGTTTTCCTTATCCTGAGTACGTACGGCCAATGGGCCCCGGATCGATGGAGTGTACTGAAAGGTTCTTCCAGGCTTTGTCCCTTGGTTCTTCTACCAGCGCGCGTTCCTTTTGCGCTTCTATGTGCTGTGGTTTGGCGCTACCGTCATCACTTCCTGGGCAGGCCAATTTATTAGTGGGCAAGGCACCCTCGCAAGCAGCAGCAGCGATAGCGCTGATTTGACCGAACCAGCGCAAGTGGCTAACGTTCACACGGAAACAGATGCCTACAAGTTCGGCAACAAATTCGGTGGCTCGTCGCAGGTGAGTACCGCGTCCAATGTTCCGGTCTGCCAGCTTGACGCGATTCGCACTGTAGTTTTGGGGTCTCCTTTGGCTGCTCATATGCATGGCGTGCGCCGCCGCCGCCGTCATTGGAGGCATAGTTCTGGTGCGTGCACCACCTCTTTCTGGTCTTCGATGCGATTTGATGTGATCGCTTTGCAGTTTCACCAAACAAAAGAACAGCAGCTCCGTATTGCGGAGCGCTTCATCCCAGCCTTTGTGCCATAGACATTTTACAGCATTGGCTTTTGCAATGGTGCAGACCTTGTCAAAGCCAACGCCAATCACCACCACACGTACAACAACAAGCAACTGCACGATTGACGCCATACTCGCGCGACGGCTGCTTCAGTGTGTCCGCACTGAACGCGTGCGTATAAGAGCTACCAACTGATTCATGGAGTCCTATCAGCCTTGTCTTTATCGCGGTCAGTGGCGCAGTGCCTTACCTCGATGCGTCGGGCGGCTACTTCAGCGTCGTATCTCTCAAGGAGTTTCTGGCTCTCTACTCGGTACCGTTTAATTTCTGCCTCTCTCACCGTATTGATCCAGTCGAATGTACCTTGCTTCTGCTTAGGCGATAGAGTGTGTGCATGCGATGCAAGAGCATGACTAGTCGCGATGGATGCAGGCTGTAGCAAGGGCAAAGCGACCGGTGTAAGAACGCGTCGAGGAGAGTCAGATGCTTTTTCTGGAGAGTCGAAAGTGGGTATTGGCCCAGCAAGCAGGTCGTCGAGGGCGGATTGTGCCTTGCTCACGTCCGGCAATGGAACAGCGCGTGCTGAGCCTTGTTTCTTCCTGTGCGCTGACATTGCACTTGACCGACGCTGACTAGGCAACGCCTTGACCGGTCGATTGGAAGACATACTTGGCGCCGCTTCGTGTGCGTCTTTTGACTTGGCTTCTGGCACGGTCATAGTTGCCAACGTCGAGGCTTTTCGTGATGGGCCGCCAGACCGCTCTTCCACTGGCGATGTGTCCCGCTGGTCAATTGCCATGTCGGAAGTGTCTCTGACTGCACTGGACTTGCCAGGCTTGTCCGAGACTGGTGCGTATCCGGTTTGACTTGTCGACTGAGTGGCAGTATTTAGATTGCTCAGATCCTGCATCCGGCTAGCTTGGGGAACTTCGTCATTCTCTTCAATTCCGGATCTAGCTTCTTTTCGACCTGTGTAAGCTGCCTTTTGACCATCGGTATAGTTGTTTCCTCCTCGTGTACTCCCGAGGGCAGGCTTGGGTTGGCTTGCATTGTCTTGCTCGACAGAGTGAATGAGCACTGTCTTGTCGACGCCTTCTGTATCATCTGCCGGCAACGGATCATCGGCTTGCGGGTCTGGTAGTGTCGTGTGAGGTATGCTCTCGCTAGCTGTGGTCAGATCTGCTGGTCTTGGGAGTGACCGCGCCGTGCTATTGTCAGCAGGCGCACCGATTGCCTCCGCCTTGCCCGTACGAGGTTTGCTGGGTGGCTTCTGGCTGTCGAAAGTCGGCAATGCCTGATCAAGCAACCGCTCAAAAGCGGCATTATCGTCTTCGGGATCCGACATTGCTGCCTGGAGAACGGTCGTTTGCGACGCATATCGTGAATCCTCAACTACTGAATACGTGTCCATCTCCACGATATTGACAGATTCGGGAGCCTGAGACTCTTCGGCTGTTCCATCTACTGTGGAATCTGCGGCAGACTGCTGTGATCGTGTTGCTTTCCGACTTCTTGTGGCTTTGGGAGGCTTTGTCGTTGTGGTTCTGCGATTCTTGCCCGGCTTCTTTGCAGGTGCTGCGGGCTGTGGATTTTCCATCATGGCTGTGGTCTCGGTGGTAGATTGACTGTCGTCTTGCGGCAAAGCTGGCGCCACAGGCACGGGACCCATTTCTGTTGTTACACTCTTCGAGCTCTTGGACCTCGTGGACTTCTTCGCTGGGGCCGCTTTCTTGCCCTTGGCGGGTGCTTTTGTGGCAGCAGCAGAAGCTGCTGCGACACTCCGTCTCGTTCTCGACTTGGCCAGTGAGACTTGCTCATCCTCTTCGTCGTGATCAGAATCATCATCTGTTTCGCGCACCGCAATTATGGAATCTGTAGCTGCAAGTGAGGCGCCAGTCTGTGATCTTGCCTTTGCTGCCTTGCCCTTACGGGTTTGAGCTGGGACGGACGCTGATGTACTGGGTGCTTGGGTGTCTTCGTCTAGATCAGTAGCCATCGCGTCGTCGTCTGTGCCGTCAATCTCGATGATTGCGGGCTGTGACCGCCCTTTGCTCCTGTAATGTGATGCAACGTGAATCCTTCAACGATGTCCTTCGACGTGTCGACGTGAAGCAGACTTACTGCTTCTTCTTTGACGAAGTGCTTGACGCGAGCCTCGTAGAAGCCGCGCGCGTCTCAGTCTCGCTTTCTGTATCCTTGACAGCCTTCTTGCGAGATGACCGCGACGACTTTAGATTCTGCAAAACGATGTTCAGCGCACTTTTCGTGTTTTGTCTCGTAGATTGCCACTCACCTCTGCTTTGGGCGTTTTCGCGGTGCTGGTCGATGCGCGCGACATGGCTGTGAAAAAATAGCAGTCTGGGCGTCGAGAACGATGTTCCTCGCTGAATGGCAGGGGGAGAGATGTGCTGTCAGACCAGCAGGCAACAGCGCAGCGCATCTATCACAGCTTTGTCTACTCACGCAGGATCGTCATTCTTGCTCCAGCCATCAAGCTGCACATCACAGTATGCGCAAGCGCATGTGTCCAGGCTGTCTGGAAGGGGTGTGTTGTAAAAGCCTGCGGTGGCCAGCTATTCGGATAAAGGCAAATGTCATCAGTGGTTTTACAGCAATCGAATGCGGTGAACTAGCGTGTACCCTCTCACTCGTAGGCTTCCAGCCTTTTTTGCCATCAAACTTCCACCAGCTCCCAAAAGTGTTCTTCCTCGCTTTGACAAGCAAGCTTACGCTCGGATCGTGTTTACCATTTTCGTACTCTTCAGGGCCAAAGAGGTCAAAGTCGCGCTGTATGCCCACCAGAGTGGCCCATGGGCATTTCTCGCCGGTAGATTTGTCGAGGACACGTTTGAGGTGCTCGTCGAGCGCATCGTCTCCGTCCTCCCAGCCTTCGAGACCCTTGCCACAGTAGACGCAGGTCACGTTATCAGCCGCGCTCTCTGTGGGATCGTGGTAAAAGCCAGCTCGTGCGAGGGTAGCGGGTGTCACGCTGAAGCGGGTCGCATGATGCGGCCAAGCGACTGTAGCAGAATACGGCTCGTTGACTTTCCGCTTTGTCGGATGAAGCTTGAAAGAAGCCAGACGAGCTTCGTAGGTCTCCATGGCGTTGATCTCGATGTTTTGCTTGCTACAGCGGGTGTCTGTGAGCTTGGAGATGTAGAAGACAGGAGTGTGTACGTAGGCAACGGAAGCCAACGACGAGTCGATATTCGAATCCTTCGCTCGTGTCGTTCGCTCTGGCGTGTGTTCGTGAAAGCGGCGAAGTAAACAAAGCGCGCGCTGCTGGCCGGGTGCACCGTCTCGCCAAGCAGCACGGCTGCGATACTTCGAGCCCGTCCAGAAGCAATTGCTGATATGTCTGGAGTCGATGCGGCGCTCGCTGCTTCACTTGCTGTTGTACGGGACTCTTTCAACCATTGCGTGTGTTGCTTGGAGTGCAGTTGAACAGCGTGATCGGGGTTGTCTGACTGCTTGGTGCTGGTATTGGGCAAGCAACAGCGGGAGCACTAGCAAGTGCCGTCCACATGCAGACACTCGTGGCTCTAAACGTCCTTATAATAACACAATTGCAGAAAATTGCCCGGCGTCAGCAAAGTGGAGCTTTTTTGCCACCTCATGCGCTCCAAAGTCGCACGCGGGATCGCAGCTCTTCCACCTGCACGCGACAGCAAGCATGGCAGCAACCGTGGACGCACCTGCCGCGACCCCGTACTGGGCAGAAAGACCAAATATCGCTCCCATCAAATCATCGTGAGCAAGCTTTGTTCGCTAGCCCTTGCACCAAGAGCGAAAAAAGTGGCGACGGTCAGAAGGCTGACT
This sequence comes from Cystobasidiaceae sp. HBUAS51001, assembly GCA_003351005.1. NCBI lineage: Eukaryota > Fungi > Basidiomycota > Cystobasidiomycetes > Cystobasidiales > Cystobasidiaceae > Cystobasidiaceae sp. HBUAS51001. The sequence goes on along the minus strand of QOZY01000029.1, from coordinate 458,597 downwards.
TGGCCTGGCATCACTGTACTGCAGGTATGTCATCTGGGACCGCATCATTGGCGGTAGAGTCGTCGATGAGAAGCCTTCGCAAGCTGCGACGGCCACTGAGGAAAAGGTAGCCGAGCCGAGAGAGCTGGACGACGATGATGCGGCAGAAGGACGGCCAAACGCCTCGTCGTCAAAAGGTGCAGTGTCAGATCTGACGAGAAGCACAGAAGAGCCCCCACGAAAGAAGCTCAAGGGACAGAACAAGGGAAGACAATTTGCAAGGATCCAGGACGGCGGTCTCAAGCTCTGCAGTTTCACCTCGAGAGGCGAGCCCTGTGCCCGGCTGCAGGACGGTTTGACATGCGACTTGAATCACGATATCAAGATCTACCTGCAAGAACAGAAGAAAGCGGACATTCAGACGGAAAAGGGCGGCGAAAATGAGTCGCAATACTTGCAATCCCAATGTCCAGTAAGCTTGCCTGATGTACATCCCGCACGTGCTCTCACGCTGACGAGCAAACCTCAGATTCACTCAAACTATGGTGCTTGCCCGTTTGGGTTCAAATGTCGCTTTTCGACTAGTCATCTAGACGATCTGCCCGAGGGTGAAGGCTTTCAGGGCAGCGGCAAGGCTTTGAGCATTGATTATGAGAAGCTTCGTCAAGCTTGCCCTCAGAATTTGTCTACCGATGAAGAGAAGCTTCAATGGCTGTATCGCACCCGTGGCGAGATGAATGTGGTCACACCGTCCCGTATTGCCGAGCTTCGACGGATCAAAACGCAAGATCTGCCCAAGACCAGAGCCTACCTGACCAGCATTGGCGAGCCGATGGACACGCGCGCAGCAATGGGCAAGCACAAAGGCAAAGGCAACAACAGGCAAAGAGGGGCTAAAGGAGGAGATGACAAAATGAACGGAGAGTCTTCAGCTCAAGAAGCCGCGAGCTTGTCGGATGCATCGACAGAAACTCCGCTGAGACCGGTCGAAAAGAAGAGGCTCAATTTCGAAGGCAAGCTCTATCTCGCACCCCTCACGACTGTCGGCAATTTGCCTTTCAGGCGGCTCTGTGTAGGCTACGGCGCAGACATTACATGTGGCGAAATGGGACTAGCACAGGAGTTCCTGTCAGGCAACAAGAATGAATGGTCTCTCGTTCGCCGCCACCCTAGCGAAAAGTGCTTCGGCATTCAGCTTTGCGGCAACAAGCCTCAGACTCTGGTATCTGCGACCGAACAGATAAAGTCTGAATGTCCCGATCTCGACTTCATCGATGTGAACATGGGTTGCCCCATTGATCTGGTCGTCAAGAAAGGCGGCGGGTCTGCCCTCTTGGAATCGGGAAGCAAGGTTGGCAAGATTCTTGGAGGCATGAATCTTGTAGCCAACGACACGCCAATCACGATCAAGATGCGTACTGGCATCAAGACTGGCGTCAATACTACCCACAAGCTTATGTCGCGGGTTGTCCGAGACTGGGGTGTTGGAGCACTTACAGTGAGTTGAGGAGTATGAACTTGTTCGGATGAAAGGCTCACACGCGTGACATTAGATACACGGGCGATCTCAACAGCAGCGCTATACAAAACTTGCCGACTACGAGTACATCAAGACATGCGCTGACGAACTTCGGTACCGAGCGGACGAGCTCGATAGTGAGTAAATTGCTGATCAGCTGTGGGAATACAGACTGATCAAGCTCCCCCGTCACTGTAAACAGTGCCAGCCGTGCCAATCTTTGGCAACGGTGATGCATATGACCATCGATCATATTGGGAAAACGTCGAATCCTCTGGAGTTGACGGAATCATGATTGCAAGAGGCGCTCTCATCAAACCTTGGCTTTTCACCGAGATCAAACAACGGAGAGATTGGGATATATCGTCTCGCGAACGATTAGACATGATTGGCAATTTGGCTTCGTATGGCTTGGAACATTGGGGCTCAGACACCGTCGGCGTCAACACAACGAGACGCTTCATGTGCGAAGCACTCAGTTTCCAATACCGCTATGTGCCGGTCGGCATCCTTGAGCGCCTGCCAGCGAGGTTGAACGACCGGCCTTACCCGTTCAATGGCCGCGATGAGCTCGAGGTATGCAATCATATCACTGCTATAATTGCTCCCCTCTTGCTGAGACTTTTTTTTCAGTCCCTACTGGCAAGTGATAATTACATGGATTGGATCAAGATTACATCGATGTTTTTAGGACCTCCAGGTATGTGCGATTTGAATGCTCGAAGTTGGCTCAGCTGACCATTACGTCGACGACAGACGAGGACTTCCAGTTCGTGCCAAAGCACAAGTCCAACGCCTACGACAATGCGGAACAAGCCAACGGATAGAGAATTCACCCTCGCTCGTTGTACACTGTCGATGAGACGGTTGTGGCTACTGTTGAATTACTCCGAGGAGCCAAGCAGATGACGCTGCTCAAATTACGATGTACAGGTTGTCAACAACAGGGTTGTTCGACTGGCGAACGGTGTTTCGTTATACGTCATTAACGTGCGATTTACTTCCGCGACTAACATATACTGTCCTTGTGCCTCATAAATTACCGGACGGATGCCCTGTGCTGACTTTCTCCTGCGTCTCCAACTCATCGCCTGAACTGATTGATGCACGCCTTGGTCTCTCTACTTCGACTTCCAACAACTCCTGCTTTAGCTCCTCGCCGTCTGCCTCAACATCCTGATCGAGCACATCCAAAAGGGTTTCATCCCTTCCTTGGACCTTGGAGATTCCTCGGCGGAAGACCTCGCCTTCCTCCAACGTCAAGAATCTCGAATGGTTCTCAACGGGGCTTCGAGGGGCAGAGCTGCTGAGAGAATCGTACGAGGAAGATGCCGGTACTTGCTGGGGCACTTGTTCCACTTTACCAGGCTTCTGTAATGGCGCTTGTGCGAGTGCACTTGCCCCAAATATGTCTTCGTGGGTAGGGTCTGCAAGCGCAGCTTGTTCAGGACCGCTGCTTTCCGAAGTGCTGCTCGAATGCGAGGATTGAGTGTCATCGTCGGAATCCGTTATCGAAAAGGATGGAGACGGGAGCTGTGCCGTGGGAGACAGCGGCGGCTTGATAGGCGATAGATGCTCGCCGGTAGATAGTGATGAAAGACTCGTAGAGACCTTATTGCCCGGCCCCTGTTTGCCTGGTCTTGGTGCGCCGGCCAACCCGTACAGATTGCTAGCACGTTGCAGGAGGACTGCAAGATGGCTACTGAGGGGTATCAAGATATTCTGTCGATCATGATCTGTTACTGACTCCTCGGGAGCCAAGAGTTGCAGCTGGAGAGCCGTTGCTTCATCGTATATGGCAAGAACCGAGGCTGAACTGACGAGCTCTTTGCCTTCTCGCTGAAGCCCTTCATCTTTCTGAATAGAGGCAGTCATGACTCCAATGACATTCTTCGCAGATTGCAGCATTGCTCTAGACCAAGGTGACAATCTGGCGACCGCAGCTTCGCTGAGCTGCAAAGATGCCAATGTCTGCTCTTCCAGGCCGCGCAAGTCGCGCACAATCTCAGACTTGTAGATTGAGGTAGAGATGGAGCCCTTGGTGCCTCGAGCCAAGGAGACTTTCTGCGCGTGCTCAGTATTGCGTATACAAGATTGTAAGATGTCCTGCGAGAGACGAGCGAACTCGGGGTTGTTCGGCGGTATGCTAAGGTCTAGGCATCGAAGGAAGCGGTTAAGCTTAATCGAGGCTGATAGAGCCATAATTCCAGCAATGTCGAGGTCTGGGTTCTCGGTGAGATCAAGATGGATGAGGGAGGGCATATCGGGTAGATATTCGGCCAGCGCGATAGCTGCTGAGGTATTCAAGCCGGTATTGTTCAAGAATAATCGCATGAGTGTAGAATTGAGCACTAGGGCTGAACGGAGGGATTGCAGGCCATCTAGGGTTGGTCCACAGCATGGATTGGAGGACAGATCCAGGGTCTCCAGCGTGGTATTATATTTCTGTGAGCACGTCAGCATTGATATTGATACCGGGATAAAGGGATATTTAACGCATACCAATGCTTCCGATAGACTGCAGAGACTTGCGGAGTCAATCTTGTTGTCGCTGAGGTTCAGCACGCGCAGTGTGCGATTGCGCTTCAAGACTTGCGCGATGTACGTAACGCCGTTCTGCCACACACACACGTGCAGATGAATCAGTGATGTAAACGCTTTGCGCATGCCAAGTACCGTAGCTCACCCGTATATCATTACTCCTTACGTCCAGGGTAAGCAGTGTGCCTATGCGAGGAAGATTCTCAATCTGGCGTTGAAGACGCAATCTGAGATCTGCGTATCGATTGGCTTCGCGTTCCGGTATCGACACACGACCACGATTGCGCTCGGGTCCAAATACTGAATCGCCATCATTGTCCTCGACTTCCGTAAGCGGCGGGGACGTGACAGAGTTAGGCAGATCCATCACGTGCGACATCACAGGACTGTGCGTGCCAGATCCTGGCGACTGGACACTTCGTGCCGTGACCGAATTTCTGCCAGGGATATGCGTGACGTATGGAGCATTGTGTGCTTCTTGCTCGCGATGCGAGCCATTGACAGGACGAGTGTCGGGCGGCGTACTCTGTCCAGTTGCAGCGCTTGAGATGTTGTAGAGTAGATTAGAGCTCGATCCCTCGGTCGAGCCTTGAGGTGGCTCATAGTCGCGTATCATGACCGCTAGCGCCACCGCCCCAACCTGATTGATTCTATTTTTCCGCAGGGAAATGTGCTTAATCGTACTGTGCCGAATGTGATGGGCTAATGCTTCAAGCACATTGTTACGCAGTGCACAACTTTCCATTCGCAGAGAGGTCACTGCGCTTTGACCACGGTCGCTGAGCGATTTGCTGCGCAGTCCTTGCGGCCCTCTCCAAGCGCGCTGGTACAGATTCTCAAACTCGTCTTCTGAGCTAGTTTCATCTTCGCGTGGTGTCTCGATGGATCCATTCGCAGATGCGGCCTTTGTTGTCGAAGACTCGGTTGCGTCGCTGTTGCCAGTGGTCTTCGGAGAGGGCGTGATGGACACGGCTTGACCTATATAATCAATCATCTTCCGGTCGAGAACGTTGTCCGAAGCGTCCAAGTACTTGAGCACTTCAGCCCTCCGCATATAGTGTGCAATGATACGCCAGCCTTTGCTGCGTATGCGCTTATTGTTGGCCACGCTGAGGTGAGGTAGCGTCCCGGAGACTATCAGAGCGTGAATGATAGGCTTGATGGACTGCAAGACATATGGAACATTGAGCTTCCGGAGGAGGTATGAATCAGGGTAAAATGACACTCACATCATCGTCCAGAGAGCATCCATCTAGCAGCAGCTTGCGAAGGCCAAAATCGACAGAGAGCACGTCGGACAATACCTCTGCCGACCCTTGCGACAGAGCCACATTGGAGAGATCTATGGTTTTCGGGGGCGCCGAAGTGCTCTGTATACCCGTCATAGATAGGCGGCCGAATATCAGTCAGAATCTCCTTCAAGTATCTCTTTGAGTAAGCCAGGAATTGCTCACCGTGAGCAATCTACGCAATTGCGGTATGCCAGGTTCTTCGCGAGTTCTGCAGCAGTCATCATACAGAGCGAGCAGATCGCCGTTCGTCCAACCGCCTTTCTTGAGCTGTTCCTCTTGTCGTTGGCGATACTCTCGGTTGATTCGCTTGCGAGTTACTGCCTCTGTTCCAGGAGGACCTGGTCCGTTGATCGGATATACCACCGCCAGTGTCGACATTGTGAAACGTACAGTCTTGACATAGTCTGCTCCAAGGCTACTCTCGGCTTTTGCTTTCTTTTCGGCCGAAACAGTCTCGGTATCTGCTGCAGCTTTGACTGGTGAAGAACGATCTGCAGAAGGTGATGCGGGTCCTCGAGTGCTCAAGTCGGCACTTCCTGTAAAGGCGGTGCGAGAGCCACGCGTACTGCCCGCAAGCTGACCTATGGTTTTGACGGCTGCTTGAGGAACGGGTACATTGGCAGCTACGGCTGTCACTGCACCTCCTAGACGCTTCCAGAGCCCACCGCCACCAAGCGGACGACTCGAGCTTGTCGCTGGCGGAGGCGGTACACTTGCAGGAAGTGGTGATGGCGGGGTCGCGCTAGTAGAGTCAGGACTTGCAGCAGGCTGCAAATTTGAATACGTGGAGCTAGTATCGGCGGCCGAAGCATGGCTCGCAGACGAGCTGCTGGGACCGTTCGATGCTGACCCGTGACCAGCGTCTCCAACTACATAGCTGAGGACGTCTCGACGGAAATTGAACTTTGTGGGTGGTGGTGGTGCTGGCTTGAGAATACCTTTGGGCTTTGCGCTTCTAGACGCACGATGGCGGTAAGGGCCTTTGACTGGCACGGGCGCCTCGGACGCCAGCGTTTCGTTCGGCGTGGGCGCTACACGCTTCGCGCTGCATTGAGCTGCAGATTCTGCTTCTGATACCGCTTTACTCGCATTCGGCGTCTCCTGCAGTGGGCCAGACCCTACTGCTGTCGCTGCTTGCCCGGCCTCTGGCTGACAGTGTTCCTGCGATATCGCTGGGGCATAGTCGCTAATTTGCTGGACAGTAGCGGTCAGAGCATCGGCATTCCCAGTATGTAGCGTAGATTCGTCTGACCCTTGCATCAGAGACGCTCCTCCATCCTGGTCTTTGCAGTTCTGGCCTTTGGTGTTGATGGACGGTCGTGCCGCTGGATGATCGTCACCAGCGCTGTCGGACCCAGAGGCTAGGGCATTGCTGAGCTTGCTGTGGAGCGGTGGTACCCTCTTTGACGCGTCTCCGTGGCCCAGCTCCTCATCGGGCATCGCATGTCCGCTTTGTAGCGACAGTCAGCACGCAGTGATGATGATGATGCTGTGCTGCTGGGAGTGAAAGCACAAAAGCCAAAGTGGGCGACCTGCACGTGGGTCGACTTTCCCCCAATGTCAGCATGGCTACAGCTGTACCAGCATCGTCACGTAAGCTAGTGCTGCAACAGCTGACTGTCAATCCTACAATAATCTGAATCAGTGCGAGCACTTTATGCGTGGGTCATGCTGGCGAGGTGGTGGCAAACGATGGTGCGTGCAAGACGTGTCATCCCGGTCAAATGTATACATTCAGGCGTAGGAGGGTATTGACATATCAGTATTACTCTAATAACGCTGCTTGTGAGTCTTCGAGCGCTGCATTTCGTGCACCTTAGGTTGTTCTCTGGCACCTGGGCTGCTTTAGGCCTCTTCCGCCCAAGTCCTGCCTTGGACGAGCTTCAATGCGAAGTTAACGCGCCAGCAAGAGGTAGAACTCGTCGCTGCAAGTAGCGCCATGGCAAGGCAATAGTACATCCTGAAACGTCTCTGCTCGTCCATCACAAGGCTGCCAATCGTCTGCTCCGAGTGCGACCCGCCATCTTTCCAGGCGACGCGGTCACTCGCCCAAAGCAGCAGGTGGCCAGGCAGAGTGTCCCGCCAATGCTCTGGGTAACCAAAATGGCACGCAGACAAGTGCATCCAGCTGCCTTCGCTGCACTGACGGCGAGATGTAAGGTCAAAGAAAGCCCCGTGATGGTTCCTGACCTGGTCGGAAGGCACGAATTCTGAATAACATGCCTCGACTTCTGGATGGGCAGCCTTTAAAAGCTGCTCTAAGAGCTTGATGCTCCTTGACTTCTTACACATCACATACAGATACATCACTCCCTACATAAGCCTTCAAAGCCAGCTTCATCAGCGCAGTCATGCCTTCCTTCATCTTCCAAGCAGCCGCCACTCTGGCTATCGCCGCCACTGCATTCGCACCAAGCGTGCTAGGAATGCCCGTCAACACGCAGCACCTTCATGATGCTCTGCATGCTTCCCTTTACTCGGAATTCCAAGCCCCTGGCAGCTCGCTCGTTCAGCAGGGGACTGTCGAAGTGCGACACGTGCAGCCCGTACATCCTGTCATGCGCACTCTAGAGAAACACGACTTTCATCAGCGTTCAGTAAGTCACTCGAACGCTGTCGATAGTTCTTTATCTCCTGGCTCACAGCTGTCTTACCACAGATAAGCAACAATGAGATCTATCAAGCCGCCATTCGCGATCTCGATGGTCGTCTAAGCCTCGCAGTAGAAACAGGCGCCAGCGCTTCCCACGTAGAGGACGTTAATGTAGGTGCCAAACACCAGGTATTGCTTTTCTTCAGCGTGTGCTCACATCGTGAATTCCCTTGTAGAACGCATACGTTCGGACTTGCACCGCCAAAGTCATTGCAGACCTAGACGACATCAACGCGTACCATCGTGGAGTTTTGCAAAACGCATTGTCCGCGTTTGACGAAGCAACACAATCACCATTCGGGAACAATGTCGACCTAATCAAGGTTGTCGAAGACCGAAAATACGCAATGTCGCTAGAGATCTATTCAGACGAAGAGATCCTTCAACGCGCAGAAGATGAATGCTACAGCAGCTTCCCTCAGGCTTTGTCAAGCCGTAGCTTCCGGAAATGAGCATAACAAGCACGGTGTGAATTCTGATGGAAAGGCAGTACAGACAAAGGGAAGCGCGTCAGTCAATTGAAAGCAGTCGGGCAGGGGATATAGAGCAAATGGTTGGGGGGAAACACCTGTAGCGAATTCGAACTTCTTGGACAGCAGCGATAGTCACGACACTTGACGAACGACGTTGATGGCAATGAAAAGCAAATAATTCATTCTACATTGTCCTGTTGTTCGCACGTTTGCCAGGTTGCACACACCACACAGGATCTGCATCATGTGTCTCTACTCAATGCCGTTATGGTGGCGGCGGTAGCACGATCACCTCGATTTTCCCAAGTCGGCCTGCTAGGACTAATATTGGGCGTTGCGTCAACGCAGTCTTCTCTTACGATCCTTTGACGTCCCTTATGGCTGTCATGCCACGCTGAGCACATCTGCGGCGCGTCAGCCGTACTCCGAGGCAGCGGCATGACTGCTCTGCGCAAGCCAGCATCATGGCGCGTCGTACTCGCCGCTGCAGCTGCATTCGCTGCCCTGGTCTACCTTCTTGGTCCAATAGCCGTCTCGACAGCAAGAGTGCTGCTGCGGCCAGGCGTCTTGAAGCAGCCGCCCTATGCGAGACGTCGAGATCCGCCGGTCGTAGGATGTCCTGCTGATCAGGCCAGTCACGCCAGCTGGCTCACGCGCCAGGTTGCGAGAGAAAAGGCATGCATGCTACTCTTAGCTAGAGACAAGGATCTAGAAGAGCTCAAGCATACTCTTGCAAACTTTGAAGAGACATTCAACGCCAAGTTTCGCTACCCATATGTTTTTCTGAACGATGAGCCGTATAGCGAAGCATTTCAGCAAGGAGTGCGACAGACACTACCTCCGGGCGCGGTAGTGGAATTTGGTACTATACCGACCGAACATTGGAGTATACCTCCCTGGTTGGACAAGACGGTCGTACGAGAGCGGTTCAAGAAGATGGGCGAAGAAAACATCCAGTACGCCGACCGGGAAGGCTACCATCACATGTGCCGGTATTACAGCGGGCTTTTCGCGCTTCACCCGCTATTGGAAAAGTACAATTACTACTGGAGACTCGAACCAGGCGGTAGGTTCTACTCTCCCATGGTAGCAACGCTTGGGCACAGCTAATATCATCGTGCGCAGTTCGGTTTTACTGTGAACTGCAGTATGATCCTTTTCTCTACATGGCGCAGTACAAGAAGGTGTACGGCTGGGTTATCACAATTGTCGAGTCCTGGAACACGATACCTACGCTCTTCGATTCAATACTCGAATGGCGTGATATGCTTGAGAGAGCCAATTCCGGACTGGGCAAGTTTGGCCAGCAATTACAGCTCGCAAACTACAATAAGAAAGGAGAGTTGTGGGATTTCTTCCTCAAGAACCCAGCTCAGAACATCTGGGGTCGCAGAAAGGAAAAGGAGGATTACAACCTCTGTCATTTTTGGACCAATTTCGAGATTGGTGACCTTCGCTTCTTCCGCGGCAAGGAATATCAGTCTCTGTTCAATTACCTTGATCGTAAAGGAGGATTCTACCTTGAAAGGGTGAGCACAACCTGTCCGATAGGTGCTTGGACATCGACTGACCTGCTCTGAAATCACAGTGGGGCGATGCGCCCATTCGGAGCCTGGCTGTTGGTCTCATTGCTGGCTTTGACGCTGTACACTAGTGGGTCATAGGTGTGCATCCCGTACGCTTTTTGCTAATTACTGCGAATATAGCTTCGAAGATATTGCCTACAAGCATGACTGGTTCTTGCACAAACCACTTTCCAAGGGCATAGGGTGCAAGTGTAACGCCGAGCCGTTCGCAGAATGGATCAGAGATGTTGACAATAACGAATGGTACAGCTGCTTACCTAAATGGAAAGCGTTGGACAGATTATAGAAGCTCCTGATGAGATAATAGAAGCGGTCAAAAAAGCATGTAGAAGTGTACTCCTGCCGGCTATAATGCTTTGGAACATGGACATTTGGCGGCCGTGACGAAGGAACAGCATTACTTGAGCTAAAAACTGACATAGTTTGTTGCACTGAGTTCACCCGTTCTATTTCTATCATCCAGCCTCCGGCACGTGCTAGACTCCGAGTCACCGGCTGTAAGAGGATATGATCTCGCTTGACTCTGCATCATCTGCCGACGCACAAGAAAGAGCAAGAATCTCGGAAAGATGACCACCTTTGCACGCTCGACGTTCGACGTCGGGGCCTACCTGAAGAATCGTCCAGGTGCGTGCCCCACGGCGCTCTTTCGCGTTGCTACTCCGAATTCGGCCAAGTCGCCACCGCGCATCCGACCTTGAGCTACGACTTCGTGGACTCTCGCTAATTTACACTGCCTTGTCTGATCAGTCTACTCCACTGCTTTCATTGCTCACGTTCTGAAGTATGCAAAGCTACCCAAAGAAGCGACAGCTCTAGATCTTGGTTGCGGACCCGGGTATGCTGCCAATCCCAGAGTATTCCAGCCTGCAGGTGCGGGAACTCAGCTTGCACTACTGAAACGCCTATGATCTTTACGTTTTCTAGCCAGGCTACCGGCTTATTATCTGCATCTGGTCAGTTCAGGCGAGTGATTGGCATCGACCCAAGTCAAGGCATGATCTCTGCAGCGCAGGAAGACCTCAAGAAGCGGAGCGCTTCTCAAGGGAATTCAGACTCAGGCAAATGTGACGTTGAATATAAGGTGGGATCTGCAGAAGATCTCTCGAGCTTTGGGGCCGAGTCGTTGGACCTAGTGGTAGCTGGCAAGTTGCTACACTCGACTTTCGCCGGTTCAAGTGTTGACATTATTGTCTCCAAAGGCCAAGCGGCCCATTGGCTCAATCACTCTACCGTTTACCCTCAACTTCTGAGAATATTGAAGTCCAAAGGCACAGTGGCCTATTGGGGCTATTCATACATCTACCTTCCCAACTACCCGGAAGTATCCAGGCGCATACTCGCGCTCGGGAACGAGACTCTGGGAGACTACTGGGAAACGGGCAGGAAAGGTCCAGAGACTCTGTACGATCTGGTGCCTTTTCCCAACGAGTCGGGCTGGGACGTTTCTTCCTTCGCGAGGCACAAATTTGACAGGACAGATAAGCCGGGGTATCAGCAATCCCTTGAGGATTTACCAGCGCCGCCTGAAACGCGACACTTTCCTCCAACAATGTCAAAGAAAATGGATGTGACCGCTTTGGCCGATCAGATCAAGACATGGTCCTCGGTACATACTTACATGAGCAAGAACGAACCTAAAGTGCACGTAGTGGACTCTTTTATGGAGGAAGTCAGTCCACTGCTACCAAAGGAGGACACTTTTGATGTAGAATGGCCTATTGGCCTTATGCTCATGCGCAAATTGTAATGCGTCTGCCTTCGTATCTCTGTTCGATACATTCAAATGTGCATATAAAGCAAAGCTTTCACGATATCGGTCCCGCAGCCAAACAAAGATTGCGAGGCGTAAATTTTGTTGTGAAGATGGGCGTTCGTTTCGTAGGCAGCGAGACAAGCAGATCACTGAATTTAGAATCAGCACACGGCTCGACAAGGAGAATTACATTGAGTGCTCACCTTTCCTGATCACCAGTTCGACCGCCCGCGTCACGTCCGCCCTGCCCACTGTTCGCGCCATTTGCGTGTGTGCTGATTGCGGTACTGCGGGCTGTTTGCACGTCCCAAACCTTCACTGTACAGTCGGCAGATCCACTGACTAGTACTGAAGATTCGGCGCTGAATGATAGCGACTGTACACGTCCAGTATGTCCCGACATGCTCTTGATGAGTCGAGAGCTGCTGAGGTCCCATAGGTTCACATTGGCATCGTCACCTGCACTTGCAAGGTACCGGCCATCGGGCGATATCGCTATAGTAGAGACAGGTCCACTGTGTCCAACGAACACCCGGAGACACGTTCCTTTTTGCACGTCCCAAAGTCGACATGTCCGGTCGGCCGAGGCAGTCGCTAGGTACAGGGAATTTGGATGAAATCGCACGCACTGAAAATGTTGTTTTTGTTGAGCCAAGACCGTAGGTAAAGTTTCAGGCCTGACTTACCTCTACATCACTCAAATGACCTGAGAAGATGCGTACAGCTGCAATTCTCTCAGTCGTCCAGAGCCGGGCAGTGCGATCGCGCGAGGCTGTCGCGAAGTAGACACCTCTCGGGCCCCATTCGACATCCCAGACCGGATCGCGGTGCCCTCGATAGGCGACAATATTCGAGTACGTGTCCAAAGACCACAATCGGACCGTGGAATCTTGGGAGGAAGACAGGAGGTACCGTGGAGGTCCAGACGGTCCAGGTAACGGGTCGAAGGACATGGAATATACCGGCCCTGAATGGCCTACTAGCTTCCGAGTAGTACTGGGTTGAGATGTTGAACTATTGCTACGGTGCATCTTGCGGAGGTCTTCTGAAGTCTGCATCGCTTGCGGGTCAAAGTCCGACCTCATGCCATCTAAAGATTCGCCTTTGAGATTCCAGAGCCGAATGTAGGATTCGCTGAATCCCCCAGCCAGTAGCGACGAGTCTTCCGAGAATTTGGTGGATATGAGTCTGAAAGAGCATGATCAGCATGACACGATTAAGTAATGTCTGGAAAGCCGAAAAACGTACGAGTCGCTTGTGTCGTGCAAAGTGAACATGCATACACTTGGGAGGTTGTACTTGGCCTGACTAACATTGCTCGTAACAAGTGCAGCTGCCGCTTTGCCATCCGTAGACTGCTGAGCGGCAGGTCCTAGCCTTATTCGTTTGCGCGCTTCCTTGACCTTCTCCACCTCACGCTTGACGTCTACGTCTCTGAATGATGGAGGATAAGGTGGCAGGTCCGCTGCGTTGATTGGTGGGATCGCATAAGAGGCAGAAGTGGACGCTTCCGGACCGGAGCGATTTTCTGCCGAGCTGTCTTCTATTTGCATTGTTCCGTCAATTGCGGCGTTGCCGGCTTCTTCGGGAAGTGCAACACCTTGCGACTTCAGCGTGCGCTGCACTTCCTTGCTGAGTTTGGGGTCGGCTGGCATGGGGCCAAGCTTGAGCGCTGGCGATTGTGGGCCAGTCGGCGTGTTTATATTTCCATCCACGTGCAGCTCAGATTCGAGACCTCCGCCGTCTGCAAGAAGAGCATTGCGAGCGGCAGCGTTTGTCCACGCCGCCGAGGTACCCTGCTGCTCGGCTACTTTGATGCTCACGCGCTCATTGATGAGGCCTAGCATCTTCTCCCTCCCACGGTCTGCATGATCACCATGTTGCGTAGAGCTTCCCAGAAGTCCTTGTATGCCTCCTTGCAGCCATCCTTGTAACAGTGACCAACCTTTGCGGGTCATTCGCACGACATATCGTTCCCGCCGCCATCGGTTTGCCTGCTCGCTTTCTAGCACCTGCGCTGGAGTTTTGAGTGATGCCAGCATATTGACAATGGCTGGATTCGTGGCTTCGTAGTCGGCCGCAAAGGCACGAAAGAGCAGTTCGGCCTGATCCTTGTATGCGAGGAGAACGAGGTCGATGATTGAGTGCACATAGACCGGCAAGAGGATCGGTAGCAGTTCTGGCCGGTGGATGTCCAGCGAGCCGTGGACGAATTCACGCAGGCCAAAGAGGCCGTCTCGCCATGGCATTGGGTCTTCTCGCACTATTGGCTTGTTGTTTTGAGCGTTGCCTTGCGCACGCGCGTTTGCATTGTTGCCCAGCTGTCTGCGCTCAAACGCTTCCTGACTGATGCTGCGCCCTCCTGCAACTGCTGGCGCACCTCCTGGTGCAGCCGACCCTTGCTTTGAGCTGCTCGAAGGGTCGATCTCTGTGCGCAGAGCTTGTGCAGCCCCATGGTAGCCTCTCTTGACGAGATACTCGAGGACTATGGAAGTGTGATCCTGCTGTTGCGAGCTTGAAGACGAATTCCCTTGGTTGCCGCCAGACTGCGAGCCGCCAGCAGCAGCGTTCTGGGCACCGCTACCGCTGCCGCCTCCCCGATTCGACATCTCCTGTGATGATTTTCTTTCTTGGGTGCATGTGTAGCTAGCTGACCAGCGGACATCAGCTGGCAGAGAGGACTCAGCTTTCGATCACGCTGCTGGTTCTCACGGCATGGACAGTAACCACAATGATGCATCATTCATGTACATTGCAAATGCGTATGCTAGTACATCGTACACTAAACACTAGCACTGCGTCTGTAAACAATAGGTAGAACATCGACTGCACTGCTCGCACTACTCGTTCTCTCTGCCGCCGAAAGGGGCCCGGCGAGGTGCTGGCCACGTGCTTGGGAGGAATCTGTACGTGCCTTTCAATGGCTATGCGCTGTCCAGAACCGGAGCAATACTACCGCCCCTCTTATCAGCAGAAGTTGCTTGGAGGCTCCGACTTCCAATGCGTGAGGTTTGCTAAGGGCCGTAGCTTTAGGCGCAGACCGACAGAAATGGTGGTAGTCGCTGGGTTAAAGCAGTAGACGGCAGGGACTTTGATAAGATGTCCTCAGTGTACTGTTGGTCATGCCCGATTTTCCTGTTCGACGACTTCAAAGTATGAAGGCGGTAGCTGTGGATCGTCCCACTCAATCCCGGGTGATATTGTCCCATCTGCTGGGCGTCTTATCCTTGCATCTGCTGGCCGTTCCGGCGGAGGCATGCTGACCAAGTTGATGGGGATCTTGGTCGAACTGTCGGCTGGGTTCATGTTGCCCAAGCCTAGCAGGCGACAAGTCAGGAAATACTGGGTTGTGGGGAAATATTAGCTCGCGACCTTTGTGAGACTGATATGGCCGTTGCTGAGTAATATACACTCACGCTAACTTCGATGTTGAAGCTCTGAAACGATGTCGCTGGCGCTCTGGACAGCTTGACGATGCCTTTGAACCGGCGCGTATTTTCAGATGCATCTGGCAGAGCTTCAGTAGCAAGCTCGGTGGTCCCTTCGCTGACAACATTTTCTTGCACGCCAACCGAGCCGTGAGAAGCTGCGTGAAGCGGAGCGCGTTAGCCGGCGGACAGACCCATGCAACGTTCAGTGCGACACGACGCAGACTTACTGACGAGACACCGCTGCACCAGCTGGACGCTTATTGAAGACTCTCCAATTCTAGTCAGAAGAGCGCGATCCTCCGAGCTGATGCGAACGAAGTAGGGCAGCTTCTCCAATTCTATACAAACAGAGCGACGCGAAATGCAACGTCAGCCAGCGAACATAGCCGTTTCCATGCGTCGTGTTCATACAAGTGCTCGACTTACTTCCGTATACCAGCGGACTAGGCAAAAGTATGGCAATCTTGTAGCCTCCTCCCTTTTTACCTCCAAAGAAACCTTTCTTGAACACCTTTTCTTCCGCTCTGCCTTGCCAACAATCAGGTTCCACGAGCGGGCTGGGAAGAGGGTCTCCCGTGATGAGAGCATTGCGTCGAGCAGGTGTGAGGAAGCTGAGATCGGTGGCGCGTGTGAGATAGACGATGGGAGCGAAAAGTCGCTCATTGGGTCGCAACAAGCCTTTGCGTGCCAGGGTGATTTTCACATAGCTTCCGAATCACAATGAAGGATCAGTTGGCCTGCCTCGATATGATGAGGAATGAGAGCAGCTCACTATCGCACGCTGGCGGACTCGATGCCACCTTGTTCGTACGTATGGTTGGTGTTCAAGATGAAGCTTGGAGGCATGGGATCTGAATAACAACAAGCGTTTGCTATCAGCCGTCAACGAGGCCATGTATGAAGGTTCTTATGAAAGCCTACAGGCCTTTCTTCTTGACGAAGGAGGAACTTTTGCAGGAAGATCGATAGAGAATGGAAGTTCAAGCACTTCGGTAGGGACAATGTACGGCTTGGAAGGTTTTTTGTCATCATTTTGCTTGCCGGGCTTCTTCTCATCTGGTTGGGCGTTCCACAACGTGCATCCTGCGTACCAAAATTCCTCTAGCAGTTGCGGTGCGAGATCAGAATCAGTTTACTTCCTGCGTGTCCGCCCGCCTTGAGAGGGAAAGCGGCCTTCTCACCTTCTTCAGCAACCGATCGTGCACTGTTGTGCTGCGTCCGCATAACAGTAGTCGTGGAAACACCCTTGACTCGGATGCGAAGTTCGTGTGCACTGTCGTCTCCTTGCAGACGCAGCCGCACTTTGCCTTGCACTTTTGCACAAGTCTCCTGCACGTATACGGGATGAGACTTGGCGCCGACCGACTCGAGGGTCAGTTCGATTTTTCCAGACTGGCTCGGCATTGCGTGTGTGTATCTGATAGCTTGTGCTCCCGGGACTGAAGGAGGAGCATAATCGGGAAGAAGGCTTTCTGTCGATTGCGAGGCCGACTGTACGCCATGGACGGACTGGAGGTCTCCGGCCTGCAAGTCTCCCAGGAGGTTTGGATTGACCGCGGACAGTGGTTCGTCTGCTTCTCGCTGCTGTCGTGGTTGGTGGCGAGCTTCTGGTGGTCTGATGGGCCCGAGGGAGAGATAGGGTGAAGCCAGAGCAGAGCTGCCTGCTCTGGGCGATAGGGTTTCCGGGGCGCCATTGAGAGGCGAATTCTGTAGTGCACCGGCTAGAGAAGACCCAACGCGGTTGAGGATGTCCATTGGACCTCCGCTGGTGTTGCTGAGGCTTCTCGTTGGGCTTCGTGGCGAGGTCGCAGGTGGGATGGGCTCGAAGGGCACCGGTCCAATGGAGAACGAGGGCGGCCGTCCATCGCGACGCCGTAGCGGTCCACCAGGAGCGACGTTGGGGTGTGGAGCAAGGCCAGTGCCAGTGGTACCGGTGTTGCCGTTTGCTGGCATTGCTGCGTTTGTGGCATTTCTCACTGCAGATGAGAGCAGCTCAAATTGCTGGTAGGCAGTGTCGCGCCGGCTGAGGTTGTCCATGGCGAGCGAGCAACGGCCAGACGAGGACACCTACGCTTTGCAGAGGTGCTCCACGCACATGCAGCGGTGAGGCAGGCTCCAAGTCTGCGTAAAGTCAAAACATAAGGGTTCTAACAAAAGATCTGCATTCGATAGACGACCCGTTTCTCTCTTTTGCCCCGATCACGCCTTGGCAGTACAGTAGAAGACTACCCTGAAGGCTACTAGGACGTTTCAAGATCTCTAAGCCATGCGTGCTCCAAATTGTCGCAGTACAGAATCTGTGCATTCACAGCAATGCTTTCTCGCCATTGTCTGTTCATAGTGGCGGAAGGTGTGTCAGTGGTGTGTCGATCATGTGCAAGGCATGACGCGACAGGAGAGAAGACTTCTTTTATCTTGACTGCTGCTTGTCTAGCTGGTTCGATTGGCTGTCTGACTTCGTTTGATTCCTGAAGATGTCTGCCCCCGCTGTGGTCGAGGTACGCGCCCTCAAGTGCGGAGAGCTGGGACTGCCGAAAGACCTGCTCTACATCGATGGCAAACGTGAAGACGTCGAAGGTCCAATCCCCGTATACGCATTCTACATCAAGCACGATGACACACACATGATGTTTGACATGGGCCTGAGCAAGGTGAAGCCGCCTGATTATCGCTGGAGGAGCTATTGCTGAAACACGTTGTCCATCACCTGCAGAACGAGAATGGAACATCTCCAGCTACGCGGAAAGCAAACGAAGAAACAAACATATATCTCTGGCCGGGACAAGAGCAGAGAGATGCTGCCGAGATTATGACGAGTAATGGTCTGGACCCACAGCTGATTACAGAGGTGGGTGGTCAGGTAAAACAAAAGAGCTCAATGCCTGACGATGCACGTGATGCGCTGTATGACGGATGTCAGGTCGCTCTGTCTCACGTCCGTAAGCAATAGCGGCTTGTTCATCTGCTGAGACAGAAAAGCTGAAGTAAAGCCTTTCAGACTTTGATCACCGTCAGTAGTCATATCTCTTGAGTGCCGCTGAGATGCCGCTGACGATTGCAATATCCTGATATTTGCTAGACGGTGACCCGGGGACGGTGCCAAATGCTCGAATAACGATTGGAGAAGGCACACAAGCCTACGCCAGGCCTGCATATCCGGTGAATTCGCCACCGCACCTTGAATTGACTGCTCTGAACCTGACAGATGTCCGTACAGATCAATCCAGACTCGCGGTTCACAGAAAGCACTTTTCCAGAAGGACGAGTCCGCGAGCTGACTGCGCGGGACTATACTACCTCATTTGGGCCTTTTTCAAAGGTGCATGATTTCTATAATGATGGGAGCGTGTTGCTATTGGATGCTCCGGGTCACATGCCAGGTAAGTTTGGCCGACTTGTAACGGGACTTGTGACCGCAATTCTGATCTGTTTTGTTCTTCGTGATGCAGGCCATACCGTAGCGCTCTGCCGGACAAAAGAAGGCCTTCTCTTACTAGGTGGTGACTGCTGCCACAGTGCATGTCACCTCCAGGACGGCAACTGGCGAGAAGGCGGCAAGATGTCTTATGTGAGTCGTGCACGCTGATGATATCTGGCCGGAGAGCAGCGCGCAATTGAAATCATTCGCGTTTCATCTGATCTGATAACAGGGCATGCACGGCAAACCTGAGCAATCCCGCGAAAGCCTCGAGAATATAAACACGCTCAAGGAAAAGCACGGCGTGACGGTGTGTCTTGCGCATGCGGGGGATTGGAAAGACTGGGAGGTCGTCCGCCCTTGAATTGCGTCTTTATTGCAAGTATCGACAGAACAAACATCAACATCGTCTGCACACTTTCGCATCCATGTAGCATGGTCTTCATGTCAATTCAGATATCATCGTTCCTTCCTCTTCCCCCCTCGCTTTGTCTTGCAAGCTTTGCGAACATCTGCAGGCATGCGAGGCAATGATATACGCGAGGAACCAGCATTCTTGCTGTGGTGCATCTCAAAGAGAGACCACCGCCGGGTAACGAAGCGAACGCACAGCCAAGCCGCATTCTGAGGCTGGACGTGGCTGAGATTGGTCTGTACGGGCGACGTGCTTCGCGATGTCGGTCGACGTCTTGCCTGCATGCTTTCAGAGCTTTCGGTCGAGAATGTCCAGGGCGATGTTGTCCCATTTAGACTTGGGGCTCTCGATTTATATGATTGACAGGAGGCCTCAGTCGACGCTGACTGGGGATATTCACTCTTCGCCCTCTTCTTTCGTCGAGGCACTTCGACTCCTTCTGCGACTGCTGGCTCCTTCGCTGGGCTGTTTGGTTTGCTGTTGTGCATCTTCCTCTTCGTCCACTTCCATGCCTTCGTCGCCATCCTCATTCGTAGCCGCTAGTGCGTCCGGAGCCTGCTGTTCGTTACGTAGGGGTGATGGCTCAAAGGCAGGTGCATTTGGATCAAGTGACTGCTTTGCTTTGACAGGCGCAGTATCTGTATCTTCGGCACTGCTCGCTTCGCCAGCTTTCGGAGCGTCCTCCTTGTCTTCTTGAACATCGTCATCTCGAAGTGCATCTTTTCGCTCCTGCTCAGACTTTTCTTCCTTGACTTTCTCTCCGAGCTCTTCGAGACTCCGTACGACTGATGCAAAGTCGGCTTGTCGATTTGACCACGTGAGCGTGTACTTTTGCTGTTCGGCTTCGAGGTCTCGCAATTCTGCCGTGAGACGCTGTATCATTCTGCGCTCATTCTGTTAGCATTACTTAACATGAACCAAGTCTCTCGTTACTTACTCTGCACTATGTGACCGTGAGGGCAGCTTGAGAGCTTCTTTCGCAATACTGTCATAGATGATCTTGTTGCGCCTCGTCTGCTGTGCTGCAGCGAGCTCACGCTTGAGGTCTGCAACGAGCCGTTCGGCATCCTGCATCTCTGCATCTATCCGTGTGATCTCCTTTTCATAGCTGGCAATCTCCTCTTGTGCTACCCCGCTTGTCTTGCGCTTGACAGACTCTACAGTTTCCAACGAGTCGAGTTCGAGCACAAACTTGGCATATGCGGAGTCTCTGAAGTCCACCCTCAGCACTGCCAAATCGACAGATGTATGATGATACTTGGAGAACTCACACCTCCTCCGCAGGCACGTTCGCTATGCTGTAAAAGTTCTTGATGAGCCGTTTCAGCGGCCGCTCGTCCACCAGCAACCGTGACCGGATGATCTCTGTGACAGGTGTACATAGCATCAGCATTGCGCGACAACATTGCAAACAGATGATAGAGCTCACCGTCATCTGGTATCGCCGACATGGTGGTCTGTCGAGATCGTGAATGGGTGATGAAGCAAGAAAGCGAGCTGTCTTGGATCAATCCAACTTCTTGCAGCTACCGACTGTGGCGAGAACAGACACCTAGCATGGCGGACAAGGGCAAGGCCGCAGAAGTGCCCGATAGCTACCCGTGCTACAAGGATGTGAGTGTCTTGCAGCTGTCAGCTGGACTTGCTTCCCAGGTCAACAGCTGACGCATTCTGTCATCAACGCGTCAACAGGCAACGATACACGCGATCTTTCAGATAGCTTACAAGGGACAACCCAAGCCATCAAGTAAGAGCATTTCCACGTCTTCTCTTAACTTCAGTATCATCTAAAGAGTGGTCTACGCTGAAGTCAGCAAGCCAGCTCTCGAGCTCGCAAGCGAGCTCATTCGGCAATTCACGATGGAAGCCATTCACCGGTCTGCGGTAACAGCAAAGAAGGACGACAAAATGAAAGAAATTGGCGACATGGCCCGAATGGACGTCGACCACCTCCACAAGAACGCAGCAGCGTTGACTTTAGACTTTGGTGGATAACCGCCAGCTTTGTGTGCCACTTGCTTCGCTGTGCACCATACCGCGGTCATTGTTACTGCTGCTGTTGTTGTTCAACTGAAATACACACCCAGCACGCCTTTTGCTACATTGAAGCCTAGGAGACTGACTATCCAGCCTCCGAAAAGCACTACTACGGGGAAGAGCAGCAATTCACTCCGTATCAAGAACGGTAGCGCGTTGTAGCCAAGATAGGTGATGTACAAATATTGCGAGAAAGCGACTGCCGAAGCGAAACGTACATCCATGTCAGTTGACTGATTTTGTACGAGATTGAATGTATCTGCAGCCGACTCACTGAGGTACAGCGTGTTGCCAAAGAAGAGGCAGACCCAATTGCTACGCGTGATGACCGGCGCGAGCACGAGCTGTGCGAGGTATAGATTGAGGAAGAATGGGAAGAAGGAGTTGACATGGACGTCGAAAGAGTATGCCCACTCGACCGACTGGTCTGTCGCATGTGTATGGCTTGAATGCGTGAAGAAGCGGTTGCTGATAGCCCAGAGAGCGGTGGCAATGCAGATTCCTGCGAATAGGAAGTCTACGAGAACCATGCGTAGCACGGTCTGAACTACACCCAGGAATGGATAGTGGGCGTAGAGAACACCCCACAACGTGCCGGCCACTGTGACATGCGTGTCAGGCCAAATCATGTTCAAAGGGTGTCGAGGGCTTCTAGCGACTCACGAGCAAGACAGCCGCATTGCAAGAGTACCAAGGCGGGATCATCTCTCGCCCATGTGTTCTTCGTTTGCTTGTGGTAGTATACGTTGCGGTATCTGCAACAATGATCCAGCGAACACGGCCAAACAGTCAGCTTTGTAGAGGTAACCGTGGCGGATCCACAATGACGGACACTCTGCGCGGTGAGAAGAAGAGCCAGGTGATCTGCCACGCCGCGAGTTCAAAGTCCTGATGGATATGCGCGTCAGCTTCATGCATTCAGCGCTCATATATTGCAGAGAAGCGCCTACCATCTGCTTGAAGTTGACGCTCCGCCGCAAGAGCACCTTGAGCTTCGCGACTGCACTTTTGCCGCGCGCGACACCGACGCCAGGCGACATGGCGCGCGGCGGCGTTGTTGTCGGCAGGAGCGACATGCTATCTTCCTGCTGGAGCCTCGACACGCGGATGCGGAGCGCCACGGTGGAATCTATCGGTGTACCGCAGAGAGCCACCTTGTGGATTGTGAAGCTGGGCTGCATGGCTTGTCTTTGACCGATCAATCAAGCATCAATACTTGTCGTCGAGAAGATGTCCCTCGAGGCTCCTGCCATCACTCTGCAGCAGTATGGCGTGGACCTCAGTGCGGCCGTCTCGCGCGCAGACGGCCTCACTGCCGCAGCGATACTAGACCTTCAAGACCAGCTCGCCGTGCAACGCATGTACAACGGTCTGCCATACGCCGTCGCGAAGCTACAGAATGACCACCCACACCTCAAAGAGTTCAAGCAGCTCTTTCGCTCCTCTCAGCTGGATGCAAGCGGTCAAGCGGCCTGGAGCACTATTGCCAGCAAGCACATTTCTGCCATCATAGGCGTGTCGGCTGCAAGGGAAAGCATACAGGGTACAGCATCAGGTGCTTGGTCTTCTGCCTTCGATGCTCACCTGGAGCTCGTCAAGTACGTCGCGGAATCCACCAGTCCCAATCTTTATGCTGACGGCGGTTTCCAGGACATTCATTACATGGTTTCAAGATGTTGGCCAGGGCGCCACCGCCTGGAGTTTGCCGGTACTCTACACCATCTGTAGAGACCTCAGATTCGCTGCTGTCAAGGTAGGGCATATCTTCCTCATCGGGAAAGGAGCATTTACTGAGACTTTCCCTACTATAACCCATAATGTCATCCACTCTGCAGGCAGATGAGGAGCTCCGGGCTTCTGGTGCTAAAGCAATGAAGCTGGAAGAGGCCAGCCGTACGATCACAAAGGGCTGGACGGCATGTCTAAATGACAGGTGGGCCTGTTTGTGCCGAAAATCTGGGGGTCGCTGAATGTCCTAGCTACACATATTATCTTGCAGGTCGACATCATTGTTTGGAGGACACAAGCGAAGTCTTGGCGCATACTACATGGCGACCCTACTCTTCAAAACGTACTTTAAGGTAAATTCTTGATACAAATTATCTGCGTCGGCAAGTTGCTCACATGGCTGTCGCGTTATAGCTGGAAACCCTTGGCTTGTGCAAAAACATAGTCCGCGGCATCCAGAATCAGACAGACCTTCCACCATTATCGACCTTCCCGCGGTCTCATCAAGTGACATACCGTTACTACCTTGGCATCTTTGCATTCTTGAACGAAAAATATCAGGATGCTGAGCGCGAGTTGGAGTTCGCCTTTCGCGCATGCCACAAACGGGCCTACGGGAACCAAGAGTATGTTCAAGTCCCTGCACCATTGGGTGTAGCTAACAGGTTGATTACTCGGCATCCCAAGACGCATCTTGGGCTATCTTCTGCCAGTTAAAATGCTTCGAGGCATCTTGCCTTCCTCTACACTACTCAATAATTATCCGAAGCTCAAGCAGCTATATGGTCCATTCATCGAGGCGTATCGGAAAGGCGATCTCAAAGCGTATGATGACGCGCTGCTCAGGGCGCGAGGTGCTTTGATCAGCCGAAGTAGCTTTTTGATCATTGAAAGAGCCAGAGAAGGATGCCTCAGAACCCTCTTCAAGCGAGTGTATGTATATGCCTATGAGGACAGGACTTCGATCACGGTGGACTGACTGATCATCCTCTCTTCTATAACTCAGCTGGCTCTGCTCTGACAAGGGTTCACGACTGCTGGTCTCCACCGTTCAGCAAGCTCTATCGCACGTCAAGGTCGATATAGATTCGGACGAAGTTGAATGCCTGCTGGCAAATCTCATTTTCAAGGTGAGCCAACGTTCTCCGAGATGCACCTCGTTTAGTGCAGCTGAGATTCGTATCCAGGGGCACCTCAGAGGCTACATCTCCCATGAACGCCAGACCGTAGTGCTGGCCAAGGAGAGACCATTTCCGGATATCATTGGCAAAAGTCTTGCGGTCTAAGCAATGCCTGATTGTGCGCGACATAGGCACCAGCATCCTATTGCGTTCACTCATATCATACAAGCGCAGCCACGCTTGCTCGCTCTGAAGGCAGCCGTCGCTGCCTCACGCCCTGGCTCCAGTACGAAGAAGAATTCAAGACTTCGTCGATCCAGTCTGGACAGCGCATCACAAGCCGACTCTTTGACGATTGGCGTCAGCATGATGACACTCCAGAGCATTGGTGGCGCCACATTGGCAGTCAGGCTCTCGAGCCGTAATATAGGCAAAGGACCAGCTGCATTGATGCGTTGATCTGAAGCGCTCAAGAGGTCGAAATGGCAACGTGCGCCGCCGACGTCTCGCGGTTCCGAGTATTCACGCGATCAATTGTCTTAACGGGCTCACGAGCCCGCGAGCATGGACATTTCTGAGCTGCGCGACCTTGTCGAAGAGAGCAGGCCCTTCAAGCTACTCTGTAGTACGTTGTGGCTTCATTGACAATTCATCATGTGCCCCTTATGCCTATTCACAAGCATTTGTCAATGTATCACACAAAGTCTCCACAATCTACTCCCACAACGTTCCAAGATATACCTAAACACTATGTACCAACTGACCTTTACACAAAAATAACGGCATGCGCAATCAGGGGCCGTTCGTGACGGCTGCCGTCTTGGACTTTGGCACCAAGAAACCCTTGAAGTAGTCGAAGAGAACTTCCGGGGTCTCAAAGGGTGCTACTGTGCCAATGTAGCCATCTGGTCGAACCACGACGAAGGCGCCTTGCTCGGGATTCACTGACAAAAATGGACGACGGGCGTGAGCTTTCTGCCTGTAGAACTTATTGACAAGCACACGTACCGCCATAGCTCTGATGCGCCTCTTGGTTTGCATCATAGTAAGTTTTGCCGAAACTCTGGATGCCGCCCATGGACTCTCCTGCCGCGATGCCACCGGTAGCTAGAATGGTGACGAGCTTGATGACACCTTTTGGGAAAGCATTGTACCATGTCTGAGAAGTCTTTTCATCCAGGAAGGCCCTGAAGTTGAGCAGCTTCTTCTGTGTCAAGGCGGGAACACCACCAAAGATTACTACGTAGAAGCAGGCATCGTTTGGCATGAGACGCTGGATCGGCACGCGCTCGTTTGTGCCCAAGCGCGTGACGAATGCCTCTGGTGCACGCTTACCGCCCTGCAGCGATGACAGTGCAGTAGGGGGCACAGTGCAATTGAGCATTTCGTCTATCTGATATTCAATGCCCAAGCCAAGGGTGAAAGCGACATTTTGTTGGTTTTCAAACCATTCATCAAGGATCTGACGGGGGTGTTCTTTGCGTTCGGCAAATCGGGGTGGTAGTTGCCCTGAGATGAGTGTCGCAATGACTTTATCGTTTTCGATGACTTGATTGACGCCGTATTGTCGCTCGATGTTGTAGGTCTCGAGAAGCTGTTGAGTGCCAAGACCGCGAAGCTTGTACGCGAGCTTCCATGCTAGATTGATGCCGTCAAAGCAGCCGGTGTTGAGACCTGGTGTTCCACCAAGAGTGAGCAAGGCAATCATTCTGCCATGACATACAATGTTAAACGTACCTTGGGCGCTGCCTGATGAGTGGGTATGGCAGGCATCTCCAGCGAGGATGACTCTTCCCCTGATGAATGTCTCGGCCATACATTGACCAATGCCCTGTAATATAAGCACAGATGGTAAGCAACGCGGTCCTTTCAAGTTCAAGGAGAGAACACAACTCACGTAAAGCGTATACCAATCAAGCTTTTCAAATTCAAGCGTAAATGGAGCGACAGCCTTCTTGGCTTCTTGCATTGCAATTTCGCCAGTAACATCCTCTTCTGCATATTGCTCTTGCAATTGCTTGTTGAAGACATAGCCGATTCGGACCTTGCCTTGGTCGATAGGACACCAGAGTACGAGGCCGTGCGTGTCACTTTGCACCGAGTTGAGTGTCCGAGGGGAGGGCATGTCGGTCTTGACCTTGGCCTGAGCGAAGTACCACAAGTCAGCGAGGTGAGCGTAGACTGTCGCGAGTGTCAGGCTGCATTGTTGCAGCTTCCCAAACGCACATCTATCCGGATCCACTTGTTGGCGGAGCGGTTGCCAATGAAGGCGATGCTGTATCACGATTATGCAGGTTAAGCGAATAATCCCAGACTTTACAGGCACATCTGCGGGTGACTAGGCTCACCCTGCATCTTTGCGCACTTGAGACTTGCCTCCGTCTGCGCCTACGATATATTTCCTGTGTTCAGACATGTCAACGGATGATTCTCTATGATTTCATCACTCAGGTCACGTCCTGAGAACACGCACGAGAGGACTGTATATTCTTCTCCCGTCAGATCGTCCCGCAAGGTCGACTTGACGGGATATTCTTGAGTTTCATCAACAGTGTAGGAAAGAAGACTGTGCTGATGCCTGGGAGCGGTATCGTATTTCTCGAGAGCTTCTTCAAAGGCGCGTTCGATGAGACGCTGGCGGATATGAAAACTATGTAGGGAGCGGACAGAGTGCAAGAAGAGGTTTGTCAGCAAAGTAGAATACCTGAGAGGAGCAAGTCTGCTGGACGAACCTGAAATTGAACCGGGTGTCGCCAATCTTGTGCATGCCTTGAGCGAAAGACAGGCTGAAGAAACAGGCTCATCAGCTGAGTAAGTTGTCGTCTGAATAGCCACTGACCCTCCTGGTGCAGGCTTTCCATGACGGAAATTGACGCCATCTTTCGTGTAGCATCCATCTTCCATCAAAGGTTCGCAGAGGTCCAGCTGGTCGAGGAGTTCGAGCGTCCTGCACCACAGCGTGGTAGCTCTTCCGCTATTTATTAACAAGAAGATTAAGCCACGGTACGATAATCGAAGCAAGCGAAGCGGTACCCACTAGATGGGCGCATTTGGCTTGTCGTCGCGCTCGACCACAATCACCGACGTGCGAAAGCGGCGGAGTTGATGTGCGATAAGCAGGCCGATTGGACCGCCTCCTACGATAAGCGTGTCTACCTGCTCTACAGCACGCCCATTGGTGCTTGGACCAGAGGAGCCGTTCATCTTATTCCTGTTTCCGTTGCTTTTCTTTGCTATTGATACCGGATTGCCCCAGATATAATACGATGATCGGCCTTCGCGAGCGACGTGGAGCAGTGCTTCGGCGCTGAAGAGCAGGCACGCGTTGTCGAGAGCCAGTGATCTGCCTGACACGTACGGTAGGATGCAGACTCGAGTCTACCTCTCCAGCTCGCCGTACCAGCAGAACTGCAGCTCCGAACAATGTAAGAGTCGCCACTCGGCAAGTGGAGCGCACCGAGTCCACGGCCGCCCGTCGCCGTGTCCAGTATCGCGGCTGCTGATGTTCACTGTACGCGATGAGAAGGTAAGAAGTGCTGTACATGCATCCATCACAGCTCTGACATACATGCAGCACATCTGGCAGTCTGCCTGTCCACTTGCAGCTACCAACGGGTGGCAATTCGTGTCAACCGGCCACGATGACGGCCAGCTTGAACGGTCTTGATGCAACTATTTATACTCTCAGCGTTCATGCAATTGCTCAAACGAGGCAATTTACTGCCAGTGGTGCTAGATGGCTCTTGTACGCTCCAACATGGACCTGCTCGACACGTCTGCGTTCTCATGTTCCCATCCAGCGCTTGGTGCGCGCCTGCAAAGCTCATGCACGCGTAGAGAAACCGAAACATTCCGAGCACCGCTATCACGCGTAATTCAGCACCGACATGGGCCCAAACGCATCTTTGCAGCATCCGTCATAGTGGATTTGCACGCATGAGCCAGCCCAACCTAGTAGCGTGAACAGACCTCCTTGCTGAAATATCTAGAAAGCGACGCCGAGCAACTCTGACTTGCAACCTGAAGGTCGTTTCTTCTCTTCCCGCCTGTACAACTGCAGATAGAGCTACATCGTCACTTGGCAGCACTCTGGCCACACATCTAACTGGCTTCCTCTTCAGTCACCTCATCACTGTTCGGCCTCTCGCTCCCATCCGACGGTTCCAAGTCTTATCGGTCTGCCCCGGCCGTTGGTTATCCTAGCGCTGGCCTGGAGAAGCGCTCTTGGCAGTTTGCCGGCCACCGCTTGTGCCACCCGACTTGGGGGGCGCTTTATCGAACTCTATCAACCTCTGCCCTTTTGTGAAATTGGTCAACGGCTTCGCATCACCGTCTAGGTCTACGCCTCAGTACGGTACCGCGGGAACCCGCGACCGGTTCAAGCGAAAGCAAAGTGAGTGGTCCAAGAACCTTCTTCTATCTCGCCCGTCTCGACACGTGTGGCGCCCGAGGGACCCACAACGCTGAAGCCTTACATCCACCTTTCTGCTCTCTCCAAACACTTCGCTGTTGACCAGACACCTTTCAGGTAGTCTTGTCCCAGTCGCTAAAGGTTACAAAGCTGGCCTAGTCGACCTCCGGCTGGCGACGATTTAGTGGACATCCGCATCACTGTTGGCTTTCCAGCACAACCTGTGCACATAATCACTTCTTCAAGATGGCCAGCTCCACAGCGCCCGTGCTGCCGGTTCCCAATGCCATCCTCAATGAAATGGAAGCTACCGACTACAAGAATGATAAAGATAACGCAAGCGTCGGCGCCGTGACTGCCGGTCGAGGTCAGCGGGACATCTTCGTTGACCCCGAAGCTGAGAAGAAGCTCGTGCGAAGACAAGTAAGTTTGCGTGATTGTCGCGGTTCGAGCTCAGGGCTAATCACGTGTATTTACTTGCTCCACTTTTCGCGGTATCAGGATCTCCTTGTCCTTCCTGCAGTGAGTAAAATTCCCTGGATACACATCACATCTTCAATGTGCTCATCAGATTTTGTGAAACCAGCTCGGCATTGCATATTTCCTTTGCTTGTACGATATGCAGAGCAAACCTTGAACTTTGAATTTCGGCTGACACAGCACAATCGTCCAGTTTGGACCGTACCAATCTCGGCAATGCCAAGGGTGAGTCTTCCTGGGTCGGACTCCGTTTGATTCTGTAAGCGAGTGTTCACACCTTTGCTTTTGTCCAGTCGCCGGAATCGAGCGGGACCTCGGCCTCGGAGTGTACGACTTCAACATCGGTGCCTGCATTTACTACATCGTGTACTTCTTCGTCGACATTCCAGCCAGTCTGGCGATCAAGAGGTTCGGATTCTGGCTCGTGCCCGCGGCTACAATGTCATTTGGTATTGTCACTCTGGCAACTGGCTTTATTCACAACAGCGGCTCATTCATGTGAGCAGTGTTCCCGGGACACTACATGGCTGGTCATTTAGGATACTCCAAGCTGATGTACGTCTTTATTAGGGCCATGCGCTTGCTGCTCGGCTTTACGGAGAGCTTCACCATGCCCGGATGCGCCTACCTGCTTACCAGATACTACCGACGCCGGGAGTTGACTGTGCGAATTGGCTTCTTCATGCTTTGTGAGCGCCTCTCCCTTTTACAAGAAGCAAAGCCTTAGGAGAACGCAGCTGACCCAGGATTTCAGCCGCCGCTGCTACGGCTCAAGCCTTCGGTGGTCTCTTGGCCTCTGGTTTCCTGTCTTGCCCGGCAATGTACAATGGTCAAAAATGGCGCAACATCTTCATTGGCGAGGGCATCATCACAATGGGCATGGCGCTCGCCATGTTCTGGTTCTTCCCAAGCGATCCCAGCAAGACTCGGATCTTCAACGCAGAACAGCGTCAACTCTCGCTTGACCGGTGGTTTGCAGACCAACCCGCCATCCAGGACCATAAAGAGGCCATCTCAAAGAAACTCATCTTCCAGGCTTTTGTTGCGCCCGTCACGCTCGTTTGCACTTGGCTCTACATCTGCAACAACATCACAGTCCAGGGCTTGTCTATCTTCACCGTCACCATTCTCCGCGCAGTCTATCCCGGCCGCACTACGGTTGCCATTCAGCTGCTCGCTGTCCCGCCGCCGGTTGTGGGATTGGCCTTCGCACTCAGCATGGCCTACATTGCGATGAAGACGGGAAAGCACGGCTACTGTGTCATGTTTTCCGTATCATTGGCCATCATCGGCTACGCGCTTTGGATCACTGTATGTCTCGCACTGAAGATAGCGTCTGCAGAGGCATGTTTGCTGACACCTTTACATCATTTAGTACCTCAACAACCCTCATGTTCGCTACGCCGCTCTCTTCCTCACGCAGATGGCCGGCTATGCCTATGGACCGTGAGCTTTGCAGAGTTTGTTGGTTTCTTGCTATATGAGCTGACTCGCCGACTCTTCTCTCCAGTATTGTGCTCAGCTGGGCCACTGCCAATGCTTCTCCCGACACTGTGCGAGCTGTGACTGTTGCTTTCGTCACTGGCTTCGGTAATATCGGATCCATCGTCGCAGTCAGTTGCGCTTCGGATCCGAAAACGTATTGCCCAACTGCATTCCAGGCTAACAAGCTTTGCTCTTTTCTGTCCTGTTTGCAGACCTGGTCTTACATCAACACCGATGCCAAAACAGGCTATCGCATCGGCAATGCCCTCAATCTCTCGACCGGCTCGTCGGTGTTCCTCATTTCGGCACTGCTCGTCGCGTACATGGCAAAGGAGAACCGAGCCCGTCAGGCCGGAAAGCGCGACGATCGCTTGCAACGACCAGATGTCCACCTTCTTGGCTCGAGACACCCAGAATTCCGCTATATCTTCTAATGGACTGGTCAGCGCCCAAAGAACCGGACAGGTTAGGAAGTGCACAGGGCAGAGGACAATTGTGAAGCCAGTCGACTCCGCAATCTGTTCGTCGAAAACAGCTGTAAATCACACTTGTGAAGATAGGAAGAATGTCAGCTGAGCGCTTGCGAGGAGATGCAATGATAGGTGTCGTAGGTTGTGGAGAGGCTTACCGAGAAATTGTAGACGAGATGAGACCGTGATAGTGTACCTAGAAAGTAGCTTACTGGCTACGAAAGACAAGGGAGCTTGAAAGACAAGAGTTTCACATGGCGCCTCGCACTGGAAGCCTGGTCCTGCCTGCGGGACTCAAAGATTGAGCGAAGACACCCTTTCTGTCTTTGACGTACAGCGTCTGAGCCCAGTGAGTGTCACCAGCTACCGCAAGCCCCGTCATGCTCAGGCTGACAGGTCAATATGTGTGCCTGTCCTGCTGCTTTGTTCAGGGCGTGCACAACCGCGTTCAGGGTGACTGTGAGCGATTGTTGCCCACAACGAAGACGGCTGCCTCTGAAGGAACGAGCGCGGTTAACGTCCAAGACCAGTCGGCACTATTCCCAGCAAGCAGCAAGATGTTCGACAAGACTATTCTGATGGTGCTCGTCCACCGTTTGCCCTCTTCGCTGTCAATTGTGACTACTAGCGCGCGTAAATCTGCTTCGGGCGAGCCGATCATGCCCACGCGACGGTGAGACCTCTGACCGGCACAGCGAGCGGCCAGCCCGAATGCGCACGTAAGGGCAGCAGAGACTAAGGGATTATCAAGATCAAGAATAGGACTGCTGTTGCGACAAGGTTATGCGGTGCTGCTCTTACGCCTGCACTACCTACACAGCATCATGCAAGCTGGCCAACCCACAAGAGCTGCGGGTCACTACAATAGGAAGCACAGGCCTGACACAGCTTCAAAATCGATGTCTCAAGACGACGACTGCTCACATGCACAGTGTATGTCCGAACGGGGACAGCAAGCAACGCTCTTGGCACCTGGACCCACTAACTCGCTGCTGACCTTGAGCGGGAGGTCTCACTCTGTCAGTTTTGCCACCCAGGCCGATCAGCTGCAAGGCAGGGTCACCTCACCCACCTGGCTCCCTTACACAGCCGCATCCAGTCCCGACCTTGGATTGATTTGGACTGTGCCTTCCTTGCCTTCCTCCCTTCCCACTCAATTTGCAGACTTGCAGATTTATATCGCGGCCCTGAGAAGCTACACCCTCTCCCACCCCACACTACTGCAACGTTGGCCAGCACATGAAGTCTATCCTCTTTGCTGCGTCGGCGGCCTGCCTCGGTGCCACCGCTGTGCTTGCACAGGGGACTGGTAGCACTACGAGCCAGGCGAAAGCCAACCCTCCCAACCACGCACAGCCTGGTCCAGGTGAGTCGTAGAGGTCGCTGCTCTGAGACTTTCCTATCTCCGAAAGCCCTCACGTGATATGGCCCTTTTCCACTGCCGAAGTTGACCACTTTCTTCACGACTCCCTGCTCATTTCCACATCATCCTGCTCTGCTTCTATATTCAGAGTATTACATCTATCAGGACATCGACTATATCTCTACGCCATCTGGAAACACGGTATGCAAGGCTTTTCCAAATTGCCCTTCTCCGCAATCGGCACTGACAGGGACCAATCTCTTCAGAGCGCGTGCTTAAACGTCCAGAGTATTCGAAGCGTAAGAGTAGTCTCCTAATATATACCGAAACGTCATCGCCGAGCTAACTACTTGTCTCAACCCCTCCAGAAATGCTACTCTCTCGGCCTCAAGGCCAAAAATTTGTGAGTGCATGTGTGATGTCCAGAGACGAACAAGGACAGGCTGTCATGCTCGTCAAGTCCTGAGCGATCAACTGACTCCTTGCCGTTTGATATGCCCCAGGACTGCCGAACAAGAGTGCCTCTGCACCCCGGATTCGGCCTATGCAGTCACTCAATGCTTTGCAAGGAACTATCAAAACATCGCCGACAGGTCTGCCAAGGCTAATTACTACCAAGACTTCCTGGACTACACCTATGTTGGTATTCGCGTTCGGTCTGTTCTCGGAACGCACCTGAACCTGCTTTTGTGGGCAGGACTGCTACTGCGGCATCACCGGCTACGATGTGACCTACAACAGGACCGTACAGCCTCCCAAGGCTTTCATCGTAGGTCTCACAGGCTTTCTCTGCGAAACATCAGCTTCTGACTCGATCTTTACATGGCAGGCTGGTTTCACTGGCGATGCTATACTCCCGCCTCAGGGAGGCTGCCCTGCCAAAGTACCGCCTCAAGTACCGCCCCAGCCCGCCCCGCCCTGCGGTTGCTCGCCTCCACCCCACCCAGTAAGCTTGTATGCTTTCATGATGTACAGCTCAGACTGCGCTGACCGATTCATCCTGCTCATAGCCCTCGCCTCCCTGCCCTGATGGCTACCATAGGGTGAACGAGTGCTGCGTGCCTGACCCACCCCCATGCGATCCATGTCAGCTGCCCAAGGAGATCGACAATGAAGGCAAATGTAACTGTCCCTGGTATTTGGAACCAGTTGGCGACACTTGTAGGTATCCTCGCTGCCCAGGCTACCCATTGGAGGTATTTGTGCCAGGTTGCTACGGTGGATATTGCGAGTGAGTCGACATTCTGCCCTATACACACGGGGAGAGGATTCTAATGTATTATTGCCTCAAGGTGTATCGCGGGCTACGAGTACAACTCCAATGGTCAATGTGTTAAGATCTGCGGCTGGGGCGAAGTATCCGATGGTAATGGCGGCTGCACGCCTTGCCAGGAACCCCTCATCCCCGACTACAACGGCGTGAGTGTGGCGCAGAAGCCGCCTTCCCCAATAATAGCTTATCGTTTCCCATCTCAGCAATGTATCTGCCCAACATTCTATGGCTACACCGAGGTCGATGGCCAATGCATACTTGGTTGCCCTACGAATGAGCTGGTGAGTTTGCCCTAGATCGGACAAAGACACTCGACATTGAAGCCTGATGTGTCCCTGCACAGTACTCTTACGGTCATGGCGGATGCTATTGCCCAGAAGGCTACTACTACAATAGCGAGGGTAACTGTGTTCAGCAATTGTGCACAGATTGGACTGCTCAATGCTATCCTGGCTATCCTGGCATCGACAATGCTACCATCATTGTCGTGAGTCGAGGTGTCCCAAGGAGCGAGCCGTTTCACGTTTCCTGTCGTTTCTAATCACGTCCTTTGCAGAGCTTCTCATCGTCTGCTCCTGACTTTTCGTCGTACATGCCGACTACAACCTACGACACCTCACTCTACACTGCCACGGAGACGGTCGCTCCTCTGACCGATGCACCCCCTCTTTTGATACCTACAACGACCGCAGTCATCGAAACCACTGTTCCAGCAAACAGCACTGGCGCAGGTCCCACCGATAATGGTGTAACGTCCACCGATGACAGCTCTACCACCGACGCTGGCAGCGTTACCGACACTGCCACGGATTCATCAAGCACCGCTGAGCCGACCAGCAGCCCTTCCGAGCCAACGTCAGACTCGGGCAGCGGTGGTGGAGGTGACACTTCCACCGACAATGGCGGCGGAGGTGATGGTGGATCTACTGCAACTCCTGACTCTGGCAGCGGCGGTGGAGGAGGAGGAGGAAGTGACAGTGGATCAGGCGGCGGAGGTGATGGTAGCGGAGGAGGTGGTGGTAGCGGAGGAGGTGGTGGTAGCGGAGGAGGTGACGGTGGTGCGACGCCTACAGCTCGTATCCGCGCACGTGGCGCGGTCAGGCAGATAGGCAGGTGGCTCTAGAGACGAACTTAAGTCCACCTAGGCACGACCGAGCCTAGTCTCACGTTCCTTCCAAATCTTACGACAAGAGCATTAGCAAAGGGATACGTAAGGAGATCATAGGCGAATGTGTAGCTTTGGAGATATGTACTTGGGATTAATCTGCAACACAGCTTTATGCTGCCATCTTGCCACCATCTGTCGAGAAGGAACAATGTCGGCATGGGGCATCGCAAGCAAGCAAGGTTGCTTGTCTTGACGTTGATGATTCTCAATGCCTCCTTGCCGCTATCAAGATATACACTGCACGCAGCCCGCCGAATGATGCGCAAGATACCTCGATCACGCATGTTACGCTGGTGGACGCGACGCACCAGGCTTCATATGAGAATCATCAAGAGCGGACACAACGCAACAAGCAACGCAACGCAGTGCAGAGAGGAAGATGAGAGTGGTCTAAGATCATGTATGATTGGCACAGGCTCTTGTAACCGCCTGGCCAACTTTGGGAACAATTCGCACATGGCAAGATTGGTGTAAACAAGCTGGCAAGATCCGAAAGCAATGGCTTCAAAAGCAAGGAAGGCCTCATCAATACCGCAAGCAAGCGACTCGCTGCGTCTCAACGGCGAATATGCGACTTCTACGCCGGCTATTCGAGCGAGAGGTGGTCAAAGCAAGCTCAGGCCCATAGCATCCACTTCTAAAGCCATATCAGCGAAAGCAGATGAGAACGCGTCAGACGATAGCGATACTGCTGAGCAAGGTGGGAGCTAACGTTCGCACTCTCATGCGTACGCTGGATGCTATGTTGATGCTCTCGACCTGCACATGCTCATGTCCATGCAGGCACATCGCGCGCGCCACTTCGTCAGGGCCAGCAACACCTCAATCACAGCCAACCAAGTCCGAGGGCCAGCCAAGCTTCTGCAAGCAAGGACCCGCTCTTGATCAGCAAGCAAAAGCCGGTGGATGTCAAGGGCAAGGGCAGAGAAATCGATCCGGCACCAGCGCAACGTTCACCTGGCCGCCGCAAAGCGACTGTGCAGAACTATGCCCTTCACGATAGTTCAACGTCTGAAGAGGGCGAAGATGCTTGGCTCGAGTCAAAAACTGCCAGTAGACCGCGCGTCAAGCCTGCGACCAAGCCGGTCCAGACGCCAAAGAATATCCGGTCAGCTGGCAAGAGCAGGACGTCGACTGCTGGTCCGAGTATCTCGCGGACACTTAATCGTGCTCGTACCGCTTCCGTTCAGCCAGATCAGCTGTACTCTGCTATGAAACCGATGCCGCTCAAGACTGTCTACCTTTCCTCGCCGCCTCGACCCAGTCGTTCTTCAGAGACAGAGTCAAGCTCAGATTCGGAAGACGAAGTTTTGCTAGTTGAACATCCGAGCACTAGCGTTCGAAAACGAAAAGTGGCAGCCGGAGAGTACGAGTGGGATGAACGCAGTCGCTCTTGTGTGCCCAAACGCGAACGAAGCCGTAGTCGGAGCATGACGGCATCGCTCTTTCGGAGCAAGAGCCAGCGCTTGGAAGGAAACAGCGATGATGATTCCGCCAGTGACCGCAGCCATCTGCAAGATAAGATCTACCAGGGTAGTGAGCCTGATCTCTTGAAGCATCTTCTTACAAATCGCTTGAACGCACGAGCGCATTTGAAAGCTGTGCCTAAGTCGGCCAAACCTGAAGGCGAGGAGTCGCCGATACGATTATCTGGTCCAGATAGTATCAATGCCACAGTAGAGGCCCCTGACATGGAGCCTATAGGGTGGGAGCCCCCAGGTGGACCCGATCCGCTCGACGACTGGCCGGCGGACGATCAGCCGGCCTTCGATTTTACAGAGAACGGAATACCGCACGACGAGGACGATGACGACGATGACGAAAACCTTGCTGTGTCTAGTACTTCAAATCCGTACCAGCCAAATGTACTGCTCGAAAGCGATCTCGAGGCTCCTCGTATATTTGCGCCAAG
Source organism: Cystobasidiaceae sp. HBUAS51001 (assembly GCA_003351005.1). Taxonomy (NCBI): domain Eukaryota; kingdom Fungi; phylum Basidiomycota; class Cystobasidiomycetes; order Cystobasidiales; family Cystobasidiaceae; species Cystobasidiaceae sp. HBUAS51001. The sequence goes on along the minus strand of QOZY01000029.1, from coordinate 422,086 downwards.
TTCCGACGATGGATTTGAAGACAGCATTGTTCGATTAAGCACCACTGTTCCGGCCTTCCAGGTCGCTGAAGACGATGCAACGGAGCGCCCGCCATTTATGCCGTCAAAAGTGGACGATACAGATGACTTCTCCGAGCCTGCTTCGGACGTGCTGCCTGACCAGAAGCACAGTGCACCTCTCCTAATCACGGTCGCTGCGACTCCCCCTGCCGAAGGGATCAGACTGGCCAGAGAAGACTCGGAGCAAGCACTGGTCGCGCTTTCTGCCCATGCGCAGACTGAGCATACTGCGAGTGCCGGAATGAGCAACGAGAGACATCTTCGACGACCTGCTCAGACCACTGCGGAGGACGAGGAGATACTTGAAAAAGCTCTACGAACATTGCGCTCGTCCAGCGAGCTCAGCTCTTTGCCCCCCTCCTCGCCGCCTCCACTGCCAACATCGAGGGAGAACCACGTCACTGCACTACCCGAGATAGCTCCTCCCAAGCCGATGTCAGATGGAACACCCCGCCGATACTCCCTTCGCAAGGCTGGGACTCCCCTGGTCACCATTTCTGTGAATAGTCCCTCGATATCTGCTTCAAAACGCAATAAGTCTCCCCTCCTCTCACCTGCCAAGGACTCGCAGTCAATCTCCTCAAAGACAGCTAGCCCGCGCCCTGATACAAGCATCAAAACATATACAGACGATCAGCGTTCCGTCCAGCAAAGCCAACTCAACCATAGCGCTGCTGTCATGAAAGATGCGCAAACAGTCACAGACGGACTGAGGAGTGCTAGTCGCTCACCAAGTCGCGCGCCCGGGACACCTTCCCGCCTCAACAGCCCTTCTGTCGCGCACGGAAGTCTGTCTCCTGCTACCGCTGCTACGCCGTCAGTTGGACAGGCCTTCCTGCTCCCTCAACTCACCCCAGTACGACTCCGATCCCCTTCGCCTTCCATCAGATCTCGCTCGCCTGGCAATCTGAGGAGCCCGAATGCTCGATACTCGCCATTCGTGGGACGTTCGTGCGAGGCCAGTCAAGAAGGAGCGAAAGTTCCAAAAGACATTCGACCGACACTACCGACAAAAAGTGCAAGTATGGTCGACAAGGTCTTATCGTCACCTCAGGAACCTGAGACCAGGTCTGTTAATGCCGTGACGTTGGCTACATCCTCGGTGCAGCCTGACGGAGAACATGCGACAGGCACCGTGGTGTCCTTACAACTGTGTTCGCCCCTGTCTCGATCAGAAAAAGAGAATGTTGCGCAAGATGCCCAGCCAACAGCGTCGATATCAGCCTTGCAGACTTCGACATCCGATTTTCTAGCTAGAGTGCGGGCCTTGCGTTCGCCTGCGAAGCAGCCAACGCCAGCGATTTCGAAGCTTGAAGTTGCGAATGCGCCATCGCAGCAGATCCATTCTACAGATCCAGATCTGCAAGAACTGGAGGCCTCTTCGGCTAAGGAGGTGGAGCAAGCGGACGACATTGCAATTCCATTGGACCACGTTCCCGCCGAAAGGGGCGCGACCGACGATATGGTCGCTCCAGGTACCGTTCACCCAGACAGCACTAGTGACGATATATCAGACACAAATCTCGAGGACATGTTGAAGGACGCATCTACTGACTCCGAAGCAGAAGATATATCAGACACAATCCTCGAGGAGATGTTGAAGAACGCATCTACTGACTCCGAAGCAGAAGCCGCGGAGGTCGAGCGTTCCCTGTCGCGCTCTCGAAGCTTTTCCAAGTCGCCTGCACCGAATAGACGATTGCTGCCAACGGAAGACCCGCAGCTGTCACCCAATGTCACCGTCCGCAAGCAAAGATCAGCGTCGCGCTCCACTGCTAGTACTCGTAGTACGAGAAGCAGGCATATCACCCCTCAGCGTGCTAGTTCGACGGCTCGCAGACTGTCATTCTCGGACCTCGGCGCCATGGATTCGTCTCCAATTTCTGTAGTTGCGTCAATTAGCAGGCGAAGCTTTGAAGCACTAGACACAAGGAGCGAAGAAGAAGATGAACTGGCGGGCTCTCCCAGCAATCGTGACGCTGCTTCTCATACAGCAGCTTCTGTGCATTTGCCTGGTCATCCTAGGTTTGACGATGACAACGAGTCTGTTAATAGTCAAGAGGACAGCCAAGTCAAATCAAGGGAAAGTATCCAGTTGTCGAGCTCTCCGGAACAGTCTGCAAACGTCCATGATCAAACGGACAGTCCATCAAGAAGGGGGGACCTGCCAACCAGTGCTTCTACGCCTTCGCACCGTTTGCAAGACATGGTACTGGACACTTCAGATGCAAGCGTAAAGGCTGGCACATCGCCACTTCATACTGTCAGCCGCGACGTTATTCCCTCAGCTATACACTTTGGAGGTTCGGAACCCTCGTTCCTACGGCAGGAGCGCGAAAGTAGTGGAAATCATGTTAGTACTGGAGCACCGGTCTTGTCATCCGCAGGTACGTTGCGGGCCTTTAACATTGATGGCAGCTTCATTGACCAGCGCGGCAATGTAGACGGTCAAGAGGTCAAAGACGAAAGTCCGCAGACATCACTCACGACATCATCCTGTCGTTCACTCTCACTGAGAGAGCAAGATAGCAGAGGTACGAAGCATCACTGACAGCCTCAGAAGACAGGAACTGATTCTTATATTCTTCAATAGATGACGTTTCCGCTGCTCTCGACACTGCACGCCCGAGGACAGCACTTCTTGTGCCTCCCTTGACAGGTGCGGGTCGCCCAGTCGGTCCAAACAGAAAGCTGGGATTGAAGGTATCGCACTCGACTCCAGGACGTAAAGGTGCAAGCTTGGAGCCGCCAGCTCCAGAAGGTAGTCCGCTCGCAGCTCCTGGTCCGTCTATCGAGAGTGCCTCGCATCAACGAAGATCGCAATCCGTAGCGTCACAGGCAGACTCTGCTACTAGCCATCATTCGACGGTTGTGCAGGTGTCAAGCTCAGATCCAAATGCTGCAGCCCGAGCAGCAGCCATTCTGAAAGTCCATCATCAATACATCCAAGACGGGCAGTGGCCATCGGGTGTGCAGGCGCTGGGACGAGCTAGATCCGGCGCATCGGAGGAGGGCGAGAAGGCATTAGACGACATGCTTCGTCAAGCGGAACGCGAGGCATCTGTACATCTGCAGGACTACTCACATGATTCGCAAGTCTCTCAAGTCAGTAACATGCTCGAGTACGGAGACAGCACAAAAGTAGGGCTCGAACGAAGAGAGCGGTCAATCAGCGCCTCGCGGCATTTCGTTGATGTCCCTTTGCGTCGCAAATGGACTCGGCTGGACTGGCGAGCGCTAGAGCAGTGCTTCATCGACGAGCTGCGACGCAAACGAAACAGTCGGCATCAAGTAGAACCTTCCGAAGTGGTCAGCCTCTATCTGGAAAGTGAGCAGCTCGACGACGACCATTGTGTCGGTGAATGGGACAGGTGAGTGTAAACCTACCTAGGAACTGAAGTCATTAGCTTACTGCTGGAAAATTGCAGAGACAAGCTTGAAATTCGCGTCCAGGCTCTTCTTGCACGGAAACAGCAAAAGGCGGTTCGCAAACCGAACCGAGCAAGATCGACTTCTGTTGCGAGCTCTGTCTGCTCCCGGGCGCCTACAGACTTCCTGCTCGATGTCGACGAGGCATCTCGGACGAGGGAGCCCGACATCAGCGCGAGCGATAGCATGCGGCTGGACATGCCTGGAGCATTGTTTCCGCCGCGACGAGTACGATATGCGCACTCAGCGGAACCGGTCTCAGAGCCCAGTGGCCAGCAAGACTATGCACCTTACCGCAGGGTAACACAGTATCAGTCTTTGCAGAGCAAGACGTCGAAGGTCCGCGTTCCGCTGCGTTTTGGTCGAGAACGGTCGCTTGAATTCGTAGCAGAAGAAACTCAGTCGGTTGCATCGGAGCCACCGCCCTTTTCTACTGGCATGAGCAACCGCTCAGCCGGACTGTATCCTTCTTTGGACAGTTTGAGACTCGAGATGCAACCCAAAAGGCTGCTATCAGTGCGAGGACGATCCGTTTCGCGCGCGGTGAACATGTTTGAACGCATCGAGGAAGAACAGTCGCTGGAAATGCTCAAAGAACAAGCTTGGCTCAAAAGGAAAGCTTCTGAATCTAGCCTCTCGGAGCAAGGATCAGCATTTAAGAAGACGCGCTTGTGATAAGGCCTCGAGGCCAGCCCAGCTGTGCGGTGGCGGATTCAGTCGAGCTCTGATATGTATGTTGAACGGGTGGGACAGGAGGCCAAACAAACAGGGGCTCAAAGGCCGTGGATATTCTCTCAAACCTGTCGTCGTATTATAGAGCGCTGCAATCCAAATCATGGGGTCTCTTCGCGACGATTTGCCACCTTGGGCTGCGGGATCTTTTGTCGCCCCCAGACGGCTTGTCCAGCTGCCAACGCAGGCACCACAGTCTTTCAGACCAACATGCGCAGGAACACGCCTCCTGCAGTCCTGCGCAAGTATTAGCTGTGTGGCCCCGCCCAGGCTCCGGCAGAGACGGGGCAGGTTCTCACCTTCAGTTCGTCCGCGGCAGTGCCGAACACTTCGAACAGGAGCTGCAAGCCACATTGAACACTTCGCACCAGCGTCAAGCGGCTGTGCACTGTCTCGAAAATGCGCTGACAGGTTCCTTTGAAGCTTCAAAGGACCGCAGGCGATGTCCAGAGCGCGGCCGAAGCAGGCGGAGTCCTGGGTGAACTCGACCGGCGCTGAGAGAAAGGGATTCGCCCAAATGGCGCGCTGAAGACACCTGGCTTCTCGCCGGCAGGCTCGGTGCTGGCATTCTGGTCTAAATGGCATCACACCTAGACACTCTGAATGCCTGGCGCTTGTAGCTCATGCTTGCTTTCCCATCGTTGGCAGAGCCTGCGGACACCTCCTGGAAGCCCCTCAGCTGGTCTGGCGGTTATTTCAACTTGCTGCCTTCTACTCCTTCTTCGTATCCATTCGTCACATATTACAGCAATCATCTCATTCATCACTGTCTATCATGGCCACTCGACCTAATCACATCCGAGCACAATCTACGCCTGCTGTCATGCAGCACAAGCGGCCATCAGTGAGTCCGAGCGTGCTTACGGTCATGCGTCTTGCAGCCGGTGCTCCGGTACTCGTTTGCTGATATATCGCTCTCCTCTGCCAGCTTTTTAAGAGACTGGCTCGCGCGCTGAAGATGTCAGCCCCGGATGCGCTCGACGTCAGTGCCCCGCCGCGCGCTCCACCGACAAAACCAACGAGAGCAGAGCAGAAGCTTCACCAGCGCTCTGCTACCTTTGCACACACGCCAGACTGGCTCTGCACTCCCATCACCCCTTTGTCAGCTGTTCCGCCACGCACACCTCCGCCGCTTTCACCTTCGCATTCCGTCAGCGTTGAGACGTGCAGCTCACCTTCGCCTTCCCGCATGTCGAAGCACAACAAGCGAAGTACGCTAGTGCGTGGCGCAAAGAGACGCATGAGCGTCTTCTCCAACAAGTCTCAAGTCAATATTCCCCGGAGCGATTCTGTTCTATCTTTCGCTTCGGCCGATGCTTTTTCCAGATCAGACGATGACAATCATGTCTTTGTGCGGGATCCTGGACACTTTGCCACGCTTGATGGATCTCATCGGCGCGCTCGCTCCAACACCGCTCTCTTCCCATGCAATACGGCTATCAGGCTCCTCCTTCGCGGTCTCATCGACCAAAAGAGTCTGAAAGCTCAATTGATACCACCGACACACTTGACTCCGAGGTGCTCATGACATGTCAGATGGCAGAGTCGGCTTATCAAGCTGTTCGCAGCCGGCCACCCAGCCTCATCAAGACTCGACGAAGCTTTGCAGATGAGAAGAGCTCGTACGGCAGAGACTACAACTGGATTTGACCATCACCCCGTCCAATGCTCTGGAAGCGAAAGGAGAGATTGGCTGCTGGTCAGCTTCGTAAATACAAGGCAGCCTTGATGGCTTAATGTGCAGGACACCACATCCGCGGAGAGCTTGTCATACGCATGCGCTAGGAATGAGGCGTTATAGTTTGTCACAAAGTAGCGGGTATACCGGCGTCGACCGGGTGTAGTATACTGCAGATATGTTTTAAGGAGTGGTCGTCATATGAACCTCTGCGTGACCAATTTCACGAGTAATACGCGCATATCACATGCACGAGGAGCTGTAACGGTATAGCGGTTCCCCTATTTTGGGGCCAGATGGTGCAAGGACAATGCGGATGCGTGCATTTTGTGACAATACGCCAACAGCAGGTGTGCAGTGCTTGAGGGTTGGCAGAATCTATCAGTAAGACCTGGCTGGCCAGGATAGCTTTCCACCTTCGTACGCTGACCGTGGCTCTACAATCGCCGCACAGGTAACAGCGAAACGATGTCATCCGAAACGCCATCACGAAGGGCGAGCTCGACGAGCAGTCGCAGGCCGTCTGGAGGTCTGGGCAGCCGCCTAACCAAGCTCACTGGCCTTGAAGATGCCAAAAAGGACCCCGGCCTGGTGTCTATGAGCTCGTCGGGCACCTACAGGAAAGGCTCAGTCTCGCAGAGACGTCACTCCACAGCCAGCTCGGGCAGAGGGTCCAGGGCCAGCTTCACCAGGTAGGTACCGGGGTGCATGAGCCCGTTCTACCTGCGCTGGTATCTGACTTGTACCCTCTTCTCCCCTTTTGCCTTCGTTGCCGACGTGTTCGACGTGCCTGCGACACGCCGCTGCCCCGCGTCATGGCCACTCCGTGGAACACTCTGATACATCCGCATGTTCTGTGGTGATTCGCAACATGTCTAAAGAACCCACGATGAACATGGCGCTCCTGGAGCCGAAGCCAAGGATCTCGCGCAATGGACTCGCAAGCTTGAACAGATGTTCGCCGTTACGCCCCAGCGCATGAGGATGATCGTTGATGGGTTCATCGATGTCCTCGAGCTAGGTCTGGAGAAGGAGGGTCAGATGGTTGTGAGTAGCATTTGCACCCTTTACGATTCATATGTTCGACTCTCATCTCAACCCTTGTCGCTGTATACCCTGTCTCATTCTTAGCCTATGATCCCTACCTGGGTATTCGGCTGGCCTTCAGGCAAAGAAAAAGGCTCTTATCTGGCCGTTGATCTCGGCGGCACCAATCTACGTGTCTGCGAGGTCGAGCTCGAGGGAGAAGGCAAATTCTCCATCACCCAGTCAAAGTACAAATTGACCGAGGAGCAAAAATTGGGAGACGGACAGGCGCTGTGTGAGCCACATACCCGTCGAACAACGCCAATCTATCTGACAATCTTCCACATTGTGCCTATAGTCGATTTCTGTGCCGAGTGTCTGGCGAGTTTCATCCAGGATCACTACACCAACGATGATGGATCCGTATATCTCGACAAGGACATCGTGCTGGGCTTCACCTTCAGCTACCCATGCATGTGAGTTGTACGGCTCTAGTGTTCATGTCCGCGCTAATGTATTGGACACCATCTCAGCCAAGAACGTATCGACCACGGTGTTCTGTTGCGATGGACCAAGGGTTTCGGGGCAGCAGGTGTAGAAGGCTCCGATGTCGTGGAAATGTTCAAGAAGTCGCTGGAGAAGAACGTCAGTCATTAAAGTCGCAATTCTGAAGCAGGAATACGTGCTGACCGGAGTTCCCTCCTTTGGCCACTTCTAGAATGTGCCTGTCAACGTCGCCGCTTTGATCAACGACACCACTGGCACGCTCATGGCTTCCCACTATGTCAACCCTAGGACGAGGATGGGAATCATCTTTGGCACAGGCTGCAACTGTGCTTATGTCGAGAAAGTCAAGAACATCCCCAAGATTGCGCACCTGAACCTGCCTGGTGATGCTGAGATTGCCATCAACTGCGAATGGGGCGCGTGAGTGCACTGCACTGATACACTGCTTCGATGGCTCCTGCTGAGGCTCACTTCTGACCCACGTCGCATCACAGCTTCGACTCGGAGACAAAGGAGTATCTACCACGCACAAAGTACGACATCATCATTGATGAGACATCAAACAAGCCTGGCCAGCAGCTGTTTGAAAAGATGATCGCCGGTTTGTACCTGGGCGAGGTCTTCCGACTCGTTCTGATGGACATGATCGAGGAGGGCGTCTTGTTCTATGGTCAAAACGCATACAAGCTTGAGAAGCCATTCTGCTTTGATACTGCGCTGGTATCTCTGATTGAGGCGTGGGTGTACTCCCAAGCAATCTCGAATACAAGGAGTCTTGCTGATCTCAAACGTCGTGCCCTAGTGACTCCACGGACGAGCTCCTCACCGTCATTGGCCTCTTCTCGCATTTCTACCAGCTTGAGACTACAGTCGAGGAGCGACAGTTCTTCAAACGCTTGGCAGTAGCAATTGGTACCCGAGCTGCCCGCCTCTCGGCATGCGGTATCGCAGCTGTGGCTTCCAAGATGGGCTACCTCGAAGAAGGCGGATGTGGCGTCGCAACAGACGGCAGTCTGTACAACGTGAGAAATTCTGCATTTCTTACATGCATGAGGATGGAAAGCTAAGCAATGATTGCATGTGCTGCAGAAATACCCCAAGTTCCCAGAACGTATTCATGAGGCGCTCGTGGACATCTTTGGCGAGCGCGGTAGGACAATCACCACTTACCATGCCGAGGATGGATCCGGTGTTGGTGCTGCAATGATTGCAGGTGAGTGTGAAGCTTAGATGAATAAATGAGACAAACAGAATGTTCTGACTGTTCGCTTGCGTCTGATCCAGCTATGACCAAAGAACGCCGAGACCAAGGTCTGTATGACCATGTCTAAAGCAGCTGAAACATCAGGAGCTTTAAAGTCATGACTCGAGGTCTCGCCCAGCGCTCGCGACGGAACCCGCAAAAAGAACGAAAGGAAGGAGATTTGGCGGCCTGCCAGAAAGAAGGCAACCGCGTCGTCTACCTGTGCCCAGACAGAGACTGCGTTCCTGTCTTGTATCAACTAGAAATCTAGATCAAATGAGCTATTAGCCCTTGACTCGGCTCTGTCAAAGGGACGGTATCGCTGCAATTGGACGATCGCTGACCATCGATTCGCGTGTGTGAGTCGGCCGCTTCGTCGCGTCTCGCCAATTTACGCGTGAGCCACCTGCCGTGTGCAGGCAATGTGCACCCACAAGCAGCAGATGAGACATGCACGATGAATACAGTATGGCACACATGCCTCACTTCGCTGCTCTCACGCTCGCTTCTCGCTCCGCAATACCGCTGACCATTCCAGCGGCGCACTCAATCTTGAGCCCTCTTCCAGCTGAACACCAGCGAGCACAGAGTGGACGCGCAAGGCAAGTGAGTCGCAAGTTGGTGCTCTCATTACAAGGAAGGTACTCGCGTACCTCTCAACTGCTGCCTGCTGACTGTCGTTGCTTCTTCCTTTCTAGCCTTTCTAGGCGTGTGGCCAGCTCGCGGAGCACAGGCTGAGGCGGCCGCTACAAGCACAGAGCAAGGCGCAGCGTTCTGCTACAGATACGTACCGCAGCATTCGCTCGTCTTTTACATTTAAGTCCTCCTCCACCATCTTCACGGCATTGCTGTCCGCCCTGCCTGTATTGTACACCTCTCGGCGGACGGCGCATGCATGGCTTTGGACACGAAGATGCAGCCAAACAACGATCAGGACAGCCGTGCGCGCGGAGCAAGAAAAACACAACAGAGATGTTGAAAGCTGCAGAGGTGTGTCGATGCTGATGGGTCGCGGCGTCTGCGTGTTTCCTGCCAACACTTGCACTTCTCACGGCTGCCCCTGCATGACCCGTTACGATGGTCTCGTCTGATCTGCTATCAGTCACGCTCGCACTCACGCTCGTATCGTAAGTGGGCTGTTTACCCAAGCTCTCTGTTCAGAGTGCAGCTAAGTTGTGTTGGGCCTCGTCTTTGCATGCTCGCAGATTCATCGCAACGCTCTATGTCATTGTACGCACACTCACACCGCTGGTCGGACCTCATATCCTCTCTCGCTATTCACGCTCGACGAACCCTCTGCCTGTTTTTGGCTATGCGAGCAACTCGGAGGGAAACATCAAGCTGCGCTCGGCACAGCGTTTTCAATGCTGGCTAGGTGCGTGGATATCAATCTAGCGTCGATGTACTCTTCTAACTTGCTCTAAATGGCTCTTCATATCCTAAAACCGCAGCCTTCGTCGATCTCGCATCATGCGCAGTCTGGCTCTGGGAGGTCATTGCACTCGCAGCTGGATCTGCCAGCTCGCCCGCCCGCATGGCATTCGCCATCTGCGCAAGACCCACCATCCTCGTCGTTGTTAGCTTGCTGTCCTACCTCAATGTCGTCCGCGGCAAGGTCATTGACCTCGGTCGTCTCGACTTTATCGTCTGGATCCCATCTATCGTGTTGCTAGGTGAGCTTCACAGTTCGAGAACTCCATGAGTGCATCTGAAGTATCTCTTTCTTCCTGCGCCGCAGCCATCATGGTCTCTCTGGCATATATTGCGCCTACGACCTCGCCCATGGTGTGGCAAGCAATGATGGCCGTTGAGACCATTCTGCTGGTCATCTGCACATTCTGCTTCGGCAGACTCCTACTCGCCGTCTTTCGAGTTCGACGAGCGACTCTTCAAACCAATATGCTCCGCACGCGAATTATGCAAGAAGAAAAAGCAGCCGAGCAGGAACGTATGAATCAAGAAGAAGAAGACCGACAAGCGGCTGCTCGAAATACACCGCCTGTTCTACCTCCCCTCGAAAAGAACAGATGGCTCATCTCAAAGGCCTTTCTACTTGCAAAAGCTAGCTCGGCCGCAAACACCGTCTCTACCTCCCTACACCGCCGCTCTCAATCGGGCGGCGCTACCCTCGCCGGAAGAGCTTCTACCAGCGACATGCCCCGCGTGTCGATTACATTGTCGGCAGACCAGCATGGTGATGGCGACAGCAGTACGCAGCATGGGCCGTACAGCTTCCTCCGCCATGATCCGACCACCACAACGCGATATGGTCATTTCAGAGCAAATTCAAATTCAGAAGCAGAAAGCCAGTCTCATGCAGCTGCCATTGCCTCGACAGCTCCAGCCTCTCCAGTCCGCCGAGCCGTGTCTTTTGACATCGACACTGCTGCTCGTGGCGCTCGTTCGCCTTCTCCACACATGATGCCACGCTCGGGTGCGGTCAGCCGACTGACCGACTGGTCGCGCATCTCTACAGATGATCCACGACCAAGCATGGGAAGCTACATCTCTAGCAGCGGAGACTCGCATTCGTCCGAATCTGGAGGAGTCGCTGGCTATCTCTCCGGCAATAGGCTCGCTCATCACGGCAACAATGCCAGCAGAAACAGTGGTCTCTCGAAGAGAGAGGCTCGCAAAGCCGGTGCGAGAATGGGTGGGCACTTATTCGCTTGCGTGGCTTCCTGGACTTTTGTACTTCCGTTCCTGGTGTACAAGATGCATCAGCCATCCCAAGCGGCGCCATTCTATGCCAGCGTGCTTGTTGCCTTTGGTCTATCTTTGTGATTGACTTTTGTCTGCACCAAGGCTTTGATCCTTTATCGGTTCTGATTCGACCTTGGCACCTTTACTGACTGGTCTTGATTTGGGTGCGCAGATCTGGTCCCATCCTCGCCGTGCAGACTGTCATTGCCGAAGGCGGCTTCTGGTACAAGAAGGTTGTCGCACCGCTCATGGCGTCATCGTCGGCTGTAGCATTCGAGCCGCTCAACTCGCGCGCCAACACACCAGGTCCAGCTCTGCAGCCGCCGCACTCTGCAAGCCTCACGCAGCCAAATTCTGCCAACACCGATATCACGCAAGCGACTGCACAGTCGGCCGCATCGACGCATGTGTCCTCCCACAGATCGTCTTCATCAAGTGGATCCACAGCTTCGCTCGCGTCTATCGCTGCCTTCTCTCATCCCGCACCAGGCACTTTTCGCCATTCACTCGACACGCAAGACGCACCTACCAGCACGATTGCCCGAGCTTTTGCAATGGCAGCACCGCACCCAAAGCTGCAGATCATGAAGAGTCACCAAGTCCGCGACTCTACGCACATTGAAAGCATCGACGTTGAAAATGGAGATTTCGATGATGAGATGCAAGTGCGCAAGCGGGAAGCTCGAAAGCTCAAGACTTACTCCATGTCGCGCGCATCCGTGACGTCACAGCGATCTCGAAGGCGCAGTAATACCGTTGCAGCGTCCGAAATATCATGGGATGAGCTTGACAAGGCAGAAGCTGGACAACGTACGCCCAACAACAGGCGATCGGCCCTTTCGTTGAAAGACGCCAACACTCTGACCGCGGCTATGCTGGCCGAGAGAAAGCGGTCGCCATCCCCGTCATCTTCTGTTTCGTCTTTTACATTCCGCTCGAGCACCGGTACAGCTGCGCACGAGCGTCGTCGATCTGCACCCATTACTCCGACCTCTCGCAGGACTGTTGACGAGACTGGCGTGATTGTATCTCATCCTGGCCAGTCGGACTACAACATCGACTCTCTTACAGCTTCACTCCTGACAAATATGCTGCCTGGCATGAGAATCAGTGCTTCAAGCATCTCTTCCACCAAAAGGCATAGCGCGAACCGGAAAAGTCTGGGACAAGGAGATTCTTCATTTTCTCCTCCGGCATCGATCAACTCAATGGCCAGCAAAAAGAAGAGGCCTGGACTCAGTCTGGATCTCGCGGCCAAGAATTCCTCCTTTTCGAAATGCGATCAATACGTCAAAGCCAACGAGACTGTGATACCCGCGTCCCTCGATCAAAGCACAGCAACAGCTAGCAGTAGTGATGCTGGCTTCAAACAGAATGCCCGAGCTCACCTGCGACAAAGGTCTAGAAAGAGCGTTTCGTATTCAGTAGAGAATCAAACGAATGAGCAACCGATTCTATCTGTCAATACTGCCAACGTCACTACTAGGCGTGCTGTCAAGCCGCGCTTGTCCCCAGCTGTCGAGTCAAGAGAGTCAGAAGATGATCCGCGCATGCCCGAAGGCCCGCGACCCTCGCTAGAGATACCGGAGCAGCCAAAGATCTCAGCGGCACCAATGCCTCGGGATGAGGAGCGAGTCGAGGTACGTAATGCTTGTGGACGTCGAAAGGTGATTGCAACAGCGCTCATCAAGGCTTGTTTACGTGATGCACAGATTCTTTCGGAGCATACCTCAAAGCAAGGCATATCACCGTCTACTCCGTTGCACGATGGTCATTCCCCTACTGCTCTGCCTCTGCAAGAAAGACCGAGCATCATCATACGTACCAAAGCCAGCGTTGCTTCCACCAACGAGGGACGCAAGGATGACAGCGAAGAGCTGGGTACCGTTGCAATGGCGACGCGTGTCATCAGAACTCCCTCCACGAGCCCTTTTGCTTCAGATGTGCTTCGACCTGTCTCAGCGTCGTTCTCTGACGAGAATACGATGACAAACCGCTCGCGAGCATCCACTTTCGGCAGCATTACCAGTGAAGGGTTCAGGAATATGATACAATCCAACAGAAACAGCTGGACTGGATCAGACAATGGCAATGAGAGTATCACCGCCCTTCTGGACAGGCATGGCGCGCTCGCGGATGCCGTGACTTCACCTTCGATCCAGGCTCCAGGAACAATTCCATTGCAACCGCGAGATCGCAATATCAGTTTGGACAAGCTCGAAGGCGGTCAAGACAAGGAGAAATTGTCGACTTTGATACCACCTGCTTCGCCAGGAGCTGAACAACTCCTTCGACCTCGCGCCGGAAGCTTAGCCTCCCCTCAGAGAGTCAATCTTGCAGACATCCGGTCATCGACTCGCAACGTGGTGTATAACGATGAAAACGTTCCTCCTAGTCCGACGCAAGATCATCGCTCAGCGAGCAGGCAAGAGAACTTTGGCCGGTACCAAGCAAGGAACCCTGGTCTTGCTGGACGGCGGAGCATTTTGTCGCTTAGGTAGCGCAATCACCTTGAAGTGTTCAGTTGTGCATCTTAGCTCCAAGGCAAAGGCTTGTTTCGGTCTTTCAGCAGTGTGCTCCGGCAGCCATCCTTTCGTAATCAATTTTCGCTTCATTGCATGTCATTCCACGTCAATAGCACAAGATAGGCCGGAGCCCGCTGTGGGGATACTGACTCTACCGCCATGACAGCGGCTAAGTCAGTCTCCCCAAACAGCAGAGTGTGATTTGCATTTCATACGTTAGCGCGTGCACCTGTCCCGCGCTCGTTGGATTGTGATTGGGCGTTCGCCCGAGTCTTCATGCCGACATTACATGAAGTACAGCACCTAGAATAGAAAGGCTGTCAGCTAGAGAAGCAATGTCTGCTTGCGTCACACTCACGTCAGACACTTTGTTGTTCACTTGCGAATGAAGTTTGCGAGCCTCATCAAGAAGAGCCTTGCGTCGCTCATCATCCGAGATTTGCGCTTTGGAGAAGGAACACAATGCACCGGATTAGACTCTGCCGACGATGTTTACGTGCAGCCAACTTACAATCCCCCATGACTGATTCGTCGTCCTGCTTGCCAAGATGCTTGCGCGCACGGTCACACGCCATGTGTGCGTACCTGATGCAGTATGACATCAGCTTCATGTCTGATGAGCATCTTTCGGTGACCTACTGAGCTGGTGCAGCCATTGAGATGGAGCGTGTTGAACGAGGCATGAGGTACGCCAGCTGGTAAGTAAGCGTCTCAATCATGTCCTTGCCCATCTTGTTTTCATCCACCAGGATGGTGTAATGGCAGCACTTCGATGTCCCAAGCAGACCCGCATGCGACTGCAAGTAATAATCATCGAATTCGGGGTGGACAATTTGCGTGTCAATGACCGTGCCAGCCTTGACATTGCCGCTTCGGTCGGCATCCTTGTCATTCATAGGGAAGAACCTGTTGGCTTATTCAGTAGTTGTACGGTAAAGCACACGAGATGTTGACTGACCTGTAATGATGTCGCTTGCCACAGATGATGTAGGTGATGGTGGGGCGATAGCTGGGATCAAGGCTAGTGCAAGCATCTGTCGCATTCCACTCCATCAGCCTTGATATATCACAATGCTGAAAGACTAAGTCCATACCTCTGATGGCCTGAACCTCCTTCTCGGTCACCTCTTTAAATTGACCTTCTGAAACACCGTCGCGATAGAAAATGATCCGCTTAGGCTTGGTCTTATTGTTCTTCAGATGGAAGGCTTTGAGATGCTGAGTTACGGCAGTGCTGAGATCATCAATCTGATTGTGTATCCAGTGAGCCGTCAAAATCAGGGTGGATTGGACGGGCAAATTTGACGTACGATCTCCTGCTTAGCATCTTGGATGTGAGTCCAGACCTTGTACTGAACACCCTCGGGGTCGGTTGAGGCCACGACAGCTGCAATCGACGGCGACAGAGAACTTGGGCTTGGGTGAGTGACACTGTACAGAGGCCGTTAGCTTGGTCAATCCAAGAATGAAAGGGAAACGTACTCGGCACCAAAAAGAATCGTAGGCGCAGCCTTGAAGCCAGGGAGACCGCCTTTAATGATCTGATTCACCCCACCGAAGAGCTTGACATTGACTTTGAGTGCCACGTTTGCTGCGTTGCGTGATATTCAAAGCGTATTCCCTTTCAAGACTGTCATGAGAACCTACACCAGTACATGCTTCGGCTACCGTTGGCCTTGCCTGAAGTTGTTTCCGGCAATGTCAATGGTCACTGGTTGATCATGTATTGCTGCATTGCACATACCGATGGCCAAATTCTGACTAGCGACGCCAAGCTGGACATCACAGACTTGCTTAATGCGGTCATACTGATTGCTGCCAATCGACTGAGAGATGGGAAGAAGCGCCGTTAGTGAGTCTCAACTCAATAAACGAGTCTGTGTCACTCACGAATGTGACCACCAAGTCGGGCGGCGTCTGAGGACTGTATCCTGCTTGCTTGGATGCAGCAATGATTGCCTCCTTTACCTGCTGTACATCTCCAGCGTGAAAGATGTTGGGTCTCTCGTTTGCAAATGATATGCCAAATTCCTTGCATCCCTTGAAGAAGCCCATCAAAGCATCTTCAACCTGTGCTCTGGGCATCCTGTAAATCAAGCCACAGTCAGTACCAGAACTTGCTAGCCGACTAAATGAAACACCTCACCCATCCCACTTGGGTGCCTTATTAGGACCGTTGTTTGCGAAGACAACAACAAGCAGACGCTCAACCTTCTTTCCAGATTTCGTGCCCTGCAGATTTGCCGTCTTCCAAGCCCCATCTTGGGTAGGTACAGCTTGCTGACCGCCTCTGCTGTTCCTGTACAGCAGGTCCGGGGATGGGAGTTGTCTAGCGTTGACCTCCGCGAAGTTTGGACTGAGTTTTAGGTTCCAGCCCTTGTGGAAAGGCGAGTTGATGCTCAGGTGTCGCATACCAAGCTCAATGGCCTGTCGCTTTAGCCTCGGCGAGAGGGTAGTGACTGTTCATCGAAGGTAAAAGAGGAGAGAAAGTCTCAGTCGGGACTTGCTGACTCTTAAAGACGAATATTCCAGACTTACACTTGCTCTTGAGCATCTCAGCCACCTGTGCCGGGCTCAAGCGACCAAAAAAGTTTGATCCAGGCGATATGTCGCATACTTCCATCGGCACGTAGGCGTTCTTGGTGATCTGGACCACCGGCAAGTCAGGGTACTTGAGAGTGACGTTGTGTGTAGCCTTGAAATAGTCGCGGACATTGGTTCTCTTGCCAGGTTCCTGTTCAAACTGGAATGTCACTGCAGATTCCTTGCTGACGGTCTGTATAGTGCTGTTGAAGATGGTCATGAGTAAGAGACCAACTAATTGATCACACAGTCCAGCAGGATTGACTCACAACTTCAGCTTCGGGTCACGAGTCTTGACGCGTACGTAGAGGCGTCTCAGGAAGCGCAACACCTTCATACGGACAGCGCCGGGCATCGCCGGATTTCTGGGGTTGATCCTGTCGATCGAGTTGGCATTCATATATTCCATAAGAATGTCGACAAGGTTGCCTGACTTGATGAAAGGACCCGAGACGCGGTCGACATTGAGGAGCATGCGGCCGATGCCAGGTCGAATGGAGGAGAAGTAGCCTCCCCAAACATCGCAGGCGCCTTGAAGATATGGCTTCATGTTCTCACCTTCGAACAGCTTCTTCAACAGCTCGCTTTCAACCGGGTTTGTCTTGGGGACGTAGAAAGTCGCCGATTTGAACGGGAATCCGCTGTCGTACACGGGCGGTTTCTTCATGACGATGTTGAGAGCTAGAACAAAGAGAGTCAGGGTCGATTTAGGAAGACTGGACATCATTGATGACTTACCTTGAATGGCTTGCATAGGTCTACATACGCAGTACACGTCAGCATTATGCTATGACGTTTGAGAAGGACACTCACCCTTCATCTTCATGAATGCTGGCCTTGCCCTGGATCATATCCAGCAAAACATTCATGTTGATTGTATGCGCGTGTGTCATCTGTCAAAAGTGGTGGCAGCGAAGAGAGCAATGTGTCAGCCGCAGAAAAGAGTCAGAGCAGCTTTCTTAGTTGCGCATACCTTGATTGTGAGTTCCTTGGGCTTGCCATTCTGGCTCTTGATTTGCTTGACATCGTTTTCATCAACGACAAAGTTCTTGTTGGGGAGGATAGCGTTAACAAGCATGTAAAGATTGCGCTTGCCGTCGAAAGCGATTGGCTGCTCAGGCTTGCCCTGGAACAGGAGCTTCTTGGCCACCAGATACTGAATGACCTGGTTCCTGTCCTGTTTCTTGATCCCGGATGGGAAGTCGATCTGCAGTTTGGTGACAGGGATGTAGCCATGGATGAGGTTGTGTGCAGCGTAAGGATGAGCGTGGAAAGAGGAATTGGAAGGCCGTAAGTGTGTGCGGACGGGTGTATTATAGGTGTATGCGGATGGGTCGATGGAGGAGTGATGAACGTATGTGTAGAAAGGATCATGATCCAGTGTATGGAAAGGGGATCACAGGGAAGATGAGCAAAGTCGGGACGAAGGTGATTATCAAGAGGGGTATGCGAGGTGAGGCATGAACGGAGAACAGACAAGGATGAATGGAAGCAAGGGTTAGATAGAGTGAAGATGAAGTCACGATGCAGGAAGTATTGATTGAGGGAATAGTGAGGGGCGTGAGGGAGATGAGGAGATGAGGGAATAGTGAGGAAGTAGTGAGAGAGAGGTCAGAGAGAGGCGAGCGAGGTGTGAGAAAAGAGGAGAGAACGGGAAGAGAAAGAGGTGAGAAGAGTTGTGTGAAGGGAGAGAGAAATGAAGCACAGTGAGGAAGTGTAAGGAGCAATTGAAAAGGCAGTGAGGACGGAGTGGGCGGAGCCGTAAGGATAGGCCGGAGGTAAAGGTGCAGGGGAACCGAAAGACAAAGCCAGTCAACAATCAGCAGATGAGCGAACGAAGAAGCAGACTAGCTGCAGCAGATAGTGCCGGTATGTGAAGTGTGTGTGTGGCAGGACTTACGTCGTAATGCTGGACATTGCCTTGAGGCAGCAACTGGACTTCGAAGACGTTGGCCTGAAGCTTGAAAGGCCTGCCGGACCTGCAGAGGATGAGATGGAGCAGGCATCAGTGATGAAAGGGTGGAGGACAGCATGAAGACAGTCAAGGCTGAAGACGATGGAACAACGTGGAGAGATAGGGAACAAGCAGAAGGGGGACGAGGGGACTGCGCATAGCACTCACTTGCCGGGGGCGGTCTTTCCTTGAACAAGCGACATCTTGTCCGACAGAGTTGCTTTGCAGCGAGGTGGGTGAGCTAGTGCACAGGCGAATGTGTGTGTCCGACGAGCTGCGGTCAGACGGGAAGAAGCGAAAGGACCCTGTGCGGTACCCTCTGATGACCCCGAAGAGCCGTGGACCAGAGTTGGGTTGAATAAGAGAAGAGAGAGGAGGGGAGCGATGTACTGGACGACGCTCGTCTCGTTGTCCAGCGATCGAGGCCCAACTGCCGTCTCCGTCATAAGCTTTTCGTCAGGCACCGTCGTGTCCGAGCGCCCCTCCCCCTTCGAAAAGCATGGCGCTACATCCGCGCTAAAGCTGAACTGAGCCCGCTGAATGTGCGGCCTGTGCGAAGTTTCAGACCACGTTAGCCATTGACTGGTTTGTTCTGTACTGGCTGTTAATCTCGCCGACCCTGCTGTCCGACACCCGAGGGCCACGGCGAGTCTGTCAGAAGATTGCCACCGATAAACGTTGGACCGAGCTGTCCTTGTTGTTTGACATGTTCGTGCACACTCTGCGCTTCGAATGATTGCAGCTTGTGAAGCCTGAGAACTGATATAACTGACTGCACTGTAACCCGCCAGCTCCTGACAAGCCTACTTTCAATCGTCTACGTCGTCTACGTCGCGTACTCTGACTTGTCCCAGAGATGCATGATCTGCGCAGCGAGAACGAGGCGGGGTGGGAGAAGCATTCACAGTTGAGTCAGGTTATCACACTACACGTCATCACTTCCAAACTCACCTCGTTGTAGTCCTTCTTGCGTCGCCGTCTGACACTGAAATAGCCCAACCGTCCAACCTTGCCACCCTGCTCTCTGCTGTACATCCTGCTCTCCTTGTCCTTCATGTTTTGCACAAATACCAGTGGATCCTCGGGCAACTCTGCCCGTTCAACGGCGACTCGGACCACCCGTGCATGCAACTTCTCCCGCAGCTGACGGACCTCGCGAAGACGCTTCTTGTTGATCGCCAGCATGGACAGCAGGGCGACTGCTGCGCGGAGCGAGGATAGGCAGTCTTCAAGCCATCGCAGGCTCACCCACATGAACAGTGGGAAGACGAAAACAGTGATCCATGAAATGGGTAGCGTTGCCAGCGTGACTAGCAGCCAGACGATGCAGCCGCTCAGCAGACCAAAGATGCTGCAAATTGAGATCAAGAACGTGTCAGCGATGGCCAACGCATGTCTAAGTCGACCGAAGTGCTTGGCAGGAACGACGACTCACAGCTTCGTGTGCGCCACTTCGTCCCATACGTCTTCGAGTTTCCCGCTGCTGCCAGTCCGCCAGCCAAAGAAGCCAGCGGTCGCAAAGATGGGGAGCCAGAAGACCAGCCCCGGACTAGCGATGAGAAAGAGCGCTCCTGCGCCAGACAGTCGGACCAGCAACCGCTTGAGGAGCACCCGTCGCTCTGGAGGTGTCTGTCGGACACGATCATCTTTGAGACCGAGGTGGTTCAGCAGGTCCTGGTAAGCCTGAGCAAGCGATCGTAAAAGCAAAGGCGTCTTTCGACTTCAGATGCGGTACTATGCTGAATGTAGGATTTGCTCATCACTCACATGCAGATCGATCCTGAGCTGCTCAATTTCCTCATCGGTGACCCCCTCCTCCCCGTTTGTCTTTGGGCTCTTAACAGCGAAATAGTCGTTGTCGAGAGCGGCCGAAGAGCGTGCACTCCTGTTGGTTCTAGCCGAGCTTGGCATAGTCATCGCAGACGTATACTTGGCTTCACCAGGCAAGACCATTCTGGCAGGCGTCGTCGGCTCAATTGGCAGGGGTGTCATGAGCGCATCAGCGGGTGCGACTTGGACAGGTAGAGGCCGTCGGGCAAAGACGTCTACGAAACGCTGCGTGAGATGAACATGATCGCTGAGACTGACTTGCGTGCCTAGCGGAGCATACAAGCGCCTTGCCGTGTTCGCGACTCGGACGGTCCGAAAGTCGGGAGAATCAATCGTTCCTTGGCGGATCTGCTCTTGCATCAGGTGAGTGAGCTGTTTGACGCCGTCCAGAACGGGTTGGGAAGTGGACTTTTCCGGAGAAGAGCCTAGACCCGGAGTCTCGGGGGACAGTGAAGAAGAAGGTGACTTTTGTGCGAACAGAGCATAGTGGTCCTTGATGTTGAGCTCGATGGGCGGATTGTACGACACGAGCACATCGCTTCGGAAGGCTTCTCGATGTAGATAGGTGATGGAGCAGGTCAATAGCACAAGCTTAAAGTCGGGATTGTCCTTGTTGCGTGTGAGCAGATCCGAGGTCATACGAGCGACACCACTGCGGAGTGGTGCAATTGAAGGGGAATAATGCGAGATGCCCTCTGCAGCGGAACAGACAAGTATGTCTCAGCTACTTGAGTACAGCCGCTAACGAGCAGTGCTATGTCATAGGATAAACGAAGCTGCCGCACCTGGAAACATGCAGACCATATCCCCGTTTAGTTCTAGGGCCTGCATGAGTGTCTCAAAGACAGCAGAGTTGTCGACTTTCTCGCCAGGCTTTGCATCTTTCGGTCTCTTGACAGGAAGGGTGCCCACAGACTCTATGAGCCAGCTTGAAAACGTGCCTAGACCAAAGAGGGTCGATTTCGCCGTCATGCGTAACCACCGCCGCTTGCTCAGTGGCACCGAGCATATCATGATGAGGGCATCGGTGAGGGAGTTGGCTGCAGAGTGCGGTCAGCGCCATTCTATGTCATTATCGTGGAGCATCGTCACTTGCAGTGGTTCGCGCATAGTATGCTGAGGGTATTCCAAGGTCAGCTCGTGGCCTGTATGACGTGCAGCAAGCGCAAGCCTGGGCCGCTCTCTCAGACATGAAAGGACTGCACCCACCAAGGCACCCCGTCTGACGGAACAAAGTGTGCATTCTCAACTACGATGCTGCTGTAGAAGACCTGGGTCGTCGGCAAGTGGGAGTCAGTTGCCAGCCCAAGTCTCCACAGGAACCTATCATAGTGGCCGAGCGAACCTTGAGGACAAACTTGAAGAGCAGCCGGATGGCCAGGAACAGCGTAGGGCGACTCCTGTCCATGGCTCGTGTGCTACCTCAGCACGCCGTGTGCAGCAGCCATCTGCAGTCTGGCGGTGTAAATAGCAGCAGTCCAGGCCTTTGAGGACCAAAGCGAAGCCCACAAGGCCCTGTAATCGGTGGGCGTTCTGCGTTGAAGACCCACCGATATGGACATTGAAAAGTCGCACAGCTGGATCCTGCGGCTCGCCTCTTGAACGACTGGTCGGCCTCTTGAGATGCCCTACTAGACGACTGGATCATCGCCGTCTACCGAGTTGAGAACACGCTGCATCCGCTGTCACGTGAAGACGAGCAAACATGGCAGAGGTGCGTCGACACAGCTGGCCTGGCTGCAGGCAATGTTCGCGCAGTACTAACCTCTGCACTTCCAGCTTCTGCTCGCTCTCCTTCACATTCCATCATACGTCCTCCAGATCAGCCGCGTGCTCTTTCCTCGACGCCCGCGTGGGCCACCAGCACTTTTGCAAGCAGGACAGCTGATCGATGCAACCCCACATGCGCGTCGAATCGCAGAAGACACAATCAAGCTTGCAGAGGACGTCGTCATTTGGCCGAAGGACACTCTTGCCATATTCTCGACAGATCCTGGCCGGCCGGTGTTCAATGCGTTCACTGGCGAAGGCAGCGAGGCACAAGCGGGCAACGGAGTTCTCAAAGTCTTGGATCTAGCATATCTCAACGCTCAAAACACCTCTTCTCCGTCTGCAAATGACCTCCAAATCGAGAAGTGGCCAGATGGGCACACGTTCCACCCCCTTGGAATCAATGTTCTCGAGACGGTACCTGGGACAGAGGCACTGCTCGGCATTGTCAATTGTACAAAGAAGCAATGCTTCATTGAGCTTATCCGACTCGAGTACACTCCAGCATCCGAGGCAGCCGGTAGCACTGATGCTCCTGCGTCGCTAAAGGCCACCCACCTCTATACTTTCAAACACCCCGACATCAAAGCTCCAAACGCTCTAGTTGTCCTTTCCGAGAACCAGATCCTCTTCACGAATTCGTACAAGTACACCCCACGCGAGTCAAAGCTCCTTTTCAGCCTGGAGCAGTACTTGGCGTTACCTGTGGGCAGCGTCGAGCTGCTGACTCGGTTCGCTCCCCTGAACAACCAGGTGCTGTGCGATAGAATTATCAGTGGCATTGCACTAGCCAACGGACTGGCGATGAATGAGAGCAGGACAGTCTTAGCGGTAGCTAGTACTACGGCTACCTACGTGAAGCTGTACGACGTCGATATTGTCCCTGAGCCTGGCGTTGTGCACTCGCCAACTCACTCGACTTGCAAGCTTCGACGGGTGATTCACGTTGATATGGCAGTAGACAATCTCCGCTTCTGCCCGACTCAGGATGCAGCTCAAGCCTCGACTGGTAGTAGCAGTGTGGAACCGCTCTCAGATGGCAAACAAAAGCCAGCAAGTGAGACATTGCTATGTGCTGGCCATCCCAGTGGCTTGGACTTTGTCAAAGTGGCCAAGAACCCGCGCAATCCTTATCGCTCGCCGTCGCGAGTCGTCAAGATCAAGGTCGCGGCAGAACCAGAACAGCTGTCTCGATGGACCAGAATCAAGGATCTCTTTTCTCGCTTATCACCTGCGGCGCAGCTACTATTCGAAAGCCCTGGTAGCTTTTATGGCACTTCCTCGACGGCTGTGGCCTTCCGACAATCAAACACAAAGACTGGCATGCTTGTCTGCGGTCTGTTCGAAGAAGGAGCACTGGCATGCGACGATGTGGATCTTTCGACTTGAGTTGCTGCATCAAGAACGCTAGTGCTAGCTGTTCCACTCTAGGTTCTTAGCGAGTTGCCCAAAGTAAAGTGACATTACACATATACTCTGCTCTACTACCACGGTGCACTCAGAGAACGCAAGTTGTAGTTGATTGTATCACTGTCCGATCCCAGAGCTGAAAAACAATGCAATCTTGTCAGACGTCTGACTGCTCACAAGCTGTGCCTTGGCGGTCAACTCACGATCTGCAAGCTGCTGCTGCCGGACAGTGCTGAGCTTAGAATATGCAGCAAGCAAGTCGCCATCCAACAGGCCTTTGCTGAGCGGTCGAGGTACGTAATCATTCCGCACGGTACTTGACACGAGCGAAGCACGATTAGCTTGCAAGGCCATATATCTCCACTGAAATGGAAGCCTACCGGAATGCCCGCGGATTAAGACCCGCAAAATGGTGAGTGTGTCGAATAAGCTGACGTTCGAGAAGCTGTAGTCGCTTGTAGACTGCATCGCGGACTGGCATTATTGTGCTCATTGATCCATCAGCGTGTACTGTGTCAGACAGATAGAGTCAGCCTTGCCTCCGTTCCAGCCTAGCGACCAAGACCCTTGAGCGGACTTACACAGGAGTATTCCACATTGCTTGACGTCTCCGCCAACCGTGCGCGCAAATGGAAGACTGTACGTCGCATCGATGCCGGTGTGGTATTCTATCCGGGGGAGCAAGCGGCGACCACCGTGCGTTTCCGCCCCTGCAGAGAGGCGAGAGCTTAGCAGCACTCGGTAAGAACTCTTCCATGAGCATCACCTACGCAATGGGTCGAATTCATAGAAGCGGAGATTTCCGTTTGTGTCCGATGCTACCAACTGGGCTTTGCCTTCAGAAGCCAGGAAATCGGCTGTAGCTATCGGCGTGTTAACCACTTCTTGACCTAAGAGGACAAATTTATACGGGTCCTCCTGAAAACACGTAGTAACTGATCAGCTGGTGCGCACCAGCGTGGAAGATGTCAACAACCTACTTGGAACGCGAATAGACTAAGACCCTTCATGGCATCGCCCAGCACGAAAAGATTCTTAAGTGAACGGATGCACGTTGTGTGCACGCCGACGTCGAAGAAGCCAACAGACAGAAGCCGCTCGTCTTGGTCAAAGGCCTTTGCGTACATCTTCAGACCAACTGAGTGTAGCGCGTAGCAATTGAGGCGCTCAACGCAGGAAATCGGGGCCTTTAGCTCCTCTGTAAGAAGCAGCCGCAGCTTCCGTGCATAGGTGTCCGACCCCGGTCGTGGCTCGACTGTCATGATCTCGAAGATGTAGAGCTGGAGCCGAGCGTGAGCCCTAAGCTAGTCCAGCGAATGCATGTCTACTTACGGCACCTTTAGAGGCGAGATCCTCTCCACGCGCAATGATTGTGCCAACTGCTAGGAAGTCTTTCAATCCAGACGTAGTGCTCTTGGTTTCCAAGCTAACCATGGAGAGACATAGGGCCGTCTCGTATTGTCGAAATTCGTAACTGAGAGCACAGTCAGATCTGTGCAAGGCAATCTTAATCCAGTTAGACGTACCCATCGACAGTTGTCCAGCTGCCAGGTTCGATCAGCTCAAGGGCGGAGCGCGTGCCAGTGGGTTCGAGAGCCTTTTCGCCGTCAACAGGATGGGCTGGTTCGCCTTCTTCATCGAAGATTTCGAACGGGGCTTGGAAAGCAGCAATTGCAGCATAGCATTTGCTGAATCGGTCGTACGCTATCCCCGTATACAGTCTGTCCTCGATAACTTTCGTGAATGGCTGCACTCTATGCATGCAAGTCATGTCCGGCATTTCGCCGAGCACTACGTCCTGAGTAAGCAGACCAAATTCTGGATCAGTCTTGATTCGAATTGACCACGTAGGCCGCAATGGCACACTCACTCGACCGGTGCTTATCAAAGCTCGTGTTGCGTCGGTGGTGAAGCCATAAGCAGGCTTCAAGTCGCAGTCGTATACGCGGATGCAGGAGGAATCCGCTCTCACGAGCCAAATGGGGTGCTCCCCCGTGAGGAAAGCCCCTGTGTACCCGTTAAGATCTGAAAATGGTATTAGCCGCCTTTCGGCTGGCGCCAATTCTATATCATCCGCCGCTGCTTTGGCTCGCTTGGCGTTGCTCAATGCGAATGTCTGAACTTTGGCCCATCGTATGCCTAGGCTGCGTGAAGGTCCAGGACGGAAACTGCTTTGAGCGAAGTCCTCGCAAGCTTCGTAGACAACGCATGTTCCGTCTTCCATGAGTAGCTGTGGGCGTGAATCAGATTGGAAATGTCTCTTCAAGGGGGCCGTAAGCTTCACTCACCAGCAGATGTGGCCTCAGATGGGTCTGCCCGGCGTAGAAGAGATGTGCCCGATTCAATACGGCATCTTCTGGCACTTCTTCGAAAGATGCGGTCTGTTGAGTATCGTTGAGGGTCGGAGGGTGTGACAAAGTATCGCCAGAAGAGAACACAATTTCAAAGTCGGGAAGTAGATAGATCTGTGATGCAAGCTGGAAGTCAGTGGAAAGAACATCTGGAACGGAGTTGATGCTGGACGGACCTTGATAAGTCCATCTTTAGTGATTGAGCAGAGCCATGTGACTGCCTCCGGACTTTCGTCCAGCTTATCCGTGAGGTTCTGATCTGCGGCCGGCTTATCACTGACGTTTCCGGTCTGCTTGTCGGACTCCCCGTAGATATCGTCGTCCTGGTCGTCAATATTTCCGGAAGGATCCGCACCCCCTTTGAACAGCATGCGTCTTTTTTGTTGAAGTCCTGCTCTTGATAGCGCTGGGAAGGATCTTTGCTCGTCATGGAAGATCGTGATTGTGGCTCCACCCTACACATGTTTTCAAACACATTCTTAGTTTCGACACCGTCTTGTTCGAGGTGCATAACTCACATCGTCAGGTAATGTCAAAGCCCTCATTGTTCCGTCATCTTCGCCGAAGAGAATGGACTTTCCGTCCTCGCAATCGATGAGAATATAGTCTCCAGCCGCAGTCGCTCTTGTGGCTCTATGGCCCTCAGGCAAGGCTATTTTCTGCAAGACTTGGGCTTCTGCATCGGTGACCACCAGTGTATCGCGGAGGAGATACGCAATGCGAGTGGCTTGACGGAATGCATGCGCAGAAAGCGTCATTTTCGCGAAAGTTCTGACGTACTCTGGCTCGACGGGATCTGAGTCGAGAATATTGTATAGCTAAGTGCGTAGAGAGTCATCAGCTGGCTTCTTCGTCGAAAATTGTCTTCACATACCTGTGTCTCTCCATCGGAGGAGGTGAACAGCCAAGTCCTTCGCTCGCCGTTGGCAGCACCGGTGTGCACGATGCTGACATGTTCCGTCGTATGATCGAGATTGACGCGTTGCCTCGCAGTAGGCAGAAGGGATTTCTAGAATTCAGAAGCATTAGTGCGGCATTCGCTGTGACTTCAATGATCGGGGCTTTTTACATGGATCACAGTGAGGCCTCCGGAGGAGCCGTCCCCTCCGGTGCAGGCAACTAGTTCGTACGGACCCTGGGGAATGTCAATTAGCTAGCACACTTATTGCCATACTAAACACTCGACATACGTCGTCCTCGATCATTCCCATGGTCGCATGGCGTATGGGGCCATATGCTGGCAAGATGGCCGACGAGGACAATGTGACTGAAAACCGGGTAGCAGCTCTCAGGCGTGATTCCAAGGCATCTGACACGACCGCACGCTTGGCTTCAGAAGACCCGTAGATATCTGCAATGGGGTCAGACGTATTTCGAAGCGCATGCTATGAATGAGGCACACCTATATCATCGTCGTCGTCTTGCATCGTTGAATTTTCGATGGCATCAGCCTTTTCCATGGATCGTTCCAACTCTGCTTGGTCAACTGTTGTTGTGAAGTCAACCTTGACAAGGTGACTATCCGTCAAAAGGCTAGAGACGAAGATATAACATGCTTGTACAGATCCATCGGCTGCTCTTGCGGACAAATGACTCCTGATGAGCTCGACGCTACTTGGAGGAGAAACCCGCTTCAATACATCGGGCAGGAGGACAATCCTGGAGATGGTCCTTCCGTCACGCTGAACTCGGATTGCTGATACCCTCCCGTCGTTCAAGAAGAGCAAGGCCACTTCGGACGTTATGAATACCGTCTTCGAATCCTCCAGTGCCAACGATTCGCTACAAGCTTGTTCGAATTTGCAGTTCTCGGTCACAGCATTTGCCCAAGGGTTAAAAGCAGCACCGATCCTCTTGCCTGCTTGATCCACGTGAATAAGAGAGTTGTTCGTGCTTATTAGAACGCCTCCGAGATCGCGCGGACAAGCTGTGAGGTGTCTGCAATCGTACGGGAGCGATGGTGTTTGCGAGATGATGGTGCTTGACGGAGGTGACGATGTGACATCGATTGTAACAAGAAATAATTGCATGATATCTTTGGCGTTTTCAAGGCGTCTGCAGAAGGTAAGCCTGTATCAGCTGATGTCCAACTTTGCATGAAAGGGAAATAAGTCTGACCCAGTCCATGTAAGAGTCGGCCTAGTGAGTATTGCAAGCGTTGGCTCATTGAATCCAGAAAGGAAGACAAAATCGACAACGTTGCGGAGCTCTGGGCTGATTTCTGTAAGCTCGATGACCGACGATGGCGCATAGGGCAGACTGCAGAGGCGAGAATCAATTCAGCGTGCTGCAGATATACCATAGTCACGAGGAGTAAGGTCAAAGTCACCTGGCCACGTTCTCGTCGGCTCCCTCAAGCTCAATCTGGTCTTGGAAAAAAGGCGTAATGGCCAGGGCATCTTGCGGTAACAGGAGGGCTGCACATCGGCTTAACGGATCTGTCCGTAGCAGGCTTGTGTATCCTGTAAGATCGCCTTGAATCTGCGGAAGACAAAGCATAGGAGTCAGCATTAAAGGGCATTTGGCGATGACTATCCCGGAAGGCACGACCCACGAGCTGAGGCAGCTTCTCGAAAGTATGTAGAGATACAGTGACTAGATCATAGATTTCGGAAGACCATTCCAGCAGAGAAGCCTGAGAGGAAAAATGTCAACCCAGAGTCATAGAAGCGTATGCTGCATGAATTGTCGAACCTTTGCGTTCTTGAACGATACGAGCAACCTGTCCAGCCCGTCTCGGGCCGTATCGACGGTCTGTATGCGCTGCAGGCCAGTTATAGTGCCGTGCAGCTTGTAGTCCTTGACCAGTTGTAACCGAGCTTGCGCATTCCCTGCCGCAGCCTCTGCTTGCCCATTCTGCTTCGTAGCGGATGCAGGTGGCCAAAATGTATGCATGCAGTGCAAGGGCAAAGACAGCCAAGGCAGGTATAGCAATGCATGTCAGCGAATGCCCGTTCCGATGTATGCGCGCACGACGCTCGTAAGGCTCTCTCCACGCCTTGAGCGTAGCACTGACCTGGCCTTCTCCTCGAGCACCGTCTTCATCCTCGTCGAGCTGCTCGGCCCCAGGCTCTCCTGCATGCCCATTCACTGCACCGTTTGCAACTACGCCCGCAGTGCTCGCCGCAGGCACAAGCTCTTCGACTATCTCGAACAGCTGCAAGTAATCATTCGTGGCCGTTACGAGATTGCGAAAGATCCTTGATCTTGACGATGAAGTGCTTTGCAGACAGCTCGGCGTAAGCCTGGCACTGAGCGAATGCGCTACGCCCGAGGGCGGAGCTGCCTGCTTGTGGATGGCATACATTGACCGCTCGGGTCCTACTCAGCGACGCTTGCAGTGCGCCAAAGAGCAAGCCGGCTCACGTGAGTTCCGAGCTGGCAACTACTATTCTACTTGATGATCCGCAAACGAAGACCGACAAAATTAGAGACTGGGTGAGCCAGCAGAGTCTCGGAAGCTCTACTTGGAGGACACCGCGAAGTGTCAGACCTGATGAGCAGGCCGCAGACATAGAATCCGCTTGGCTCCCAAGCACTAAGTACTCTAATACACAGGTCTTTGTAGGTCAAGTGTATTCGGACGTCGACAGGACGCCACGATGGGAAGTGCGACACCTGCGAACATATCAATCACTTCTACATTGGATGACGACGCTATCGCGCTTGTGAGCTCTCTGCCGCATGATGCTCACAGTTAAGCCGATCGGCCCCGTGGACCAGGCAACAAAAGAAGTCTTGTTCTGAGTTACGGAGGGAAATCCTAGGTAGCTATAGACGGTGATCCGAGCGCCGCCTGGCTGCAATCAGGCTTCTTCACTTTTGCGCAAATGCCAGCAGCTATTGGTGTTCACTGCTTCTCGAACAGCTCGACAGTCCTCCAAAAGATGATGTCTGCCTCGCTGTGACAAGACTCCCATCGGCAGTGGTGGTACTCTCGCAACAGCCATTCCCAGGGAGCAGTCTCGGAATCTCTACCTTACTGCTCTTACTCTGGATCCCTCGGTGCAACAAGCAGCTGTTAGCCAATGCTCTTCCGCACGACAGCCACTCTGGCAAGCAGCAGGGAACAATGCCGACTTGCACTCGGCAAAACGACACGTGCACATTTCAAGATTGTACGAACATTGCGCGAGGACACCCAGCAATGCCAGGCATTTCGACATCTGTACAGTACCAAGAGCACCATACATCGCTTGTCTGCATCCTCGAAAGACAGTTTGAGGCAGACATGGGGAAAATTCGGCCTCGACCCTGAGAAATCATACAATCGTGAAGAAGTCAAAGATGCGTGGAAAGAGGTGGGAAGGTCTTGCAGGCATCCTTGGCTCATTCGCCTGGTGATATGGCTTCTCTGCTAACTAAATTGCACGTCTAATACCTCAGCAAAAAATTTGGTGCAAGCAAATACCATGATACTGCTCATTCGCGCGAAATTGCTCAGATCAACGCACAATATGAGCAAATGTGAGTCTGAGCAAACGTATGTACTGTTTAAAGTGCGATGCTGGCCTGAAACTCTCTCTGTGTGAAAGACGGGCTTCCTTCTACTCGGAGCCAGGTTCTACGGTCCGCTTGGCCGACTTCATACGGGCACAACCTGTTCAAGAGTCCGAGACGAGCAGTTCCACACAGCGGAGAGGTGTGTCCCGAACACAAGCAAGCAAGACGCAGCGGTCACGCAGCAGACGCCAGCAACGAACGCCCGACACGATGGATCGGCACAGGGCACGAGCTGATGAGAAAGCAGCCTCGACATCACGACAGGCTCCAGTAGACCCAGAACGTAGGAGCGAAGCTAGCGTGCCTGATTCAGACGCCCCTCTACAGCCGATGCGTCGCTCCGAGCGACCGAAACCTCAGGCTGCTCCAAGCAGAGGGCGCTGGAGCATCTGGATGCCAGACCATCTCCGAGCCCAACGACTGCAAGATCTCGCCTACACACGTCCAGTTCTGAATCACCTGACTTGGACTCGGCACCCAGTAAGCAAGGCTCAGACCCTGCTTCTCCAATGTTTCCTGCAGATACTCCCTGCGATATGGCCGTTGTTTCGACCGCTTGCTTTCCTCTGGCGTTGCGTGTCGATTCTGATCGCCGCGTTGTCCTATGCGGTCTCCATGCTGTCTCGTCGCCGATGATTACTGTAAACGTAGGGCACATGGATGCTCCTCACTTGGGGACCTTATTGTACATTTTTCGAGGTTCTCAAGCAGCTAGCGCTGCTACTGGAGACAAGCCACAGGGTCCCTTAGTCACCACCCGCAACTCACACAAACGAAGAGGTCGCACATCTGATTCCATAGCGGCTCTGACTGGTTACGTCTGGTATAGATGACAGACAGCGGTGCCCCAGAATGGCCTGGCCATCCCTGCCTGCAGGCCATCGATCGCCGCGACGCGTCGCGTGAAAGGGTGACCAGCGAGCATAAATCGAATTCATCCCGGCTTTGGCCAGCATTAATTATTGAGTGATCTCGCTACAAGCTTACACAAATTACACAGCGCAACACCAACGTGGCAAGTCCATGCGCAATCGATCTTATGCGGAACAACTTGTGGGACTCACGCCTTTTCCGCTTGAGGTTGATTGGATCGCCACACTCCCGAAACTCAGTCGCGGGGCTCCGCTATTCCGCCTGGAGGTGCCGGGGTGGTCAGTCGCAACGGCCTGACCAGGTACAGTGGTGCTATGGGCTCAGTCTGAAGCTGCAATTCTCCGGCTAAAGATCACATTGTACTAAGCTTTCCATTTTCTAATTTTCTAAGCTTTGAGATCAGAAAGTCCACGCGTTCGCCTGTTTGAAAGTAGCCCCCAAGTAGTGAAGCGCTCATTACAGGGTGTTGCAACGGATAGACCATCTGAAAATTGCGATGCAAGATAGAAGAGTCAGTGTGGTACGGCTGCGCGTAGCGGAGTCGCATCGCGAGCCCACTGTACGGCCTGTACGGGACGCATTCGAGCTCATCAGACTTGCATCGGACGAGGTGATCTGATCAAGGGAAGACAACCGTACAACCTTTGAGGTGTGACCCACTTGGCTCCCCCTTGGTGACCACCAGGGCAGGCTTACGGTATTACTAGTCACATCTGTCCCGCAATTCAGTGAAATGAGAGCTGGCAGCAAGATATGCGGACGAAAGCACATTTGCCGTCTTACAGCATTCGCCGACAAGGCCGCCATGGTCCGGACGGAACTCAAATGCGCGATAGCGTTACCTGGGCTGAAGCAAGATCTCGCTGAAATGCTTGAACTCCCCTGGGCCTGGCTTGCTTCTGCTTCTTGCCTTCTCTTCGGGACCCTTGCGCGCACCCATCTCGTGTTGTGCTTTTGCGTTCTCACAGTTTCTGTAGAAGGCGTCGTCTTCCTTCTGATCGTCGAGCGGCTTCTTTCGCGGCAAAGCACTCGGGTCAAGCTTCAGTCTTCGTGAGTCTTCATGTGTGCGGAGAGTGGTTATAATGCAAAGCTATCAGGATAGTCCTCATCTAATGTTCTTCTCCATTCTAGCAGATCAGATCAGCAGCGTCGCGCATCTCTCGGTTCGTCACTGGCGGGTTGCCCGAGTCAAGCTGTAAGCACGGAGTGCGCATACTCCAGATATCCATCCACTGACAGCTTCTTGCATATCGCCAAATCTTTGTAAATGCAGTACTACACGCCCTGTCAGCATCTAGAACGAACAGAGCTCCCAGAGAGTCTGGTCAACAAGGTTCGCCACTTGCCAATCATTTACGCGTCTGATTGCGCTTGCGGCCCTTCGTCAGTACCACTAATTGCCGGTATTCTGCTGCACAGATCAGCGGTTCAGAACGCTCACATCGAGCAAGCACATCTGCTACAATCCACCTCTCTGTGCATCGCATCGCGTACACGGTCTAGAGGTGCTGGCTGTCCCGTGAGTGCCATCAATCACGCCGAGCCAGGCTGCGAGATCTGGCCGCATAGCGCACAGCGCGCGCACCCACACACACACATGCACGCCCAGCGAAAACGCAGACTTGCCAGTCACTAGAAGCGACTAGCATCGACGCAGCTTTACAGAGAACCCGCCGTTGACCAGTTTGCCTCCCTCGTTGTCCCTCTTTCCACCAGCTCGATTGCCCTTCCCCTCCCTCCCGGCTTCCTCGCTTGGGCTCAGCAGGCTAGCACACTGCAAAGTGCCGCACCTCGCTCCTTCTCTTTTTCCCGGTCCATACCGCTCGCACACTCTGGCTTGCTTGCTTCCCACTCCTATCGTCTCCTCTCCCTCGTCGCAGTCTCGCATGGTCTCGCACGTCTAGTCCTCGCAGCTCGTTGCAGTCGCTCGCGGCGGCTTCTCAATCTCTTGGTCTGGCTTCATTCGGCATTCTGGCATAGACACACGCGCCATCACGCATTACCGCAATCCACAATCCACCAGCTTTATTTTGCTCCTTGTCCACGTCTTATACCTGCGTCCAGCTCTGTGAGTTCGCCCTTCTGCTTCTCACTTCGACTCCTCACTCACCGCCATGTCCCAACACCCGATCTCGCTCCAGGTTACGCACTCTCAGGAAGCATGAGTGCAGTCGTTTCGCCTCAGCTGTCCTCGCATTTTGCGACTAGCAACAAGCAGCACAGTCATCACTACCTCTTTCCCGACGCCAACCACGACGGAGCCAGCTACAGCGGTCTGGCGAGCGACGGCGCGTCCTTCGATCTTGCCACCATTCACCCCAGTCATGGCATCAACCCTATCACGGGCTCATATAACGACCAGTCTGGTGATGCAGATGGCATGTCCGAGGCACAGAAGATTCTGGCTGCAATGGCCGCTTGCGGAACCGAGGACAACGTCGACGCCGACAACTTTGCAGACGACGATGACATTGAAACCAGCTCAGACTCGACCTTGGACACGCCTCTCAACACCACCCCAGCCGAAGGCCACGACTATCACAAGTCCCAGAAAAAAGGTCCCTATTCTCACTCGTCGGGCAGCTTGACACCTTCGCATGGCCTCGAGCGTGTTTCTTCGTGCTATTTCGGTCTCCCACCTCGATCAGAGCAGCTTTCGGAGAATGGCGTTCCCTTCGACACCGCTCTCGTGCGACAGCTCTCTTCCACGCCTTGCACTCCTTCGATCTACCCTCGCGACAGCGACACCCCAGTCGCAATTCCTGCATCCAATAGTACAGCAGCTGCAGCCGGACCTGCCTCTGCAATGCCCTCATTCAATGCAATCTCCTATTCGTTGGCACCCTCGCTCTCTTCTTCGAGCTCCATGACTCGCTCGTACTCTGCCCCCGCTCCGACTCAAGCTCAATGGAACGCACTCAAGCAAAAGTGGAATGCTGAAGCGCAGCTCGTCGCTCCTTCGGCCTCCTTCGAGCAGACCGAGCTGTGCCAAGCTTCTACTTCAACTTCTGCACAGTCTCCGTCGCCGCGACCCAGAATTGCACGAAGGAACACGTCTGCTCACATTCCCTCCCTCCGCCGTCAGCGCGAGCAAGAAGACACGATTGAAGCAGATTCCGGACCAGCTATTCCAGGCATCCACGACACTTTTTCCTCGCGCGCCCATCTCCTAAATCCAGCACATAAGCACAACCCTTTCAAACGATCTCGTCTATCCTTTACTGCTATTGCAGAAGATCCACATCGCGAGGGCAATCCATGTGCCTCTCCTAGCCCTCCACCATCCGCGAGCAGCCTCGCACATATTCCAGAGCGTCAAAGCTCGCCACCAAAATCGCCTACGCGACCGAGCCTCAATCGCTCTTTTACTACGCCAGAATTTTACGCAGATCAAGCCTAGAGCTTCTCGTCACTCTGCACTGCATCCTCTTTTAGACGCCATGACTCGCTGCGAACAGTGAAGTGGTGGAGTGGCTTCTGCTCCTGCACTTGATAAGTCATCTTGGGTTTTTTGTTTCAATCTATCGGTATCGTTTCGTCCCCGCTAGCACGGGAGACATTGCAAGCGCTGCAATTGGGTAATTGGCATGCGTATCATGTACACACGTATCATGCACACTTACTTGGTCTGCTCGCATTGTATCATGCAACTATCATTGTTCGTTAGTGGTCTGCTGCCCTTGCCGCAATGGCATACTGGCTTGCTCTGAGGCTTCGAAATTGCGGAGCTGGACGCATGCTCACAGCGCGCTATTCGATGGCTGGGCCCGTCTAGGTGATGGCAAGTCCAGTCGTCACAGCGTCTCCGTGGCCACCAAGCCCTGTCCAGTGTATTTCTGCCCTTTTATAATGAACTGACATATTGATATAGCTACAGAGTCTGTGTGCACCAAATGCTCCGCACCGAACTTCTACACGATGTATATTCGCGTGTCTCACCTCACTACTGTGCTCCGCTCTAAACGTTACTCGTATACTTGTGCATTCTCGATATGCTCCAGAATTGCTAGACTCTGGCGTATCATCGCCCGTGCTGGCTCTTGTGCATAGAATTTTCGGGCGAATAGTGCACCTGAAGCCATGACTGCGCCGATATCGACTTCGCCTAGGTAACACGGCGAATTGTGGGGATGCTTGTTTACGTGTGACTGGCACACGTCTTGCCAGTCTGTGTACATGTGGGAGCTGATGACCGAAGTTGATTGGAACGGGGATGCGTATAACATGGTCTGGAAGAAGGACTCGTCCTGATGCGATGTTTCGTGAATCAGTTAAACGGACGGGAGGTCGTCCACAATTCTTGGGAGACTTACCGGGACGACGGTATATCGAAAGAAATCCATCCAAGCAGCTGTGCTGGGACCATTCGCCAAGTAATCAGCAAACTGCCGCGAGAACCAGACCCACTGCGCGTAAATGTCAGCCTGAAAGTCCAACCGCAGCGTCGAGATGTCACTTACTTGAGAGCCCCGGTAGACAGGGGCGTTGCCTGGTGTCCCGCTCATAGCTGAACATTCCTCGTTTAGACAGCGTGCAGGTGTCCTGTAGCAATATGGCCTCCAATCCTCCCCACGCCAGCTGCAAGTTGCTTGCAGCTCTTCAAACAGAACGCCGTTGGAATTAGGAGGGTGACTACGTAACCAATCCCGTCGCACTTGTCGGGTAGTTGTAGGAATGGCAGACCTGTGATGCGTAATTTGGAAGCGTCAGCACTGTCGCCCGAACAGCGCTCTTTAATCAGCTGTATGGCACTTACCCGTCGAGGAGGAAAGCGTACGTCCAAGGATGATCTAGCTGAGATGCCTTGGATACGAGTGCCATCTCGGCTTCTACGATGCTTGCCTCACCCCAGACCGCGTTCACCCCTGTGGAGAATGAAAGTGGTATCAGCACCACACATTCGAAACAATGGACTGCCGGGCAACTCACTGTTGTCCGTGAAAAAGATGTTTGAACATGTCCCATTAATGGACTGCAGCTTGTACATGGCATCTTCACTTGCAACCTTGGTGTCTACATGTATCACGAAAACGTCTGAAGGATGCCAGAGCTCTTCCAACGTTTCGAACATGCCAGAGACGGTCTCTTCAGAATGTGCCAAGAAGAGGTAGGCTACACTGGGATTGGCAATATCCCAACGTTTCACGCTCTGACGGTCGAAGCGACAGGGTCCTGTATGGGCCAGCGGAGCTTGCGCTACGTCGGCATGCCAATGTATGGGATGATGAGCGGATCGCCGGCGTCGGTATGTCTTGACACGAGAGGGTGGCACGCTGTCATAATCTATGCTAGTCGTCAGCGATATCTGCTGGCGTGGAAACTTGAATCGTAATTGACCCACAACTTCGTTGCAAATGTCTATCTGCTGACAACGGCAGGACCGATTCTACCGCCAGGCACAGAATGAATATGACTAGCAAAGCACCAGCCGAGAAAGTCGCTCCAATCAATTGTCGTCTGCTGCATCTCTTGCTTGGATGTGCCATCTTTGTTGCTATTGCATAGGTTTTTGTGAAACGTCGCCGCTTTTAGCAGTGCGGTAGCATCGAAGATCCGCCAGGAACCGTCACCGTCTGGAAGGGCCAAGCGACCAGTGGATGTCTCGAGAGTCAAGATGCTGAATGATTCGAAGGAATGTGAGCTGCGAGATTTTCAAGAGGTTCATGCCTGCAATGTCGAAAAGCCAAGCTCTTGCTATGGTGCAGAGAGATTGGTGAGCGAGTGCTCTGTCGATCACCCAGTGGTATTCGGTATTTGTTGCGATGCTCGTGCCTGGTCCTGATCCGCTGGTCTAGAACCTGCCTAATCGGGCACTTTGAACAGCAATCTCCATCATACGAAGTTGCGCAATTCTGTTGAGACACCTGAGATCGTCAGGACTTCGGGAGGAGGTTGTCCAACGTCACGACGTTTTCGGGGCGTCACTGTGCCTTTGGAGTCTTCATATGCCACGAGAGCCGAACGCGTCGAAGCGTATGTTGGGGGCGGATGAAGCGACTCTTTTGACGAGCAAAGACAGCAGGCAGGCAGGCAGGCCACCCACTTCCGCTTGCGTTAGAAACGACTGGAAGGCCTACTGCGGAGGTGCAAGCAAATAGGTGCACAGGTCTCTGCATCTCTACGCCATTGGTCGCACGTCAGCTCTTGCGAAGTCAGTACTGTAGTCAGGTGCAAGAAGCTGCATCGGATTGAATCGCCAGCAGCAGGAGTCCAGCATCCTTACACAAGCGCTGTGTGGTTCCACGAAGAGGCGGGAGGATGCTGTCCGTGATGAATGATCCACGCCCTTGGGCACTGCATATCTGGCCTTTCAAGCGAGGTCGATCAGCCTCGACGACCGTTGAAAGATGCCTGGTCTGCCTGCCTCTGCCAGTGTCGTAGACTCGGAGCATCCAGTCGCCAGTTCACTCGCAGAGGATGTCGTGCAAAGACCCGTACACGCAGTCGTGCAATCAGGGCAGACTCAAGTCTTGCGCTCGTGAACAGAATGCGTCGTTTCCTCCGGACGAGCTGATGTCGGCCGGACAGGCTCAGCCTCAGCGCATGTACAGCACGCATCTGGTCCGTCACTTCTTGGGCACCTGCCATTTCAATCGCTCCTATGTCACCCTCAACCACACACTGGCCAGGCTTGAACGAGACGCGTCATCTCATCGTGTGAGGCTCGCTCCACTCGTCCTTTATAGATCGCGTGGCAGTGTCCGCACCCTGGCATTGTTTACAGCATAGCAACGCACACGCTTAGCGGTCTAGCTCGCTTCTCGACGTTCTTCAGCACGGTATCACGCACAAGCAGCCTCTTTACACGTCTAACATTTCGTCTCTCACTCTTCGCAGATTCGGCGATTCATACAGTCAGACAGTCTACCCTCCGCGTGTCAAGCAGCCACAACCGACTCCCGATAGGCCACTCGGCGTCAAGTGGCCTGGCGTTACGTACAACGAGGACGGTAAGCAGAGCAGCAGCTCTTCGGCAAAGCCGGAATTCCGCTGACTGAACCTGCTGTGTGCATTGCGCAGACGAACCAAACTGGGTCGGTCACCTCGTCAGATCAAAGCCTGGCGAGCCGCTGCTAGTCTGGAACTATGCACTAGGTGGTGCTACCGTCCGTGGTGTCGAGAAACAAGTTGATGTGCGTTGCAATAGCTTGAGCGAGAAGTTCAAAAGCTGACGCAGGGTGGCCAACGCCGCCGCGACTCTTTTGTAGGATGAATTCCTGTTTCACATGCCAGAGAACTTTGCCCTTCCAGACCGTGCGAGAGTCACTAGAAGTGCTCTCGCCGAGCGGTTTCGCGATACACTGTTCGGTACGCCTGTCTGTGCCCGTCTGTTGGCGAGATGATACGACTCCGCTGACCAGCTTTCGCTGCGCCAGTTATCTTTGTAGGAATCAATGACGTATGCTTCCCATTGAGTATAAGCGACACCGTCGCGCGACTCTTCAGTGGACCAATACTCTCGCTTTACGAAGCAGGCGCCCGCAATTTCCTCATCTTCGACAATCCTCCCCGAATGCAGGCGTTTGGCGTGCGAGCCACCAACTCTAGCCATTCGCAAAAGATCAGTGCTTGGAATACGGCTTTACGTTCTGAATGCGAGAAGCTCAAGGAGAAGTATCCCTGTGCACGTGTCTTTATCCTGCCTACTTTCGATCTATTCACCGAGGTTTTTCGAAAGCCAGCACAGTACGGCTTTTCCGAAAAGGATGTGGGCCAGGCTTTTCGAGGAGCAATTTGGATGGATGGGCTGCATCCAACATCTGCCATCCACAAGATCATTTCGGAAAAGGTTGTAGAGGTGCTGTCTTGATGTAGTAATAGATCGTTCCTCCCCTCTCAGCTAGATTCGAAACTCTTGTTAGAAATGTTTCAGCATGACTTTCGCTGTGACTGTGATCTCGTTAGAGGGGCCGAGCTCTTTATTCCATTGCCTCTCTGACAGATGCATACCTGGAGCTAGGGCGATCCGAGCTCGCAATGATCAAGCGCCTACAATTTGCGGCCACAACTTGCATCGGTGCCACCTAGAAACGTTTCCCGCTGCAGCTGCCTCTGCTTCAAGGAGCTGCTGAGCCGAAGAGGACAGGCGCTAGACGATTCAGCATCGTCGCTAAGCGTCACAATGCCGAGCACTGACCACTGGTCCAGTCTGGACCGACTAAGGGATCTGGTGGTGTGAGCAACGATGACAGTCTTTAAACGAAAGCACTACGTATTGATGATGTGCACTTAGGTTTGGCGCATCCTACTGTCAGACCGTTGAATCATATCAAAGTCAAAAGGAACCCTCTGAGGCGCTTCCGCTAGGAGTGCCATGGCCGGGGGATACCTACGCTGAGTCAGGTGCGGCACCTTCTTATAATGGGGGAACAGCTTGAGTCTGACATCGTTGACTTCGTCTCATCAGGACAGCCGAATTGGGTCGGGCACTTGATAAAGAATAAGCCGGGCGACAAACTACATGTGTGGAATTATTCAAGTGGCGGTCAGACAGTCGAGGGTGTGATCCTGCAGGTAAAGGTGGGCAGGGCAGTACTGCTTGAATAAGCTCCGTGGTCGCCCTTGCTGAAATCGCGGGTTCCGTTGGATAGGACTTCGCCCACGACTTCAAATACAGCCACCGTTCAGGAGCGTTATTCCATACCTGGCATCAAAATCAAAATCAAGAAGCTTCCCTGACATCGCATCGTGGGATCTCGAAAGCCTTGTTCGGTAAGTCTGTCGCTTAAAGATTTGGCACAAGACAGCTGTCAAATACACATTGTGGCAATCTTTGTTGGCATCAACGATGTGTGCGGCTACATCGTGCCGGAAGAACAAGTCAGAAAGCTCTTTGAGAACGCCGTTGACACTCTCCACGGTCTTGGCTCGCGCAATCTGCTCATTTTCAACGTTCTTCCAAGACTGGGCTACGGCCAGTCGCCCAGTGCGGTAGCTCACCATGCGAAAATTCAGCAATGGAACGCAGCCGTCGAAAAAGAAATGAACGACCGCAAGCGACAATGGCCAGACTGTAATTTATGGCTCATGGACAGCTGGGAATGCTTCCTGAACGTCTTTGAGGACCCAGAAAAGTTTGGCTTCACCTCCGAGGATGTCCACAAAGTTGAAAGCGCCATGTGGGTTGACGGTCTTCATCCGACTTCAGCTTTCCATAGAGTCATCTGTGATGCTGTGATCGATTGCCTGCAGCTAGAGACATAGTGATGGGCAATACCTAGACTCCTTTGTCATGTCCTGCAGTCAATTCGATGGACTTGAAACCCGCAGAATAATACCCATGTCTGACGACGAGACTTGAAGAGCAGCAGCGGATGACCCGTTACCGACTGCTTCCAACGTGCGAGTGCTGTTCGGCGAGAATCTTCAGCATCGGTTGCTTTCTGACAGTCTCGCAAGATTAGCTTTACTTGTTACACCTCACGCCAAAGCCTGACCGGTCCACCAAAATTCCCCGCCAACCGCGAGCGAGTAGGCTGTCTCGAATGCCCGTAGCTTCCTCGCATGCATGCTGTCTTTCAGGTGGTATTACGTTCCAGTAACGTACAGCATTGCACCTCATTACGTTGCGAGGACTCAAGGAGGGTGGAAGAGTGGCTCTGAAGAGGAGCCGCGGCGGGTTCAGCGGCCGACGGAAAACGCTCCCGCGAACGCACACTACTGCGTCTCTCAGGCGCGCGTCTAATGCCCTTATCTTGTTTCTATCACAGTCACCCAACTTAGAACTTCCTTCATCTGTTCACGCGAACATGCAAGTTGATATGGCTCAAACACTGGCTGGCAAGGTCGCCATCATCACCGTGAGCAGGACTCCGGCCATTGTCACGTGCAGCCAGCTGATCACCGTGGCTCGCCCTGCTACAGGGAGCCGCCTCTGGCATAGGCTTAGCTAGTGCGCACCTCTTCCTCGCATCTGGCGTTGAAGGTCTTGCTCTGGTCGATCTATCGAGCGAAGCGCTCGAGGCAGTAACGTCATCCTTAAACCCTGCGGACAAAGAACGCGTCCTCTTGATAGCTGCGGATGTTTCTAACGAGGTGCGCCTGTCCTCAACTGCTTTCACATCGTATAGATGACTGACAGCGAATTCCTCTTGCCCGCTTATCCCGACTGACTATATGTAGGCCGACACTGAGCGATATGTTCAGGAGACCGTCAAACGCTTTGGAAGACTCGACATTTCGGTACAGAATGCAGGCATAACGCAAGCACCTGTCGAAATCACAGACCTGAGTGCCGAAGACTTTGATCGACTGATGCGTGTCAACGTCAGAGCCCGTGAGTTCCGCTATGGCGCGCGCATATTAGTGCAATCTGCCCGTCGCTGAATCACTCTCCATCAGCGTTCTTGGGCGTGAAACACTCCGCACGAGCAATGAAGAGCTCCCCGTCGAAAGGCAAAAGGTGCTCTATAGTCCTAACCGGGTCGCAACTGGGTCTAGACGGTGAGCCTATGGCTACAGCTTGAGAGCACGGATGTCGATGGCTGAACTTCTGCACTCCTTTCAGGGGCGCCGCTGTTAACTGGCTACTGGTAAGCTGCCAATGGATGTTCCTGGGATTTTTTCAAGTGGCACGGTCTGACAAGTTTCTGTCGCCGTACCACCAGTGCCTCCAAATTTGCGGTCAGAGGCATCAGCCTTGTAGCGGCAACCGAACTAGGAGAAGCAGGCATTCGCGTGAATACAGTCGCGCCCGGTCGTGAGTCGGTCATTTAATACTGTATTCGGAGCTGGCACGCTGCTAAAGCTAAGGGCCCCTTCTTGGTAGCTGTCTCTACTCCAATGCTGGCGAAGCTGCCTGCCGATGCTCTCCCAGCCTTCGAAAAGCAAGTCCTGTTGCAGCGATTTGGTAAAGCCAGTGAGATCGCCCAGACCATATTGTTCCTAGCATCGGACCAAGCTAGCTGGATCACTGCGTCCACCTTCAAGGTTGATGGCGGTTTCAGCAAATGGGCGTGAAATCTGCAACTCATTTCCGGCACGGTTGTCATCTTTCAGATAGCCGAGACTAGGTACGAAAGATTGTTCATGTTGGGGTGTACCGCAAAATTGTACATGAGCAGTCGGTACAAAGACGATGCACAAGCACTGAAACGCGCGCATGAGCTTTTCCGCCCCTACTTCTTCTCCTCATACGGCGAACTGAGTTTATCGTCCTTTCTGCGCCATAATTTCCGCTTCTTCTTGGTGACGACGTGCTCAGCCCACACCTCGACTCCGTACTTGGCTTTGAACTTGCTGATGAAGCGTGGATCCCTGAAGATGACGAGGAGGGAGTCAGCCAGGGCCGAGCTCACAGAATATATCAGACCAGCTCACCATAGCTCGCTGCCGATACCTAAATCCTTGCATGTCCTCATGAGCGCATTACTCTTGCAACCCTCGGTTGCTGTTGCGACGCCTGATGGATCGAAATATTCTTGTTCTCCTCTGGCCACGCCCACCAATCGACCCAAGCATACGAGTGCATATTCACGAGACACGATCTTATTGCCAATGTTCGTTTCTCCTCGTGGTGCGAGCCCCCATCCGCCAGGTCCAAATGCGCGGTTCAGAATTCGACGATATTTAATCTCTGGGAGGTATATAAGACCGTCTGTAGGAAAGGAATATTGTTACATCAAGCTAATGCACGCCTGTCATCCTCAGAAGTGGCCTCTGCCGCATTCGGCTGTCTAGACGTACCAGGTTTGATCTCGATGTCATTCGGATCTATAGGTGCCAGCAGGACGTCTGCGACCTCCTTGGGGAAAGGCTCTGCACTCAATCCATGGAACGAGCGTGACCAGTCGTGTGGTGCAGTCTCTCCTGATGGAGAAGACGCTGGAGGTGGTATGGCATCAAAAGGCACGGATGATGCCTCGGCCGACTTTGGAGGTAGGGCGGACGCGGAGGCTTGCGATATCGTCGGAGGTGTTGTCGTGCCCGATGCAGTCGCATTTGAGGCCT
This sequence comes from Cystobasidiaceae sp. HBUAS51001, assembly GCA_003351005.1. NCBI lineage: Eukaryota > Fungi > Basidiomycota > Cystobasidiomycetes > Cystobasidiales > Cystobasidiaceae > Cystobasidiaceae sp. HBUAS51001. The sequence goes on along the minus strand of QOZY01000029.1, from coordinate 378,960 downwards.
GTCGAGAGGATTCTGCTGCTGGTGCAGACGAAGACGTTGATGGCGAGGCGAGGTCCCACGCCGCTGAAAATGGACGAGCAGCGCTTTGTGAGAGCGTCCGCCGACATGGCACGTTTAGAGCAGCGACAGCCAGGCGCCGAGCGGCAATGTGCCCAGTCATGACTGTAGCACTTGGCGCAGTGTCGACTTGAAGAATTGCAGTCGGAGTGTCGCAGACACACATGTTCAGCGAGGAGGATGATCGTGCGGAGTGCGGCCGCCATAGCGAGACAGCATCTCAGGCAATCCTGATATTATACATCGACAAGAGGCAACAGTCGTACTCTCGCATGTGAATTGATACCTCCGAGCATTCACAATGGGTCAATGCTCGGCGACTTCCCAGGCCTTTAATCCTTTCTGAATTCCACACGCTCCACCTTGACCTCGCCCTCGACCAGCTGATACACATACGTCACAACGTTACTGCCTTGAATGTCCATGAGTGCAAAGCTAGGTATTGTACCTTTGGAACCATCCTGTGCTGATGCTCCTTGTGAGCGAGCTGATTTGTTCGCTTCCTCCGCCCCATTGCTCGAGGCGCCATCGGCTTGCTTCTCCTTGTCATTATCTTCGTCATTCGGTCCTCGAGGCTTGCCTAATGTACCTTCAGTCGAGCTCTCGAGCTTATTGAACGTGAATGCACCGGTAGCGCTGCCGGGATTCAGGAAGAAACGGCCCTCGAATTCGAAAGCCTCGAACTTGTGTGTAGCGCCTGATATCAAGATGTCCACATCTAGCTTGCGTGCAACTGCTGAGAGCGCCTCGGTATCGCCAAGAGGAACGACTTGATGCCCATGCACGACGCCCAGCCGCAAAGGTCCATGTGTGATGACTTGCGAAGGTGGCGCTGTCGGCAGCTGCGAAGTAACAAGGGCGGACGGGGTGTGACAACATAATACCAGTCAGCTGTCAAACTTTCTGCAAAAAGCGCGACTATAAGCTCACGTCATCCCAATCGCCTCTGACAGCCCGTACGTCGCCGTTGCATATGCTGCGAAGCCACTCCATGGTCTCGCCATCACAGACATTGCCCGTCAACAGGACTTGCTGAATCTTGCCGGGCACCAGCAGCTTCTTGAACTTGAGCGGCAGATCGTGCGACCGGACAGGAATGTGTAGATCGCCCACCACCAGGACGAGCACTGTCGGGCAGGCAGATTGACGCGTCTCAGCTGTAAGACAGTGGATTGTCGCAAGTGACGCGGTCAAGCACACGCAGGAGGCGATAGCGGGCTTACCCATGGCTGTCCCAGAAAGCGCGTGGCTCGGAGACTGTGTGAAAACCGGCCCTCCGCTGCTGTCGCCTTCAAGCTAGATGACCAGTTGCACTCAAGCTGAGAGGTTACAGACAGCTGGTGGCGAGGGCGCCGGCAAATCAAGGCCAGAATAACATCAACACAAAACAAAGCAGCGTTTGCTATGATACAAGGTCTAATACTCCAATACCACTACTCCAAGATAGTATCAAATCTTAATTGCTTGTGCCTTGCATCACTCAATGCGCAGTCACTGGCGCGCGTCCTCGACCTAGGTTTCCGCCACCCTCTGGTCGTGTCTCCCGGTACATTTCGGCCGTGGTAGGGTTTGTGGACCTCTGTGCCGTTCTCTCGCAGATGGATGTGCCTTCTCTGAATCGTGTTCGGAATAGAACATTTGCATTGGTGAACAGACCCTCCTTGAGCGACACCACGATGAACTGCGATCCGTGGAAGCGGGTCTTGAACAAGTGCCCAATGTGCTGGGTGTGCGATAGATCCAGCGCGGCATCTACCTCGTCCAAGATGTACATTGGCGCAGGCTTGAATTGCAACAGCGACATGATCAATGAAAGAGCAATCAGGGATCTGCAGAAGACTTGTTCAGATTGGCTATATTCAATTCGAAAGGCGAAATACTGCACGTACCTCTGACCGCCAGATAGTTCAGTCAAAGACTGTTTCCAGACTTGTCCTAACCGGACTGTGACCTCCAAGCCCTTCGCAATATCCTGCCGGTCAGTGTAATCCAGCTTTGCAAAGTTGCCGGGTAAGAGTTCGCCAAAGATGCCGCCAAAGTCGCCATTAACCTTCTCCCACGTCTTCGTCAATGCCTCCTTCTTGTATGCATCCAGCTTCTCAATCGTTTCCTCGATCTTTAGCTTGTCCTTTTCCACTTGCTGGTACATTTTCAGCAGCTCCTTTTCCTGCTTTTCAACCTGATCTATCATGACCATCACTTTAGGGTTCAACTTCTTGACCCGACCCTTCTGGCGATCTGACATTGCCTCGCAGTCTGCACGAGCCTTGGTCATATCGTGCTCCGAGAAATCGTAGGGTGTGCCGGCTTTGCCAAAGGAAGGACTGTCTTCTTTGATCCAGGTGTACTTGTTTTCATAGTTGACGAGGTTCTGTTTGGTTTTCTTGATCTCGCTTTCCAGCTTCTCCTTGTCGTGAGTACTCTTCTTCTCCTCCACGTCAATGTTGGCAATCTCTGACTCCTTGTGCTTCTTCACCCGATCGAGCTCTTCCAGCTCATGCGAGAACGCCGAAAGAAGCTTGGTCTCTTCGCGATGTTCATTCTCGACAACATCATGTTCACTTTGCAGTCGGTCAATTGCGCTGCTCAGAGCAGTGTGCTCTTTCTTGCTGCGCTGAACGGCCTTGTCCGCTTCATCCGCCTCTTCTTGGCTGACTTGGACATCCTTGTCGAGCTGCTCTGTTTCCAGCTCGATGGTCTGGATCTCCTTTTGAACTGCCTTGACGGCGGTGGTCTGCTTGCTAAGATCTGCTTTCTTCTTCGCAATGTCTTTCTTCAGCTCGTCGAGCTTGCCCTCACGATTGTTCTTAAACTCTTTCATTTCCTTCTCGAGACGTTTACATTCCGCCTCGGCATCCTTTTGCTGTGCCTTTGCTGAAGTGATGGAAATTTGGAGGGTCTGTATTTGCTCTTTCAGGGCTTCGACTTCTGCTATCACGCGCGTTGTGTTGCTTTCTTTGACACGCTGGTCCAGAAGGGTGACTTCGTGTGTTTTTAGGTCCAAGTCACGCTTGGCGCTCTTGTAGCGGTTCATGCGTTCCTGCGCGCTGTTCCATTCGCGCTCAATCTGTTCTAGGGCGCGTTTCGCCTTGTTGAGCGCCTCCTCGACAGTCTTCAGTTCTTGCACTTTGATCAAGATGCCGCTTGTGCTCGGCTTGCTGCCACCACTGAGCGTGCCAGAGGGGTCGTAGACATCACCATCTAATGTGACACTTTTCATCTTGATATCAGGGTGGAAAGTGACGCGTTTGGCCGCCTCCGCGTCTGGACAAATCAAGACGTTGCCAAAGACGTATTCCATGGCACGCGAGACCTCGTCTGGGTAGCCGACCAAGGTTAGAGCGAGATCAGCAGTCTGATTTGACACTCGCTTGACGGTGGCGATTTTCTGTTTCATTCAGAATGTTAGTGCCGCGCTATGAGAGCTACTTCGAGGCCATTCACCTCAGCTGAGGCCTTGAAAGCCTGTATTTGATTCAGTGGGATCATCGTGACACGCTTGGTGAGCCTGCCATTCTCGAGAAGCTGAGAGCCGACTTTCTCGTTCTCTACCACGACCTGTGAACGCAGTCAATGTCCATGTCCCATGTCCCATGTAGCATGTAGCATGAAGGCAGCTCCGGCTCACGTTGTATAGACGGCCTCCAGCACAGACCTCCAAAGCGGTCGACTTCTCGAAATTGGCTTGATCAATGCTGACCAGACTTGCAACGAGACCTTTGACTTTTGTTCGATCGAAATCTCGACTAGGCAGAGAATAGTTGAAATCAAGGCTGGCCAAGCGGCTTTTGAGCGCATCGCGCTTTTCCAAGTGCTCCCTGACGGCCGCGCCAGCTTTATCTCTTCCGTCTCGAAGGTTTGATTCACGAGTGTCATCCCAGTCCAACCTGCTCAGCTCTTCAGTGAGTTTGTTGACAATGTCCTTCGCTTTAGCAAGCTCCTTCGTGAGACCTGAGTCCTCCGCAAGCGCTTTCTTTGCCTGCGGCTCCTTTTCCCGAAGTTCGCGCTGCACGTGCTCGATCCTTGCTTTCGCCTGCTCGGCTTCTGTAGCAGAAGTTGATGCCTTGTTGCGGGCATTGGCAATCTGCCCCATATACCCCGTGGACACAGAGTCTGCATCGCTAGAAGATGATGACAGACCGGTGATCAGGGTCTGCAGCAGATTTTCAGTCTGCTTGAGCGAGTTCGAGGATTCATCGTAAGACCCTTTGATGGCAGCCAATTTGTCCGACGCTTTGCTCATAGCAGATTTCTTCTCCTGCCTCTGTGTCTCAATCTGGGGAAGGGGGCCGGAGTAAGTCTCGACATGCACAGCGGTATCTTGTGACACTGACCTCTGCTCTTGCAAGCTTCAGTTCGCCCACTCGTCTCTCATCTTCAGCTATAGTCTGCTTCTTCAGATCGAGCTGAGTCCGAGTCTTGGCCAATTCTTTCGCAAGGTCTTTCAGCCTGCTCTCCAGGGTCTGTATCTTGCCACCTTTTTGCATCTCCTTGTCTCGTCGTTTCGTGATTTCTAGACGTTCGTCTTCTATCCGCTTGAGTTCTTCTTGGAGCCGCTTTGCAGCTTCCTCGCCAGCTTTGATAGCATTTTTTTTGGCCAGAATTTGATCGGAGACCTTCTCGACTCTGCGAGCGGCAGGTGTTACATTAGACCTGCGACTGCACATGTAAACGGAGGTGCCACGTACTTCGTCTTGAGGATACCCCATTCATGTGCGACGACCAAGCGTGACAGACGCTCGAATTGGCTTTGCTCTTTTTGATAATCCAGATATTGTCTTTTCTCTTCACGTAAGCGGTTGAGCTTAGGTCCGATCTCTTCCTTCAAGAGCTGCAGAGACACCTCAGTATAAGCAACAAGTCGCGGCATTCCAGATACGAGCTCACGCCTTGTATTTCCTCCATCTTTTTCTCCTTCTTTGACATCGCCTTGCTGGCTTTATCCTTCTTGTCCTCAAACATGCTCGTTCCCGCGGCCTCTTCTATCATGCCGAGAATCTCCGGGGGTTTCATATTCAGGACCTTGGTGATCTTGCCCTGCATGATGAGGAAGTTTGGGTTGTTGATGTTCAGCTGAACGGACTGGAAAAGACTTTGCACTTGTTGCTGTGTGGCTCGATGCCCGCAGATAAGGTATTTCGAAACGCCTCCCATAGCCACCTGCATACACTTGGATCAGCAAAAGCTGATCGCGCAAAGCGGACTGTCGCTTTCGTCTTTCCATATGAGCTCACCTGTCTAGTGACAGTGACTTGTTTGTAGGTTTCAAAGCCCACAGGCGCCTTCTCGCGGTCGGCATTGTCAAAGACGATTGTAACAGAGGCCTTCGTAATGCCGGCTTGTCCGCGCTTGTAGATTAGGTCTTGAAGGTTGGCGGCGCGAACCTAACAGGTTTGTCATGCCAATGAGCCGATGTAACTCTGAATCAAGCACTGGACGGAGCCAAGACCTCACCGCCTGGAGGTTTGTGATACCCAAAACAAAGCAGATAGCGTCCAGGATGTTGGACTTCCCGGAACCGTTCTACATAGCGGGGAAGATACTCAGCAGGCATGCTCAAATGTCGCACATCTCTTCACATGACCGATTGCGCACCAGCCCGGTTCTGCAAGGCCATATTCACAGCAGTCAGTCCAGCTCAGTCGCGTCGCGTGATCGAGGTCGGTCGACACGTACATCGCATTGAAAGACTTGTCCCAGCCAGAGATACTCGTGCGTACAGCTGAAGTCTCAATGTCAGCGCAGGAGGAAGAGTCATGACCCGCCTTCTGCTCACGGTACGACTTGAAGCCATCGAGAATGAGTTCCTCGATACGCACTGGGGACACACAACATCAGCTGCTGTCGATTGGGGCGGGTTTGTGCGGAGACGGAGCCTGTGCATACTTGTGAGAGTCACTGCGAACAGCTGGTCCGCCTGCCCAATGTCACCTTGCCATGCGCGTGTATTGATGCGCAACGAAGTCTTGTTTACGGTTGCAACGAGCACGATCGCGTTGGCGCATCGCCACCGCCCTGGTCAACTTGAACCTGCGCTGGCATAGTAGCGCCTTGACATGGTCCGCACCAGTGACAACAGCATTGCATCTATCGCTACACAGACTGAATTTGGTCAGAAGACCTTACATAGACAAAACCCGCGGGATAGTCGACTCGGAGGCTGGGAACTCGAAACCTGACTGACGAATTGTCGAGGGGTACAAGAGGCATTCGGCTGGACAAGAGAGCTAGCCGGAGCCACCAACCGCTGGAAATCAAGAGAAGAACATAACATCAGCAACTTGCGTATGATCAGTCTGCACCTAGTGTTTAAGACTCACCAAGCTCGACAATCAGACGACAAGCGCACTCGAGAAACAAGAACGGGGAAGATACACTGCCGTTACCGAAATGGGAAGAATGATGGCTCGTCGCCCGTGAGAGTTTGGGTCTGCCTCCGCCAGCCAGCACGCGAGCTTTTGCTGCCGCTTCCCATAATTGTCTGGACGTGGCGTCCGAGGTGGCATCCGGTCCAGCTGAAGGATCCTGCGATGGCCGGCGTGAAGTAGGCACTGATCGAGGCAATGATGCCGCCTGGCCTGCTGTGGACGAATGACCTGCCTGTCTCTCCGTCATGGGAGGGACTTGTCCCAGCTCCGACAGATTTAGCTGCGCTCCAGGAGGTATGACAGCCCGGCCAATCGATCTCTCAGACTGTCCTTGAGGATTGCCATCTGGGGTCTGTTGCTGGTGAGTCGACGCCGAGTGAAGGTCTTCATAGGACGTGTGACTCAGACCTCCGCTGAATCTGGGGCTGGTCCTAATGGCTCTGTAGCCTACGTTACGGAAGTCTACAAGGTAGTTCTCCGTGTCGATCGAATAGAGTTGCAGGTCCATGCGAACAATGACATCGTCCAATTTGCATCTCGTCTCGATGAAGTAAAGAGCCTGTGCCTTCTTCATGAACTCTTCCTCTTCCTTGCGCTTATTCTTTCGATGTTGATCAGCTTCTTGGCGTTCCCGCTCCCGGTCATGCCCGCCCTTTTCTCGTTCGCGTTCTCGGCCACGGTGCTCCAGCTCGGACGCATGCGAGCCACGATGACTGCCAAAGTCGTCATCGGGGTAGTCTTCCATGTAGATGCGCTTTTCTGGGTCTTTGGCACGCCACTCGAAGCCTAGGGTTTTCAGCGTGCGATAGATTTCTAGCATCACCTCCAGAGGTTCACTCCGACTTCGAATGCCAAAGTGCCAACGGACTACCTTGCTCTTCTTTGACGGCGCAGGGGTGCCTGCTACCGGAGAGTGTATGCTGGCTTGATCATTTGCTGGAGTGAGGGGATTGGGCTTTTCCGAGAGGGGTGAAAGCCTCTTGTTGCGCAACAGTGGACGGCCCGTGTGCAGAAACGCGTAAGACTCCGTCTCTTCGGTGGCGGGCAGTGAAGACTCCAGAATTCGGATATTCGAACGCAAGAGTGGATCATCCGGCTCTTCGCTGATGGACTCCTCCTCCCGCTTTCGCATTGTACTTGAACGGAACGACTGGTGATAAAAGCGGTCAATGTCGGCCACATTCGAAACCGATGGTACACTTACTGTGCCTGGCTGGCTTTCGACTTCTCCACGACCGGCTTCTTTCGGAGGAGGAGATATCATGCGCGCTGTCATAATGTTTCGAGCGTGTGAGTGCACAGCTTATATGTTGCGATCTTATCGACTTACGATCTACGCTCTTCGAATCGCGCACAAGCTGGTAAGCAACCCGCAACGCGCGATCACCACCAGATTTGAGGCTTTCCCAAACGCCATCGGGTGTAAGGCTTGGGATCCTTGCACACAACTCAAGCACGGTAGCCTGGTCCACAAGGCCAACATCCTTGACCTGCTCGCCTTTGACCCGCCGCGTTTCTTCGGACATTGACGACGACTCTGATCCATTTTCACTGGGACCTTGAGAGCCATCGGTCGTTGAGGTCACGGGACTACCCTCGTGTGACGTCGCAGCAGAGTCTAAACGCTTTTCTGTGCTGCGTTGTCGCTGCCTGTCTTTGCTCTCTTGCTGTTGTAGGCTCGGGACGGCCAGGTAGTGTGGCAGATCGACTTGGAACCAGCTCATTTGCCTGATCTCACTAATTTTGATACGTCTGTTGGAATCAACGACGAGCATGCGGCTGATCAAGAGTCGAGCTTCGGTAGAGAGGAAAGGAGGGAGGGAGTAGATGCCGCCATTGATCTTCTTGAACAATAATGGTATATGATCATCGTCGAAAGGAAGTCGTCCGCACAGCATAACATAGAGGATGACACCGCATGACCATATGTCAATTTCTGGCCCTGCGTAGAGCTTGCCACTGATTACTTCTGGCGCAGCATAGTTTGGACTGCCACACGAAGTCTTCAGGAAGTCGCCGTCCCGCATAACATTCGACAAGCCAAAGTCGGCAATTTTCACATTCAACATCGAGTCCAGCAGCAGGCTATTGGATGTGTCAGCTCCGCGAAAAAACTTTGTCACAGACATCCATATTAACTTACTTCTCCGGCTTCAAGTCACGGTGTACTATTTTGAACTGATGACAGTACTCCACAGCGCATATGATCTGCTGAAAAAAGCGCCTAGCTTCGTTCTCCGGCATCTAGACGTCGCAGACATATCATCAGGGACCGCTGTGAATGCTCAGTCAGGGTTGCAGACAGCCTACTCGACCTCGTTTCACGATGTAATCGAAGAGCTCGCCCTCCAAATATTCGATGACCATGACTATGTAATCAGGTGTCTGCAAAACGTCATACCTGGCAAGGATGACAATGGGCCAGAATTCAGTACCAAGCTGGAATTTTTGAGCTATAGCATAGGACGTACAGCTTGATGATGTGCGGATGACTGAGTAAGCTGAGGTACTGAATCTCCCGCTGAACACGATCAGTCATCCTGTACTGAACACGTTAGATCTGTATTCTTGCGAGAAAGCCATCTGTCATGACATACTCTTTTGTACTGATCTTGCGCTTTGCGATGAACTTCATTGCGACCAGTGTACCTGTGAGACGATGCTTCGCAACTGTAACGATGTAGACCTGGTCAGCCTGGCTACCCGCGCACGCACTGCATGCTGCTTGGTTTGAGGCACGACGAGTGGCCGGCTTCGAGATGGCAGCAAGTCCTGCTCTACGAAAGTATGCTAGCTCTCCTGCGTTCAGGTCCGTGGTCTCTTTGAGCGTCTCGAGCGCCGCTCGTATGCATGCTTGCTACATTGTCCGCAGATTGCCTCTGCGGCCAATGCTGGCAGCAAGCAGCAGCACACGCATATGCACAGCTGTACGCTTCGCACATGCAGTGCTGCGAACCCGCACGCTGCAGCGCAGCCTTGACCGTCTTGCTGCGTCCTGTTCTGCTGCCCCTCGAATGCCCACCGTTCACTGCCTGGCTGAACGAAACTCACGCTTAACTTTACCGAAGCTGCCAGTACCCAGTGTCTTGACAATCTCGTAATCTCCGATGACCTGAGGCACTTTGGTCTGCTCTCTGCCTCCATGCCTGTCCCGACCGCGTTCCCCGCTTCTGCCATGATGCGCTGGCGGCTGCTGCTGCTGAGGTACAGGCGGAGCTGGCCTCGAAGGCGCAGGTGCCGCGTGGTGCGGTCCTGCCATCGGATAGCTTGGGGGCCAGAGCGAGTGTGAGACAGCCCTGGCCTTAGCGCTGCAATTGAGCCGACTTCTCCAGTATGGTGCGGTCACAAGCAGGGCCCAAGGTGCGCTGGCGCGTGCCAGAGCGTCTTTGGCCACAGGCGATAGAATGCACGCAGGAAACTGCGCACGGCGCGCAGAATCATATTCTGAGAAGCAACTATGTGTGCTTACTATGACAAGCACATATATGCCAGGTACGCAAGGTCCCTGTTGTCGGTATGCCGCATAAGTCACTGCGGCAGCCTGGAGATACAATAATATATCCACTGGCAGCAAACGCTATCTACAATGGCCATCAAAATTCTAGGCTAAGTGCCTATAATGGTATGCTGTGCTGTCATTGAGACTTCTGTTTACACCTCTCCTGATACTCTGTTTTGGCATGTTGAATGTGCGTCAATACATCTTCTCGTTTGAGCATCTTTCCTATCCAACGAATAAAGGCGTCCTCATCGGCCGGTATGAAGAAGCTTGAGAGGAGCGACAGCATCTGTTCAAAGTCGGCGCTTGGCTGAGTAATGTAGTCGCGCAGTGTCCATATGATAGCTGTGGCGGTCAAGATAAGGACATCCTTGCCACCGTAGAGAAACAAATCCCAGACGCGGACTTGTGTGCTGAAAGGGAGGACGTTGACGAACAGCGTAATATACCACTTGGTCGCAAAGGAAGAAACAGAGATGAAATTATCGTCCTGCATCGAATGTCCCGCTTAGAATATTGCTGCCCCTTCGAATCGTAACCACCTACAAATCTCTTGGCAACATCGGGCATCAGCAGCTTGACCAGCAATTCTTGCGCATGGAAGCATTCGAGCATGCCAGGGAAGCCGGGCTCGAATATGGTATGGAGATCGTATGAATCGTGCAGGTATATCATCGAAGCATACGCTTTCTAAGTAGACAGCAAAGACATGTCACCATATATTCCTGCCTTTCGTTCGTTCAACAGATCATTTGACTTACTTCAGGAGGCATGTAGCAGAGGAAGGTTGCAGCCAGACTGCCCATACCCTGGCAGTAGCCGCATTCCGGACAATGCATTGCGAAAGCATGCAGAACATTGAACAGTGACCGTTGACTGCATATCCGCTGGAATCAGCTAATTGTTGACATAGCCGGATATGTTACTCACCCCAGCCCGTAGCGAGTATGGAAGTAGAGGTGCCCGGAAATAGTGCGAGGAACATCCAAGTCAATCTGTACATCGTGCTGACACGGCTCCAAGATGAGATCCTGCAGACATATAGTGAAATCAGGATAGAACGCTCTCATTTCCACTTCAGACTTTGACTCACATAGAGGCGCCTCTCGAGCAACTCTGCTGAAGCTCCTTTGTGGCTCTGCTGACGCATGCGCGATATGAGTGCCTCCCAAGCAGCCAGCCGCCATCGGTCAGGTATACCTTTGCGGAGTCGGCGTTGCAGCTTGTTGGGTTTGCGACTTATGCTATCTCCAAACTTCCACGACAGGACATTCCCGCCTGCGTCCCGTCTAGCAGGGACCAACATCTCATCGTACCATTTGAGAATCCGACCTGGCTCTTTTTGCTCTGCTATGCTTTGTGTCCCAGCTAGCTGAGCTGTCGTATTGATGGAAGACATTGAAGTGGATTGGGAGACGCCTACGCTCGGTGGACGAAGGGACGAACGGGGAGAAGCCTCGCGACTCGCAAGCTGTTGACTAGGTATATGGATGTACGGCGAAGCCAGGGAGCCATTGTCAGCGCCTACTGACTTGCCCTTGCCCTTTGCCTGTGAGATAGTCGCAAGAGGCTTCTTGGGGATAGTCATGCACGGCTCTCGGGGCAGACAAGCCACTCTGCCGCTCGAAGTGGAAGCGTAGGCTGGAGTGAAGAAACCATAACGGTCTACCTTTTTCAGCAGGCGGAGTTCGTCCTCCTCTTCCTTCTGCGTCTTCGTGCTGGCGGCTCGAGCGGAAGCAGAGAATTTGCGTCCTCGAATCTGCGCACCTGAAGCTTGATTGACAGAGAGCAGACTTGTAGACGCGCCTTCACTCTTTCGTCGAATGCCTGATTGCGCTGGAAGGCGATCTGAAGAGGCGGAAGGCCCCCAGCTGGCAGCAAGGGATAAGGGATTCAGATAGTCATTGATGGAAGCTTGAGTCCGTCGTTCACGAGTGAGCTCGACACCATCCACGAAGCCATCGCCAGGTATACCGCCAATCTCGTCTATGCGCGCGTATGTATGCTGCACAAGTAACGCATCCGGCCCGACTTGCGTGCTGTTCTGGATGTTCTGATTATCTTCGGACACCGGATAGTCCGTAGCGGCAGATTTACTGGTGCTTTGCTGGGGCATTGAAGGCATAGCATGTGTGTCACTCTGGTGGCGAGAGAACGAACTTCGTCTCGAGCCGGCTGGCTGCTGTGGCTGGTGGAGATGGTTATTGGGAGTGGTCGCATTTTCGTCATATACGCAGGAGCTTTCAGCATCTTGGTGCATCGGAGTCGCAGAATTATATTGATGACCGGGTGTGCCGGTACTTGTCTGCGCTGGACCCGCGATTGCTCCGTTTTCGTGCACTTGTCCGTTCACATGAGCATAGTCGTAGGCCTTGAAAGAGCGGTGCCGGCTTGTACTACCATTTGCAAGGCCATTTTCTATGCCATTGAGTTGGCTTGCGGATTGAAATGCCTCTGAGCTGGGATCAGGCAGTCCTATCGATGTCGGGCCATCGTCGTAGCGCGGCTGCCCGTCCATGCGTTCTTGCAGAAGGCCAGCTTTGAGGATTGACGCGACGAGGCCTTCAAAAAAAAGTTGAATCCGTTGAAGACGTTGGAGCTGTCACTGTGTTTGAATCCGAAGTCAAGCCTGATTCGTTGCTTTGCGGTCCAAGAGTCCCAAGAAGTGGGTGGTGCTCAGAGGGTAATCGAGGCCCGTGGCGACTTGTCGAATGCCTTCAAAAGTGAAAGAAGGCGGCTGTCGACGTTCGTTGTGTGATCCATGTAGCTTTTATATAACGGGATTTTGTCTCATTGCCAAGCAATTGGTCTTCGTCAAGTAGCGGAGAGTGAAAGAGGTGGCAGATGTCGCCGCGCCCAGTCTACCGCGCTATGGGTCACCTTTCGAGCAACTACCCCGTACACAAGCGGACCACAAGATGCTTCTTAGAAGTTCTTTCCAGTCTCTACTGGCGTGTGCAAAGTGTGCGCGCACAAGTCCTGTCTCGCAAGAAGCCTCGACCAGCGGCCTGCCGTCGCTGCTATCGGCATTTTCGCACCTGTCGATGCAATCTGGCGCTTCCTCAAATCTGCAAGGCCTGGCGAGCAGCTCCTCTAGCTCCTCTAGGCCATTCCTGCTAGTCAACGCCCAACAGCGACGTGCGCGCACGTCTCTCACGCCGCGTCGGTCAAAATATCGCAAGGCTTTCAAAGGTCGAGTGGCAGTCAGGACAGGAGGCAGCACAGCAGGATCAACACTAGAACATGGCGACTATGGACTCAGAGTCAAGGACCGTCCAAGCAGATTGACTGCAAAGCAGCTACATTCCGCCCACGAAGCTTTGCGGAGAGGCATCAAGGTCGTCAAGGGCGCCAAAGTCTTCATGCGCGTCTTTCCTGATATTCCGGTCTGCATCAAGGTGTGTTCGCCTCCAGCGTACCTTCGAATCGAGGTAGCCGAGCAATCTGACACGCCTACAATCTGTGCAGGGTAATGAGACCCGAATGGGCAAAGGCAAGGGTACCTTCGAATACTGGGCATGTCGCGCACCCATCGGCAAGGTCATCTTCGAAGTTGGTGGAGGTGGGATTGCTGAACAGGTTGCCAAAGATGGTGAGCTTTTGAGCGAACTTGCAAGCGCTCGCTTCAGTCATGCTCACCCTCCACTCTGCCTTCGACAGCACTCCGACTGGCGTCTGCCAAGCTCCCAGTCTTGACAGAGTTCATCACACGTGATGCTTCACCAAGATTAGGCAACACGCTCGTCAATGCACATCTACCACCCGCTAATCCGAGCTCATTGCCTAAAGATGCCCCGACTACGGTACCTGTGGAAGCTGTAGCGCAAACCACTGCCGTACCCACGGCATAACATGGCCTGAATAGCTGCACGATGTAATGCAAGTACTTGACATTTTCAGTGAAGCTTGAAGGAGCTTGCAACCAAGACGTGTTCTGATGATGCTACCTAGAACTTGCTTGTTTTGTTATCACCAAAATTATGGGGCAGCTTTGTTGACTTCAGCTGCAGTTCTCGGAAACCTGCCCTTGAGAGGTAGAATATCCCACAGACCGAGGTCTAGGCAACATGTAGTCGAATTCGGTTGAACCATGAAGTTGAGGCATGCTTTCCTGACGCACTAGCTATTATGAAAAAGGTTGGCGAGCCGAAGGAGTGTCATGCGAGATCTTCTCGAGAGCACGTGCACCCTGCAGCACCACCCCGCGGCAGTCGTCTTCTGCGAACCATTCTATACAAACAACTGATGGCGCGGCGGAACGGAGGGGCGCTCGTTGGCGCACGCCTACGATCTTTTGCTTCCAGCCACGCAGGAGTGGCCGACTTCGGATCGCGTTGCGCGCCTCACCGCTTGTTGAAGACATGTTGCAGGTGCTCCGCAAGTGTCACTGCGGTGCCGTCTACGACCTCTCCAGCTCAGCCACGGCATGGCGAAGCTCTCCATCTCATCCTCCTGGGTGCACCAGGGGCCGGTAAAGGCACACAGACGGACTCTCTGATGCGCAAGTTCAGCCTCACATCGCTGACCGTAGGCAACTTGTTGAGAGACGAGGTGGCCAAGAAAAGCGAGGTCGGCGTCAGAGCTGCAAGGGTCATGAAAGAGGGCGGACTGCTGGACAATGCGACTATACTGCAAATCGTCAAGCCTGGACTGCGCCTCCTGGACGGCAAAGACTGGATCTTGGTGAGCTTTCTCCACAGCGCTTGTCGATCACCTGGCCTGACGATGTGAACAATGCAGGATGGCTATCCGCGCACGGCGCAACAAGCGCACGACCTCGCCAACGCTTTAAAGCTGACCAACGAGGCTATCAACCTGGTCGTCAATCTCGACGTCCCAGACGAAGTCCTGATCGACCGTATAGAGAATCGCTGGGTACATTTACCCTCTGGCCGCATCTACAATACGACCTATAATCCGCCAAAAGTCGCAGGCATCGACGATGTCACCGGAGAAAAGCTCATCAAGCGGATGGATGACAGTGTCGATGTCTTTCAACGGCGGCTGGATCAGTTCCACAGAGAGAACGAGCCCATAAAGCAGTTCTACAAGGAGAGAGGCACGTTTGTCAATTTGCAAGGGCGGACAAGGTAGGTCGCAGATCAAGTCATACGGCATTCAAAGTGCGATATGCTCCTAGTCCTGATACTTGCTTTCGTAATGTTAGCGCTGAGATATACCCGAAACTGGAGAAAGTCATTCGTGACCGGTTCCCTCAGCTGCAAATACGCTGAGCCGCACGCATGAAGTCTGGCATGGATGATTGCAACTGCATGCCAAGTATGAACTCTCATACTAGAAGTGTCACACATCTCACTCGTCAAGTTATGGATTTCGCATCTATCGCCCCTGGCGAAGTCTGCAGTATCGTCTACGTATCAATGAATAAGGGACTGGGCAACCGCACCAGCAGTGAACGCAAGAAAGACACTAGAGGCTTTTGCCCACACGCTCCTGCCCGTCGTCGCCTATCAAGATCTTGAAAGCCGTCTCGCCCGACTCTGGTCTGTGTGCATCGCATCGATGCTAACATAGTTCACAAAGAGCAAGGCGTCAGTTTCATGCCGACCAGAGCAATGTCAGAGCTATAGGCGACACACCTTGTGAACAGTCCATGTCTCGGGCCCAGGTCCTGAATGATGCTTGCGAAAGCTCACGGTCGCAATAGCACCGCAAGGCAGCGATTCTGAAAGGTCTTGAAAGTTGCATGTCGTGTGCAGGTCAATGGCATCAGCCAGTTCCTCCCGGGCAGAATTGCTGGCCTCGATTTCACAGTCCTCCTTATCCTCCCATACAGCTGGGTCATAGAAGATATTGCTGAGCATGTTGATGATGCCAGCAGACTCCTACGAGACAGGCGCCGAGGTTTGATTGGTACTGTAGCGAGCACGCCTCCTCGTATCAATAAGAGAGCAGCAGCAGCACCGTAAGGAAAACAGCCGGACGGCTTGAGGCCGCTCGTCCAGGAAGTTGAGCGGACGTCCGGACATAGCGTGAACTATGCCGAGATGCTCACGCCGAACCAGGTGCAATATCCCGTCATCGACGTATTCGTGGACCAGATACGATCGGAGCCTTGATAGGTGCTTCCGTTCGGGTTCCAGAGATGTTATTGCACAAGACGTATTCGCGATTCTACGACTCGCTTTCCGGTCTGCCGGTGTATCGCATTGTCCCTTGAAGAAGCGCAGAAGTTCATTTCAGCCTGTTGAACACGACGTGGAGCGCCAAGCATGTGTTTGAAGCCGGATCTTAATGCACATTCAGCTATCTGTAAAAGACAGTCCAACTAGGACCGCCCTATCATAGCGGAAGCAGCTCAAAAACGGCCAGGAATCCACTCCTTGATCATTTGCCCTCCACAAAAGGTCTTGAACTCTCATGTCCTGCGTCACAGACGCCTGCACGCCTTGTTCCGCTATCAAAAATGAAAGCAGCCCTCAGGCGGGCAGAGTCGTCCGTATGACAGAGACAAAGAAATCCAGTCCCAAAGCTTCGTCGAGCGGCATGCCTCCTCAGCAGTATCAGGGTAACATCTTGAGGCGCGTGGAAGGAGAAGCGGGGACTGGACTGAGCGAAATGACATGGACTTGGTGGCGCGCTCACCTATATGTTGGGCCACACCGTGGTGAGGGCTGCGACAGCAGAGCCATTAAGCTGTCTTTGAGAAAGCATCATCGAGACCTTCGTGCGACTATCACTTGATCGTAGTTGAAGCCCGCCCGCCCGCCAATCTTGCACGCTAGCAAAGACGCGTTGCAGCTTTCGTTCAGCTCGACTCGACTGCCTACCATGGAGCCCTGAGTGAATTCGAAGACAGACTCGACTACGGCAATCCCTTGAGGGCGCAGCGAAGCGGTAGCAGTCGGCTGATGGATGCACCGGCTGTCGCGAGCGCTCGCCCGGCATGGAAGGACATCGCTTACGGCAGTGTGAGTAGTTCGACAAGACGCAAGAGCCGCCTCGTGCTCCGAAGTGAGACTTGACGGATGCGTTGATCTTTGATCAGGCCGCTGGCATGGTCTCGAAAGTCTTCGAGGTGAGCAGGCTGTGATTGGGACTGTCCATTTACCTCTGCCTTCTGATAGACTATGCACGTTCGCAGCATCCGTTTGATCTCGTCAAGGTCCGCCTGCAGAGCCAGCCCTTCGACCGCCCAGCCAGCTTCACTGGACCTATCGACTGCTTTAGGAAGACGATAACCAAAGAAGGAGTGAAAGGGCTGTACAGGGTAAGCTTGAAACGAGATAGCCGCTGTACCTCGGTCTTCATGCTCTGACATTTGCCACAATCCATATAACAGGGTCTGTCGATGCCAGTAATAGGCGCCATGCTCGAAAATGCGACTCTCTTCGTAGTATACGGTCAGACTCAGAACCTGCTTCGGCAACATACTTCGCCAACTGCACCTCTAGCAGACGGGCGGCCGGGTCCTCTCAGTCTGCCGAAGCTCGCCTTTGCTGGAGCCTGTGCTGGCGTCGCGACTTCTTTTGTCCTCACGCCCATCGAGCTAGTCAAGGTCCGAATGCAAGTGCAAATGATCGCACAAGAGCAGAACCTGGCTTTGCAAACTCCCACCGCGTGTTCTTTAGGCACTGCTGTTCGGCCAAAACTGCCTGGACCGGTGCAATTGACAAGAAGCGTATTGCAGCAGTATGGTTTCAAAGGCCTCTGGCTAGGCCAGACTGGGACTTTTATTCGGGAAGCAGGAGGCTCTGTAGCCTGGTTCGGCGCATTCGAAGCTCTCGCACGCCTCTTTGTAGCGCAGAGACAGAAGAAGGCATCTCCAGGCCGGATCATCACCAAGGACGACCTGTCAAGCCCTGAACTCATGCTTGCTGGCGCAGCAGCGGGAGCAGGCTACACTGTCATTCTGTTCCCGGCAGACTGCATCAAAAGCACGATCCAAGCTGGGGAAGAATTGGCAAAAGGTCGTCAAAAGTCTGGCTTCCTAGAAGTAGGCAAGGACCTATACCGCGCTAAAGGTATCAGAGGACTCTACAGTGGATGCGGCGTCACCATCGTGAGATCTGCGCCTAGCAGTGCGCTCATCTTCTGGCTGTATTCATTGTGCGAGCGGTACTTCGGGTAATCCGGCCTTCTGCTCGCTCCTCTTGATTTGGCATGTAGGACGTTACTAGGCTCACCAGGTGCGAGTCGATGGCAGCGATTAGTGATGTAAATTTTGCATTCTTGGAGTCTTCAGATGCGATGCTAGATGTTTTAGAGGTACATTAGACCCGTAGGCAAGCTTTGGGTATACAAGCCAAGTCTTAACAAATACTACTAGAGAGGCGGGCATCGCTTGCTGACCAATCCTAAAGCGCCCGTGGGAACGAAGGTATCTGCGTGGTGCCTTATCTGCTTTCCTTGCTACCTTTGCTTAACTGCTTATGACTTCACTGAAAGACGAATTGCTGGTTGGGCTTGCTGGAGTTGTGCCGGAATCGCGGTACCGCGCACAAAGCCCGCGAGATCGCTGGACGCTGAAGAAACGAATGCGACACCATTTCAAGAAAATCACTGCGCCTGGTGTACTGCTCAAGTGCAGCCATCGAGAAGCGAATTTTTCGGGAAACCTCTGCAGAAGAAGCAGTCAGACCACTGGACGCAGCAGGCTATCGCTACGCATAAAACTCACTCTGGGACGACATCCGTCCAGATGGTGAGATTGTAATTCGTGTACCCTTCGACATGTCGGCTAGTGCACGAAGGAACGATCGCATGAAAATAGTCAGCACATCTCATCGCGGCCCGGCAAACTTGATACAGCAAGGACACACTTGATATAGTCTGCCGTAGGGTAGTCTTTCGGATCGCATCCAATGTTGATGGCATTGGTCGGTTGATACTGATCATAAAAGCAAGCATGTAAGCTCCGGCGCGCAGCTGGCTAGCGCCGCCAGACGACTGGACGAAAACTCACGACTCGCACATAGTCGAAACGCATAATAGCAGGGAAACGGAGATTATCATAGTCGACTGTCGCCGGAATTATGTCTGTCAGCTTCGCCCCCGCGATGTTTAAGCCCTAATGGTGAGCGATTGAGATGCCACCCACTTCTATTGAAATTCTCTGCCATGCCCAAGTTCATGATCATGTACATTGGCTCGCGAGGAATGAGACGCTGCCCCATATCTATGCTGGGATTGCCATGCATGCCTGCTTCCTTGAGTGACCAATCTACTTGATCGCCCTGCAGAGCCACAGTAACAAGAGGGTGAGCATCTTTGCCGTTCTACATGCATTTGATCAGACATACTTGTAGCCAATAGATGTAGCCATCATAGTTTGTGCCAGTACTCGGCTTGTACTCGTAAGAGTATGTGTTGAATGCCGTACGGTCAACCAGATAATACGATTCCTGGTCGGTATGCGATAGGGCAGAAATAGACTGTATGGTAAGAGGTCAGCACAGCCATACTTTTTGATGGCTAGCGGTAATGCTTTGATAAATATCCGTCTTACCTGCTGGAAAATACCACCACGGTACGCGTTAAGCTCAGTCTGCATTCTTTCGCTCAGGTAATAGGTGCCCGAAGCGTTGGGCCACCGATAGTCCATGTCAAACGGTGCCACTTGCATAGCTAGCGTACGGAGGTGCCACAGAGAAGGTCAGTCCTATATTGGGTGCCCTGCACATTCCGCTGTTACAGCCAGGCAAGCACTCACTCTGACTAATTTCACCGTAGAACTCGACCGGGTTGACGAGAGCCTCAAAGACATCCAATTCCGGCGCAGCTCGTCCGATATTGTTGCTCGGACCGGGGTGACTGCAGCAGAGGAACGCGAGGTGCAACGCAAAGGGACACCATAGCGAGTCAGTATAGGCCATTCGCTCCTCAAGGCAACTTGGCAAAGGATTTGCCACAGCTTACTCTTCGCCAGCGCAGGTGCAAGCAGAGAGCTTTTGTCCCGGCAAGTACGAGAGCGGGTATCCTTCTGTGCTAGTGAGCGCCTCGGTCGTTGTTTTGAAATTTGTCTGATTGGGCAGCGTGCCAGTATCGCACGTGTCATACGTATACGGCCATGTACCCTCGAGCGTGGATCCATAGCCTGCACGGCCAAGATTGCCCATCGTCCAGAAAGCAGGCCAGAGACCAGTTACTTCTGTATTGCCAGGGATCGAAGCGCTAGCCTCTACGATGCCACCTGTGAAGCAGAATCTGTAATGTGCAGGAAAAGGAATATTTTAGCTTCTAAGGACGGTTGTACAGCTCTGAAAGCAGTGAGCAACCGGCACGCACTGATTCCAACTCTGTAGCATTCCGGACATGTAGCTCAGATTGTGATTCAAAGCCGGGTCTGCCTTGGTGAGGTTGATGACGAGGTACCCATCCGCAGTGGTGACAGCCGACGGGTCATAGTATTCAACGTCATTCGTAGAATAATAGTGCATGTCGAGCGCCGTCCAGTATGGATCGTCGCCCTCGTAAAAAGTCCGACCAGGAGTCTCGAATTCGTCACTGAAAACAAGAGTGTATTCTTGCCCGTCTTGTCCGATTTTCGTGTATGCACTTTGAGGTGTGTCCTTGTCCACGAGACCGCGGAAGTTTGGTATCAACGGTATTTGCCCTGTTGAATTCGTATACATGTCCGAAACGGCGCCACTCGTGAATTGCAAGACGTATGTAGTGATGGGATAGCTGGGCTCGAGAAAGAGATGGCAAACACAGGGTCAGCACCACGTTCCTCTGATACTTATCACCCAACGCGCCGAGCCAACGGCTACTCACACAGCAAACAACGCGACCAGAGAGACGATGATGAGCATGAGACCAAAGAAGTTCAGCCATCCTCGCCAAGAAAAGACGGTTGTGGTGCCATGCAATTCTCGCGAGTCTGCTAGACGTCTATCCGGCCCTTGCCCTTTAAGTCGAGGCCCCGGATCATGCAATGCGTCGTCTGCTTCTGGTCCATCAAATTGCACTACTCCTGGAAGAACGTATGCATTGTATTTTCTGCATGTCCACACGGGACAGAAACAAAAACACGGATTGCAGACAGTCAGCAGGCGAGTAGAATAGAGCGCATCCTTGCCAGAGGTCAGACTCACTCTTCATTGCTAATGATCTTGTGCTCTGAGTCTTTGAAATCCTTGTAGCTCGTCTTTGGTCCCATGTACTTGTTCGTGATGGAGGGGTAATAGTCTCTTGCGCGCCCTCCACTGCCTCGATACAGGTAGCTATCATTGTCATGGTGCATTGAGCTATGTCCAACTTCAGAGCCTGCAAGTCCTCCCAGCCGCGGTCCTGAGTGACCATCGTATGACGATGCTCCATCATAGTCCGTGTCTCGGTCGATGAGGGAAGTAACAGAAGCTCCATCGTCGTGCAGACCGTCTGCTCCGCGCCGTGGTCCTCCAAACCCAAAGAGTCCACCGACACCAGCGTGCTTTATGCCTCTACCGCCGCTTGATTCGCCAAAGTATGATGGTGAGCCTGACCTTGATCCAGGATGGCCAGCGCCTGTGCGAGGGTCAAAGTGCAGTTCGGGTGACGAGGGGATGTGCGCCGTGTTCGAGTAGAGCGTAGGCGGAGAGAGGACGCTGATATTGTTGCTGAGGAAAGGATTGTTGCTCATCATCATCGTGCGTCCATTTGCATTGCTGCTGGGCGTGCTCGCACTCGCGCTGGTGGCGTTGTGAGAGCCAGTTGCTGCATTGTTGACACCAGCATTATTGCGGCGGTCAATGGAGCTAGAGTGACGGTGCGAGATCTCGGCGCCGCTGCCAGGGAGGACACCAGTACGAAGTGCGCTTGTGGAAGACTGCTGCCGCGTGTGTCCAAGCGGTGGCCTGTTGGAAGATGAATTGCCAGCGCCTGTGAAGGGATTTGGCGAGGAATGACCACCACCGCGACCGCCAGCGGACATGGTGAGGGGCGTTGTTGGCGGTATAGGAACGAGAGGCGTCGAGATCGTTGCAATACGGACCAGAGCAGTGCGAGATCAGAATGTCTTGTGGTCGCTGAGCGTTGCGTTCTGGGTCGATGACCTTCGCGTCGCTATGGCCACCACCGGCGGGGCCTTCGGGGTAGCAGTGTCACGATGCGATGCGATGGGCCCTGGACGTGCAGCGGCGTAGTGATGGGCGAAGGACAAGGGCCCAAGCAGACCCACGTCAAGTCTGTTGTCTGCTGTTGCTCGAGAAGGACCGCTGCTGCTGCTGCTGCTGTGCTGCTGCTGCTAATATGCCGCCAGCTGCGGTCTCGTAAAGTGAGGCACGAGCGACCCTCGAAATAGTCGGGATGGGATGGCCCGGTTTGCCGCGCGCAGTGTAGACTTGACGGGAGCGCTCTACTATGCCATGACCAGACAGCACGCAGTGAGAGAGAGCAGAACAAACAGATGGCTAGCACAGAGCAGAACAGGCCAACAGCACTCTGCGCATTTCTTGCCCCCCGATCAGCTGCAAGTGGCCCCGTGCGTACAGCTGGACCAGGCCAAACACGCTTGCGTAACAGGCTCGCAGACGGACAGTCGCGCGAATACTGCACGTCGGTGCACGAGACTTGAGAAAAGCAGACACACAGTCAGAGCAGGGATGCATGATTGGACATGCACTCCAAACATCAGAGAAAGCTTCACATCGCAACCTGCATGAGAGCCGCTCTACGCGCTCATGCACCTGGCAAAGAGCCAAGGCACGTGATTCAAAGATGACACATGTCAAGGAATTTGGTGTTTTGAAAGAGTCTTCCTTCCTTCTTCACTGATGTGAGTGATGCTACAAGTGACAGGGCTCCACCCGTACACCAGCACGCCTTGCTGCGAGCTCGTCTTATATCGAGAGAATCCAATCATGATCACGCAAACGGCGTTCAGACAGTGACATTTCTGAACAAGCCGAGAATGATCAGCACGCCTCGCGTCGAAGACGAATAGCATGAGTATCAGTCAGGTACCTCAGCTCCGTCACACACGTCGCACAATGCTGCTTGACTTCCGTAATCTTCGCAAGCAGCGTTGGCATAGCTTCGCTCGTCATGACCAGTTTGGTACCCAGCGCAATGCCAGTCCTTCCTCCAATTGACATCCCGGCATCTCGACCAGGTGTGGTGGTGGTCAGTGCGGCAGGACTGCGTGACATGGCCTGCGATACTTGATGATGGCTTGGTGTTTGTGAACCTCCGCGAAAAGAACCCTGGATCGTCCCTAGCGTCGTTGTAGAATTCGTAGAGTATGTCCTTGACCGCAGCAGTGGAATGGCATGCCTAGACGTGCCGACCTTTAGACTATTCAGCATATTTGGCGAGGGCTGAATGTCTGCCTTCTTTTGGTCGACAGCTTGCTTGGCAGGAGTGCTGTGCGCAACGCACGCTTCCTGGTCTGAAAGCACAGATGAAGATGCGTGTTTCGCTGATGATGTTGGCATGACGGTCAGTTCCGTGTCGGACCGAGGCAGCGGTCTCGAATTGACCAGAAGCCGGCTTCGCGTTGCATCGACAGGCGGTGCATGTGAGCTTGTAGACGCCGCCTCGTCTGAGGAATGACGGTCCCAGTCTTCATCAGAGGAAGAAGTACCAGCACTGCCTGACCCGCAAGTTGTATTGGCGCTGACGTGCTCGTCTAATCGATCTCCTCCAGTCTGCATTAGGGCATGCCCGTTCCTATCCTGCAGCACCTCAACAGCGTCTGGGTTTTCGTCTGTCATTGACGAGTCCTGTGAGACATCTGCATCGGTCGCGCTTATACACTTTTTCCCTTGCTCTTCTTCGAGCGTGATAGTTCCAAGGCTCGAACTCATCGGAGACCGCCGGCTCGACGTGCTGCTATTCAAGGTTTTCAAGAAATCACGTATTCCCATCATGCCAGCACGACTAGCTTGTCTCAATCGACCCTTGCGGGCCATAGGTACAGGAGAGGCCGTCCCTCCAGCCGCAGTAGCGATGGAGCTTGTACTATGCGCGGGTTCACTGTTTTCAGAAGTCAGTGGCGATGCAGGCTTGATAGTCGTCGTGGTGCGGCGTATCAATGGCACTCGTCCGGGAGCGTGTGTCGTGGGAGTCTCGACGGTTCGCGGGAGAGGTAGCATGTTGGAAATATGAAAAGGCGACGTCTCTCGTGCCATACTTTTCGTACCATCAGCGCTCGTAGCCGCGCGCGGCTCTACCTCATCTCTCGCAGATACTGAGACAGAGCCGACTTTCATACTTGCTTTCCGCTTGAGAGACGTGTACGAGGCGCTTGCGTGGATCTGGCCGTTGGCTAGCTGCCGTTCCCGACTGCTCAGAGGTGACAATGGCGAAAAGTGTGCCTGTATTTGGCTTTCACTCTTCCATGACATGCTGTCTGACCCGGGGCCCCAGCCTGCATTGAAAGATGGCGCGGGCGAGCTTGCGATTGATGCCGAGGAGCGCGAGGGCGTAGAAGGCGCAGTCGCTGTCGTAGTCGCCAAAGCTCGCCCATGAGAGCCGCTGACTGACCGAGAAGTGGTAGGCTTCAGCATACCACGCAAGATCTCCAACTGACGCTCTGACAAGCTTGTTGTGTTGCCTTCGATCCCGATGACTTCGCGACTCCCACTGCAGGGCATGCAACCTCCCGAAGCAAAGCTCTCTTCCTGATACTCGCATGCTTGCTGACGCTGGGTGACCGGCGAAGGTGAGAAGGAAGAGGTGCTGTAGGAACGTGACAGCATAGGGAGAGCTCGAGCGACCGGCGTGCTGCGCAGGTTGCATGCGAACAGTGGCACAGTCGAATTCGTTGTCAGATTGCCTTCAGCCATTTTATCGGGCTGACCATCTTGACAATCTTGCTCTTGCACGGAACTTTGGTTGCCGAGTTCGCGGTGAGCTATTGAGGGCGATGACCGAACGACCTCACTGTGACAGCGTTCGCGAGCTGGACTGACGGGATCGTTCTCTTCTGCACCGTCCGCAAGATTGATGAGAACGTCTGCAATCTCCCACCATTCCTGATAGTCGAATGCTACCCGCGCAAGGATGTGGTCCACCCTGGCGGATGTTTCTGCAGGAAGAGGCGGCGGCGGACATGGTGACAGTTCTGGTCTGTCTCCACTTTCCAAGATGTCTTCATCTGCTTGGCTCGGAGACGTGGGAGACACAGACTTCTCCGGCGTGCGTTCAGTAGCAACCAGTGACTTGTATATCCGACGAAGACGTTTGAGCTCTGTACGTATGCAGATGTCAGTCTGTGGACATAAATTGTCACCGTGGATGCTAAGACCCACCCTCAACGCCGTCTTTGAACTCTTTGACCCGCTTGAGATCTTGTCCAATCTTGGCCTGAGCGTTCGAAATTCTTTGAGGGATCCGGAGATCGCTCAAGCTGACCCGCCGGACGATACTGGCAGGGCTGTCTCCAGACCCCTGCGAAGAAACAGACCTTGCACCTGGCGTCGTGGCTCGTGAGTGAGTGACAGAAGGTTTTGAAGAGCCTGTCATATCGAAGTAGGATGCATGCTGCTGAGGCTCTGGTGTCGGTTCCTGGGAGCTTTCCGTGAGGGAGCGATGAAGGAGCTTGTGGGGAAGCTTCAGTGGACTGCCCTCAAGCGCCTCAGCCCGCGATGCGGGATTGAGCGTCCAGGAAAGAGAAGGCAAGTGTCGCGGCCTGAGCTTCGAAATTGGCGCTCCCGCGTCCATCGCGTTGTCCTGGCTTGTCAATTCGTGTCGAGTAGCTTTGGCCATGTGAGGAGGCAACATAGGTAGAGGCCGGACAGTCGATGTCTCGGATAGCAGCGATAGCGATGATGCTGGTCGTTCTTCAGGTACAGTAGGCGGAGATCTCCACATTGGATTGAAGCTTCGACGGTGTTGCAGGACCGGCGCCGACTGAGGTTCTGCTTCGTTCGCCCGTCCCATTCGCGAGCCAAGCGTAGCGTACTGCACGCCTGTAAATTCGACTCTAAGCTTTGCGCGGCACTTTAGATCATGTAACTGACTAGAGATGCCAAGAAGCGCTCGTGCTGTAGGTATGTTACCACTGCTAGCGGTGGACCGATGTAAGAAACCAGCTGGCCGCTTGTAGCCAGAATTAGAAGCTGAATTTGTGCTGCTTGAAGCAGAGAAAGAGCCCGCCAAGCTAGCTGATAGTGGACCAGTCACCGGTGCAATGCCACTGGATGCCGTGGAAGACCGCGACCGAGATCCCTCAAGAAAGGTACTGGATCGTGACAAGAATCCCGAAAGTGACAACGGTCGTGCATGCTTCTTCCCGATGTTTTGAGTAGCGTTGCTATTTTCTTCACGGTCCACAACATCACCATGTTTCTCTGGAGGAATAGTCGAGGCTGACTCCAGCGCTTGAGGGGTTTCGAATCGGCGAAAGAGGGTAGACTTCTTTCGCTCAGGGGAAGGGAAAGGGACTTTGCTGACTTTGAAATCGCGCGAAAGTCGCTTGCTCAAGCCAGCCCAAATGCCACGGTCATTCCCCAAAGGCATGCTTTCCTCTGGAAGACCGTTCCGTGCGTGATCAACGGGCTGTGAGCGCTCTGCATCACTCTCGAATTGAACCCATGACGCTAGATCGGAATTCAAGCCAATAAGGCTTTCGCTTGCAGAACCGTCCGCGGTATTGCGTCCGGAGGGACTGGTACCTTTAAAGACCGCCTGCGACAAGGATTGATTCGGAAATGGCGCCGGCGCCGGTAAATGGTCGGTACCGTTGTTACGAATTTGTCTTGGACCAGATCGACCGAACTCCGCTTCATCCGCAGAGCTCTCTGCAGCTTGCTCAGGGGGACGCCTAGATGACGATCTGCGAGTCAAAGAGCCAGCAACTCCCAGCTTTCGTGTATTTCGGGACTTTCTAGGTCTCGACGATGCGCTAGCGGTTTCAGAAGTACTCCCGCCATCTGTCTTGGTCGTCCGGCTCGGTGCTAAAGAGGAAGCAGGCGATGCATTTGGGCGAAGACCAGAGGTAGTCGCTGCTACAGCTGCCGGATCAGGGTGTATCGGGCTATACCTTCGAGTATTGCTGGCATGAACTTGCTTAGTTACTGAGGGATGAGGGAGCTGACTCGTAGCTATATGTGGCCGCGTTTTCTTCTTGAGCTTCCTGCGCGTCGCTGTGGAGCTCTGAGCAGCGTAATTTGCATTCCCACGATCAGACAGACCAGAAGTATACGTAACGGCGCTTTGTTGCGACACAAGCGAAGTAGTGGATCGCTCCGGAGAAGTTGAGGTCTCCCCACGTGATCTCCCGTCTCTGAGGTAGGCACCACTACCAAGCCTTGTGGCGTTTACTGCCTCGAGGACATCTGTGGGGCTTTCCGGACGTGTAGCCAGCGAGTGGTGAACTCCTTGAGAGCGACCAGGAATTGCCCCGCGTCCAGTGAACACATGCCTGTCGGACAGCGCTGATTGATAGCTCAGCCTGGTCGGTGCTGCAAGAGATGTGTTTGATAGGTCCGATGTAACTGAGTTGCCAGAAGATTTGGCGACGCGCGACCTCGGAGACGGGTCTGTTGCTTCATCATAGTAGTGCCGCACTGTATCGCTGACTGTAGATAAGTCTGGCGAAGTGGATTGTCTAGCTCGAACAGTGTGTTGCGCGCTTTGTGGATTTGCAAAGTATCGGTGCGTAGTGGAATTGGAAGGAGAAGGTGATTCGCTGAAGATGCTAGATGAAGTGTTCGAGGAGATATCCGCAGTGTTCGTGGGAGTCGAGGTATTCCGTACAAACGGAGCACGCAGTCGCGGTATAAGCGACGGTTGCACGCTTGAAGCAGGTACAATGGTAGCTGTCGATGTCGAGTCTGGGAGAAAGCCTCTCGGTAGCGTCGGGTCCGGAGACACCGGATGTGAGGTATCCTTTTTATGACGCCGCGTAGTCCTGCTCGCTCGTCTGAAGAGCGCCGCGCCGAACCTTCCACCTGCCGAAGTGGGCGTTGTGAGACCACTATCTCCTCCTAGAGCAGCTTGCGCTACCGTAGGACTAGGCTGAGATTTACCGAATAGCGCGCTCAACGCCATACGCGGAGTGGCGCTGAGTGTGTCCCTCCTCTTGTGCGTAGACCTCGATGCAGAGCCGGACGCTATCGGTACGGCATTGAAGCCAGAGTCGACCAATTCTCCCCATGTATCGATCTCTTCCGTCTCATTGTCTGTCTCCGTAGCACTGCCTGCTGTCGCGTTGCCTGCGTCTGAAGAAGCTAGAGATGGTGTAGGCGAGCGCCAAGATGAAGGCGATGGCGACGCGGCGGGCAGCGCGAGGGATGGCGAAAATTGGTCGGCTAGCGGGGACATGCCAGCGGAAGGTGATGGCTTGTCTAGTGCAGCTGGCTGCGCAGAGTTACTGTGCCGTGCCGACCGTCGCACAGGCCCGTGGAAAGACGCCTTGCGAGGGATACCCGCTGCTGCTGCCGTTTCAGAAGCCGCTTGCCGGGCAGCAATGGTGGCCAGGGTGATTGTAGGCTCATCTTCGTCCTCTTGTAAGCTTATTCTCGAAGCATATGCCCATTGCTGGCTTTCTGGCGCGGTCGACCCAGATATGGAAGTCGAGCTCTTGAGCTCGCTATGTCTTTGCTCCCCGCGAGCCTTTGGGTGATATTCGAGCACATCAGAGCCAGTCGTGGAGGTGGATAGAGTGCTCAATTTTCTCAAGCCCGCTTGTGGTCGAGTAGGCGGTCTAGGCGCATAGAATTCGCTGGACGAAGAAGCGGTCGAGAGGCGCTTGTCGCGATAGTGCTGCTGGGTGTGACGGTACTGCGAGGACGAGGAAGATTGCCTGCTGCTTCGATTCTGAGGTCGTCTTGAAGACGTAGACGGTAGATGCAAGTCGGAGCTCGAAGAGTGCTGCCAGAGAAAGTCGTCGTCCCAGCTTTCAGATGCCACTGGCAGGAACGAAAAGTCGCGGCAGAGCCGGGCGTGTACAATGTCAGCGACAATCCGTCTTGCTCTTGCAGAAAGTGCATAGGAGCTCTTGCCCACCTGCTCTGATCCCTCGTATCCCGCCGCTCGTGCTGGTGCTGGAGTGTCCGCTGCTGCTGACACCTCGAGTTGCAGTGCGCGGTCGGGCGTCTGCGGCCATTTCTAGATAGCGAGCAGCCTGGCTGGCCTAACGAGCTTTGACTAGATGTTGAGACCCTGCTGTAACGAGGCAGCCGCCAGTGCTCCAATTGTCACGGAACGGTGCAAATGTGATTGCTGCGTTGACCTTCGGTGGCGGTGGTGAGGGCAGGTTGACGGAACCTGTCAGAAAGAATAGACGAGGTCGAGCCAAGTCTGCGTGCCTCGATATTCGCGAGGGGGTGAATAAGAAATGATTCAGTCTCGACCCTGACAGTCAGTAAGTGTCTGCAAGAACCGTCTCCGTCGTCCTGCGCCATGGTCCCTCGTGCTGGGAGCTCCTTTCCGCAATGGCAAGAAGAGGCACGAGCGGAGACCAAATAGAGCCTGACTTTGACTGAAGGAAGCTCGGCCAGACATGTCAAGGATTGCTTGGAGGAAGGTCATTAGCTGTGATATGTGTACCAAGACTGCATGCATGTGCGCGGTAGATGTGGCTGCTTAGGCGCTTCATGCTCGGAGCTGGAAGAGAGCCCCGGTTGTGAAGCTTGCTCTGCCATCTTTTGCAGACCCTGGCTGTGCAAGGTGATGAAGCAGTCGAACAGCGTCTTCACACTGTCATAAAGTCATAGAACAGCAGTCAATCACCGTCAATCCCTCTTCCAGCTCTCCCTCCCGCTCTCTCGTCTTTCTCGATCACCCTAGGTTCGCGACCACGCAAGCGCAACGACCAGTGTCATCGTTCTGACCGCATCAAAGCCACGAACAAGCGCAGCAAACATGGTTGGCGCACCATCAGCGTCAACGAGCAAAGGCATCGGCTTCAATTTCGACAATGCAACGAGAAACGCCTACCTCGCTGCCGACCCTGCAAAGGCACATTCGCTGCCAAAGGCCACCTCGACCGGTGAGTGCCTACCAGTACAATCTTCAAATGGCAAAGACGCGTAGATGTAGCTGATTGTACATGCCCTCTGTTGCTCGTGACGTGCCAACGCAGGTACTACAATCGTTGGATGCATCTATGCCGGAGATCCTAGCGACCCAAATGACAAGGGTGGCATCGTCCTAGGCGCAGACACGCGTGCGACTGAAGGCTCCATCGTAGCGGACAAGAACTGCGAAAAGGTGCGTTGAGCGCTCTATGCCGTGTATAGCAGGACCGCGCTGATCATATACTCGCTTTCAAACTGTCCTGTCGCACTCATGCTTGGCCACCGCTGCTGACGACGCTCACGCGCTGGATCTAATCTCGAAAACCATCACTGCGACCATACTGGAACGCGAACAAATTGCGATATATCGAATGATAGATCCACTACATTGCCGACAACATCATGTGCTGTGGTGCAGGCACAGCAGCAGATACCGAATTCACCACTGCAGAGATCCGCTCCCAGATTGCGCTACACAAGCTCAACACTGGTCGAGAGCCGAGAGTGGTGACTGCGATGACAATGTTGAAGCAGAAGCTGTTTCAGTGAGTGACTAGAACGCTTCAACGAACTAGCATTGTGCCCCTTCAAGGCAATTGCTGTTGACCTGTGCTTACGCTTCAAACTCGCAGATACCAAGGCCAAATCGGTGCTGCACTTGTACTGGGAGGCTTTGACGTGACTGGACCGCAGCTCTTCACAATCGCACCACACGGCTCGACAGACAAGTTGCCCTACGTAACGATGGGCTCAGGCTCCCTTGCAGCAATGGCCGTCTTCGAGTCTCGGTGGACCTCGAAAATGTCACGAGCAGAAGCCATCGAGGTCGTAGTAGACGCAATCAGTGCTGGTATCTTCAACGATCTCGGATCAGGATCCAACGTCGATGTGTGCATCATTTCTAAAAACAAGAATGAAATGCTACGCAATTATGTGCGACCTAATGAAAGAGTCCCTAAAGAGTTGAGCTACAAGTTTAGAAAAGGTACTACAGCCGTCAAGAAGATTGAAGTTAGGAAATACGTCGTCGCTGAGGAGATCATCAATCTCGTCGACTCGACAAAGGGCGATGCTATGCCAGCGGTCTCCGAGATGCAGGTGGACGCGTGAACAGAGGATTCGCGAGAGACAACCGTTGCAAGATTGAAACGGGGAATGTGGAGCTTGTCGCAAGATTAGATCGATGTATGCTATCATTTGGGAGTCCCGCAACCCGTGCAAGCAGCAGTGCAAAGAACGTTTGCCAAAGTCAGCCTGAGCTTGATCCGACGAAACAGGCTTTGCGCAGTATTGGAGTGCTGTGAATCTCTGCAGTCATGCTGCTTAGCAAATGGTGTGCCCCACTATCTCCTTTTCAATTTGTGTGGACTTCAGGTTCTTTGTGACCTTTTCGCCGACCTTCGGGCGAGAGCTGGGTCAAATCTCGTGGAGACCCGCTTTTCAAGTGCCAGCCAGTTCTCGCGGCAAGCTAAAGCTGGGTTGCTAGGCAGCTGAGAGCTGTCACGGACAGCCTTGTCCAACGCAAGCGTGCACTCTGCAAGAATACAGTAACACCTGTCCACTAGTACAGCACTTTGACGAGCAGCTCAATTGAGCGAGGATCTGCCGCCTCCGCTCTGCTTATCTCCACCACCTCGGCGCTTGTCCTGACCGCGGCGCCGATCGGGTCAACGGGTGCCCGCGTAAATCGCCCAAAAAGCTCGCCATGAGGCAGTCAGCTACGAGCTACAGACGCTCCTCTCTCTCCTCTTCGTCCTGCTCTTCATCATCGTTCTGACCACCAGCAAACGTACCCATCAGCACCATGATAGCAAGCACTAGCGCCGCCGTCGTGCGCTGCACACGGGCTGGCTGCTCTGTATCCGCCGCCACTACTTTTCGCGTCGCTTCAACTTCACGCACGTTTTCATCACGCGCCTCTGCAGCAACAAAGCAAGCAGCGAATTACTTTGTAGCGACACTTCCCTGGGCAGACTCTCATGCTACTGGCGAGCATTTCAGCAATACCGCGAGGTCTGCTCGATTTGACCAGGGAGAGGGTATCAGTGCGTGGTCGTTCTTTCACGCTTTTCTTCCCTGACATTGATCAGCACGCTGATAAACGCCACGCTTCTGTCCTCATCTCTCTCCACCTTCCGTCTCCATTGTCTACCTCTTATATCATCGCAGTCGCATCGTCAATCACCACATGCAAGCGCTCCTCGCCCATCGCCAGTTCGCTGAAAGCCAAGCTCGACTCGTTGAACATATCCTCGCATCACGGCGGTGGCGCCTGGCTTCTACTTCGCGCTTCAGACTCAGCGCACGCCCAGCAAATAGTTCAAGAGAGCTGTGGAGCCGGATTAGCAAATGATGGAACACCGCTCTTTGATTTGAACAGGGCGAACTTGCAATCTATCGACTTGGGAGAGGATCCTGGCTTGCAAGGACCCTTGTACTCTCCTCAAAGCGCGACTGTTATCGCTCCACCCCCGCTTCCTCTGGAAGTCTTTGGCACTTTTGGACCTCTTTATGGCAAGTAAACATACGTTCATCGATCGCTCTTTTGTGCGTCAAGAAGAATCTGTTCGCCCCCTCCTACGCATTTGAAGAGCAGGACTGTACGACGTATTGGTCAAGGGAGCAAAAGCCTACAGAAAGATGTTTAGCAATCTTCGCGGCATGGAAGTCATGTATAGAGACTCCCGTGTAGTGCGTTGAATTCCGGCCCTCGGCATGATTTGGTCAGAAGTTATCGTTGTAAAGAATCAGCAGAGGTTGTCCTGTCTATACGCTATGAGATTTATGACAACGTAGCAATGTTCTCGTCCAGCAAAGTGACATAACATCAAACAGCCTCACGTATTAGTGTTGACCATGGTCTAAAGCCTCTGTATAGCGATGCTCCTACGCTTCAGCTTTTCTGAGTCAGCGGTCAAAGCTACGACTGGCGAAAAGGGACGAGATGGTTCCGTGCAAGTTCGTTTGAATTACGAGCGGATATGCCACGCTGGAGAAGTAGAGGATAGATTCGTGTATAAATGGTCCTTGAGAACATATACGGTCTCGCTGGTCGTGGACTAGGCTATGCTACAGTATACTGCTTGGATGAAAGTTCGTGTATGGCTGCGCGCGTGCGTTGGCTGAACGTAGGTCCTAGGGGCCATCTTGAAGATGTTTGACATTTCTTTCGGACATGCTCTCGGGCCGCTGTCTCTTTGCATTTCTTGCCAGTAATGAATGGTTCCACCTTGCAGTCAACGGTTGGCTGGACTCAGCCGACTACAGCGTCCCAGACCGCGCTCCGCGACGACGAGAGCGACCGCGTCCACCCTTTCCGCATGTGCTGTTGTGCAGAACGGACGAAAAGATCTTGCATCAGTTCCCTGTGCCAATAATATACGAGAGTGCCCAGGACAGGACTGCTAAAAACTCACAACACGCAGATGAAGAGATCAGTGATTGCGCTGACGATGGCGGTGAGGAAGCCCGCAATCAAGTTAATGAGGCCCATGATGCCGTTGCCAATCTGCATTGCACATGTGATAAGAGTCAGCAAAGGTCCACGGTGGGGTGTGCAATTGCATGAACGGTGCTGCCACTTACGGCTCGGAAGATTCGTGCGAAGACTGCAGGGTGGCATGAGTTGAGAAGTGTTATGAGTTGATGTGATGGATGTCCAGCAGTGTCAGGAGAATGACCACGCCGCCATTCGACAAGGTCGTGTTCAAAGGATTTCGACGTAATGACGACATGACCGGAGCGAGCGCGACAGGCACGACGAGCGACCCAGCAGCGAGAGGGAGCGGTCGAGAGCAGCGGGTGGGAGGAGAGTGCAGGAGGAGTAGGACAGATAGAGAAACGAGAGAAACGTGGCATCAGCGCTGTTTTTCTAATCTGCTCTGCCGCTGTTCCTCGTCGCCGGCCGAGGGATTTGCAAATCCCCCTGCGCTCGCTCGGAGGCAACAAGAGCTGCCACGATGACTTACAGCTCAGGACGGCGCCCATGGTTGGTAGTGTAGAGCTTTGCTTTGAAGTACGTGAAGCTGAGCGCTGAGTGTTGCTGTGGATGGTGCAGAGGCAAGAGACGAGCAGGGCCAGCTTCCCTCCTTTTCAACATTTTTTCAAGCGGATGCGGTGCTGAAATGCGTCAGTGACGTCGTTGCCACCAGGCGTCATGCTTGTCCGACGCCGGCAACGAGGCAAACAAGAACAGGCCCAAGCTGATCGACGTCAGGGAAGCCGTCAAGACTTTGCCTGCACGGTTAGGCTTTTCCATAGCGTGCTGGCCAGCTTGCTTTTCTCAGGCTCGACCCCGCTGACGAGCTTTGCTCCTTCGGCTGGCACGGCTGGCACGGCTTCAAGTGGAACTTGAACTGGAAAGAGATCTTCAACACGGTCTGAACGTGAAACTTGGAGAGCAAAGCGTGCAGAAGCCTTGACAGGGTCACTGCACGAATTACCTTCTCACCGTCAGCACACCGCGAGATACAGTCCCGGCTCACTGGTTGCATTGATCGAGCTGGACATTTCAAGCAACGGTGTCTGATCACGTGAAATGCGAAATGCCAAAAGCCAAGTCACAGGCACAGGCCATGTCCCACACCTGGAACATGCATTGATTCTGCTGCAGGGTTCTCTCTGTCCGGTGCTATCATGTCTCGTATCGGCAATCTGTAAGATATGTCGGCCATCATTCGCCTACCTGTCCTTTCATTCGCATACCTGGAGGCAGGTGGGACCTTGCAAATCTTCGTACAACGAACTCTTCCTTGCTAGCTGACTTTGGTATCTTAAGCCGATCTCTTGAACAAGTCTTGATGCCCTTTTCAGCTGGCAATGCATCCATCTCACTGTATTTTTTTCAACGCAGATAGCCCGCAAGTAGCAGCTCCCGAAATTGGTGGAGACGCTTGAAAAAAGATCTGCAGTAGAGGACTCATTGCAAAAGAATTCATCAAAATCTTCGATCATGCATCAAGACTTGCTTGCATGATGTCGCAGCGTCCATGATACCATCTTCGCGAATAACCTTCGCGTCTTCAGTGGCAGGAAGATGGTATCTTCTGAGTTTGTTACTCGGCCTTGAAGCGTTCTCTGCTATAGATGATGGCTTGTGTAAGCAAGAGAAAGCAGCTCACTGTCCCGTCTAGCCTGCCACATTCTAGCTGTCAGCTTCCATGCCTTACATCGCATAACTGCCACCAAAGGTGCAAGGTGCCGTTGAAGAATCGCGGGTGACACGTCTGCATAGCAAGACGCGATCTGGTAATTATGCTCTGTATCACCTTGAAATCCTGACAGAGACGGTACTGTCGTCTGCTGTCTGCTGTCTGCCAATGCGCAGACAGGCCAGTCCTGCAGCACTGCAGCAGTATAAACGATGTTGACGTAGACTTTGAAGCAGCCCATAAGTTGATTGGCTCTGCCTGCATTGGAGTCAAGCTTTTCAGTGTATCTTCAGGCTTCGATGGGATGCATCAATGAATGCGTGCGTCTCGTCAAGCTGGCTTCGGCGGTAGTATCGTTGGGACAACTTGAACAAGGTGCTTGCCGGCCGATAATCAGCACAAAAGTCTAGCGGAGCGAATTATGTTCGAGCGAGGCTGATTAGCATGTGCGTGTACTATGTATGATGCCCAGATCGCGCTTGAGCATGGCGTTCTTCCAGCCGGGATTTGCTGTTCCAGGTTGGCCTCTGTACAAACGGGCGTGATCTTGCACTTCGCTCAAACATGGCCGACGAAGACGAGACGTCGCGTACGAAGCGCAAGCCAAAGCGCAGAGCGATGGATGCGCACTTTTGGGGCATGTCGGATGCAGAGATAGCGTCTATCAAGGCCTCGCTGGCTGCCGACGCTGCTGCACTGGAGGACGAGGCAGCAGAGGGCGGCGTGAAGGACAAGGATGCGACGGAGGCTGCCGCCGAAGACGAGCAGCAGCAGGAGGAGCAAGAGCCGGTGCCCGAGGGTCAGCTTCCCAAGGAGGAGATTGAAGCGCGCAGGCGGATCCTACACACCGACTGGCGCATGGCCGCGTTCAGCCAGTTTGCACACTGCTTTCCGCATCTCTGCATCAAAGAGTTCAATATCGGACGCCTCGAGCGCGACCTAGAAGGCACCGACCCTGGCTCGTACGTCGGCGAGGTCATAAGTCGCCTCTTGTACCACCTCACCAAGGATTCGCAGCTCGCGTGAGTTCTCCCTCTCTCGCAGGTGTTGATCACGCTCTCGCGCGCCTTTGTTGCCAGCATGCAAACATGGGTGCCTCGTGGCTGCGTCGAGTAGTACTATAGCGAGCTGACACTTTGAATGCCATCCCTGCTTCATTCACACAGAGGCAAATCACCAGACAAGCCATGGCTCATCCGCCTTCGGCGCGAATTCCTGCGTCGCGACCCAGAACACAACAGCCTGGGAGACGGCCCTCTTTACGCGGTTGGCGGCGACGACTACGCCTACGACGATGAGGAAGAAGACATCAAGCCTGCTCAGAGCGCGGTCCTCGCTAGCGCCGCTGACACTCCACATACAGGTGCAGGCACACCTGATGTGGACCAATCCGGCGGTCCTGCTACTTCGACGTCGACAGTCACTGCTCCTCCAGCAGCCACGGCATCAACGGCCACTTCAGGCCCTGTGAATGACGATTCTGTCACCAAGGCTAAGGCCGAGGACACCGAACCATCGGCAATGCTTTCTGCGCAAGATGCCAATACTGTGTCGCAGGCCGATGCGGAAGTCCACGACGACAAGCCGTCTTGGCTCGCCGAATTTCCCAACTCCAAGGGCTGGGAAGACCTAACTCTAAAAGAGCAGGTAGGTTGAACCCCTCTCATGAACGAACTGCTGTATAGCGCAGGATACTCACTGCTCTCGCCCTCCTTGGTTCCTGTCGACCGTAGATCTACGCTCTCTGGTCATGTACAGAATGGCATTTGACGAATGCCGAAAAGTTCAAGAATATTCTCTACAAATATCGAATTGACGACGAACAACCAGCTTGGGTAATGGCAACAATCCGCACCGTTGTTCTCTGTCTGTTCCTGACATGCTCTTCTTCGCTCGTAGCGCGTTGAACCTATCGGCGCGGACAAAGACTTCAGCAACTACTGAATGTTTGACGACTATCGACTATGGGTCGAGCGAGAAACGCCCTTGCGACGCGAGCAGCGCATCTTGCTCGAACAAACCGCTGCTCGGCAGCAAGCTCGCGAGAAAGCAAGACAAAAGCGTATCCGGCAAGATCAGCGCATGCGTATGAAGGCGTTGCATGACCGACGGCGGCAGCGCATGGCTGCACAGCGAGCAGCAGAGGAGAATCTAGACCGAGAGCTGCAGCAAATGGAAGAGGAAGAAAAAGCAGAAGCGGCAGCTAGCGGCAAAAGCCGCGGAAAGCGGAAAAGGACCGAAGCGGAAGAGAGGGACGATGCAGGATTTGGGGAAGGTGAAGAAAATAGCCAAGGCACCCGTGTCTCTTCGCGTATATCCCGCGCTCGACAGGATGATCGCACCGCTTCGAGAGCTAGTCGGCGTAGATCAACTCGCAATGCGAGCTCGACAAATCTGTCACAGCCGACGCCGGATGGTGATGAAGAATGGCAGCAATTGCCGCCAGAATGGATAAAATCTGAGCAGGAGGAGCGCGAGGATGATCCAGACTTTGGGCAGGAAAATGGCGCGGCTTCAGCAAGCGAGTCCGAACTCAGCATGTTGGAAGACGAGGATGGCGACATGGTCAAAGCGCCAACACGAGCTAGTCAGCGGCGGAAAAGTCCCCGCAAGGCTCGTGAACCACCAAGGGCTGCACAGAGCGGGAGTCGGGCGAAGACCAGGGCAAAAGGCACAGCGGATGAGAGCGAATTATCGGAGCTCAGCGATGTCGACGGCATGTCGCTTGACGAGGCTGAACCAGAAGAGGAGGAAGACGAAGCAAGCGATGCGGCTGCTTTGGAGGATCCCATCGGCAATTTCCCCGACTCGGCTTGGGAATCGTACAATGGCTTGCCAAGTTTCGACGATGAGGACAAGGACCTGCCTGAGGATTTTGTTCGCTGGGAGCTAGTGATACAGGACCTTCCGGAATGGCTCGAGTTCGAGCAAAAGCTATTTCCCGAGACCCAAGACGCAAATGAACGTGCCCTCATCACTTGGGTTGAGCAATACGTGCAGCCACGGGTCAGAGATGAGCTCGCACGTCGTGCGGATATCCGCAGGAAGGAAGAAGCAGCTCGCAAGGCTGCTGAGCGCAAGGCCCGTCTGGCATTGGAAAAGTCACAAGAATCCTCTCCGGCACCGACGGCTGCTGTACCGGCAAACAAGTTCAGATCATCGCGCATCGCTCAACGCGAAGCGCGCGAAGCAGACGAACGTGCGAAAGCGCTGGCCGAGGAGAAGGCTCGACGGGCAGAAGAAGCAGCGAGAAATCCAGCATCTGCGCAATTGGCTAGCCAAGGGCAGGGAGAAGCACCGGAGAACGAGGCTGAGAAGAAAGTCGCAGAGAGCGATAGGAGGGCAGCTCGTGCCCGACAGCGCGAGGAAGACCGAAAAGCGAGGGAAGAGGCTGAACTTGCTGCAGCTTTGAGAGAGTCGGCAGCAGAAGAAGCAGATCAGCCGGTCCTCGCCACGCCTGTCCCGCAAGACGCCCTGTCCACATTGACTGTACCAGTGCCCGAACAATCCTACCAGGAGGTCCCACCGCCATCGATGGGTGAGGATTCGCTGGACGGTGTGCTCGTATCGCTGGTCGCGCTGACAGATTTTGTCTCGACAGGTCTGCCCGCAGGGCTGTCCTCGGCAGCTCCCGCAATCCTTCCCACTGTAGTAGCCGGCCCACCGCAGCCGCTGCAAGAACAGGCAGCTTCAGCGCCTGCACCTGTAGCTGATGTGGCTGCCGACCTTGTTATGGAGGATAGCGGTGCAGATGACTATTTCCTCGATTGTTCAGTCTGCAAGAAGCGAGGCGTCAATTTGGATCCAAATTCACAGTTGGTTGCCTGTGACAATTGCGACCGGTGGGAACACGTCCGATGCCATCACAAGGCAGATGAAAAAGCAGGACGACCCAAGCGAGACTTTGATCAAGAAGACTTCCTCTGTGAAGATTGCGAGGAAATCGAAACGTCGGTTGTGCTACCCAGTGCGCCCAAGCGAGAGAGATCAGAAAAGGAAAAATTGGGTGCCAAAAAGGGTGCCGCGAAGCGCAAAGCGAAAGCGGCCGCCGAAAGAGCAAAGAAGGCTGCTGCATCAAATGCAAACGGCGCTACGAAGCCGGCTCAGGTAGCAAAGAAAGCTCCGGCCGTGAGCACGCCATCGAGTGGGCCAATCGCTGGAGGTCTGTCAAACCCTGCGCCGGCGATACCTCTTGCAAACAATGGTTCTTCCACTCCGTCTGTGGCAAATCAAGTCCAGACGCGGAAAGAGCAGCATCCCGCAGCGAATTACCATCCACAGCCTCTTCCTGCCCAAGTCAATTATGGTGGACAAGCTTCCGGAGGGCCAGTCCAGCAATCACAGACACCTTTCCACATGCCCTCTCCACCTGTGCAGTCTCCCTCGCTTGTACCACAGCAAGGCATGCGGTCTCCCTCTTTCCAACCGGTACCAGGCCACTCTCCCGTCCAGTACTCGGCGCCAATGCCTCAGTTCCAACAGAACATGCTGCCTCCTCATTTGCAGCAATACTCGCAGGCAATGTTTCCGCAGGGACGGCAAATGGCTTTACAATCAGGCATGCACGTATCAGGGCAACAGCCTGGGCAAAGCTGGCCGCCTCAGCAGGCATTCCCTCCGCAAAACACTCAGGGCGGGATGCCTCATCAATATGCTTATGCCAATCAAGCGAGCATGCAACCTATGGCTTACCAGGGGCAAGCTCAGCAAAGCATGCTGGGATCCAACGCCAGCAACTTTGGTTCTTCCATGCAGATGCCCTCGAGCTACCCTGGCCATCCTGCATCTACAGGCCTGAACCCTTTGCAAGGACAAGGGCAGTTCAGCTCCTCTCATCACTTCTCGCCCGCTCAGCAAGGCTTGCAGAATCAGGGTGTCCACCATCAGCCCCAAATGCAAATGCAGATGTCAGGCCTGCCTCAACGGCCACCGTCAGGGACACAAGGGTCATGAAGCCAGGAGGAGTCGTGTAATTGTCATTGTGAATAGAAGAAGATGTCGTGCGCTACCTCTTCGCAATGTCCCCGTGTATCGTAATGCTGTTGAGGGCGCGTTGGCATGTCTCCCGACCGTCGAGCTCATTGCCACTTGCGCCTTGCTGTATTGCGAGAGCGTCGTTCGAGGATTCAGCAGAAGCGACCAGAACGTAGCGCTAGTTGCGACCTCATTGTAGGCGCAGAAATAAGGGAAGCCGGGTATACTGGTGCCCACGTGATACCGCAATGCTCGACAGTGACCGCGCCTGACAGCCACGCTGGTTGCCTCTTGCCTAAAGCGCAAACATCCCGGGGTGCAGTCTACATCTGGGTTACATCAACTCAGCATGTCATCTGATGCCACGTCGCACGATCTGGAGACTTCTGGAACCTCAACTCTGCAGGCCGACAACTCCAGTACAATGTCTAGTGGAGCAGGCGCCACCGCTGGTACAGCGCAGCCGCAAAATGGGCAACCTGGCAGACTGAGCAGGCACCAGTCAAGCGCTTCGTCTACTAGTCGCAGGAGCAGTACCGCCCACCGCTCACCCTCGCTGTCGGCCCAGCCGGACCCGTACATGCCACAACGCTTTAGCAACAGCCAGCAGGAGAAGCAAGACATCCTGAACGCCATGGAGTTCGAAGAGGAGGCGCTCGTGAACAATCTCTCGAGGAAACTGGAGAAGGTGGGCTCGTGCTATCCCGCATGGCATTTCACTGGTTGCACGGTGCTGACTGCTCGACATTGACGCCACGTTCGACGTGCAACGCGTACACACTCTGATGCAGCTGCGGGCCGAAAAGGTAGGTACGCCATGCGCAGAAGGATTCTACATAGAGCTCATACATCTCTGCTTGTAGTTCGAGCTCGAATCGACTCTGGAGATGGAGCAGGAGGCGCTCGTGAACAAGCTTCAGCGACGACTCTCGGAACTTCTGAATCAGCAGCAGCTCCAACAGGCGCTCGGTCTGAACTCATCGGCATCATCCAGCATTGGATCGCCCGTGAATCAGGACACCCCTCTGCCCACTATGCCTGGACCCAATCTAGCTCCACTCTTTTCGACATCTGATCCATCAAACCCCAGTACTGCACTGCTCCTCGACGCCCTGCAGACGGAGAATACATCGCTTCGCGAGCGATTAGCGGATGTTGAAAGCGCTGCTTCGCGAACTGAAAAAATCAACGAGCTCTATCGCCTTGAGCTCATTCATCTTAGGGAGCGGGCTGGACTGGACGTGGCCGACCTGACTGGGACAGCATATCCAGCATCCTCGTCGCGACAGAGCCGAGAGCCCAATGTGCGCGGTACGAGTAATGGCTCTACTGGCGCGATTCGCATTCCGGGAGTGTCGAATTCGCCGCCAGCAGCGCACGCACGAGCCCTGTCAAAGTCTTCCTATTCGCCGTCCATCTCCTCCGCCCTCTCCATGTCAACACCTTATTCAAGTTCGCCAGCCACTCACGTAACCACTCCGTCAACATCCTACACCACTCCGCATGCTCCTGCCTCGACGCCGGTGGGCCACGCGCACTCTCTTGGCCACGCACATGGAGGAACTACCGCAGTCTCGTCGTCTGCATCGACGCCCTATGGCTCTGTGACATCTTCGTCGTCGGGCGCTGAGCATTCTAATGGGTATCCAGGTGCTTATCGCGTCCCACCACCATCGATGGCGTCGTCTCTTGGAACAAGCGATGGAACAGACAACAATGGCTCTGCTTCAGTCGCAACTGCGCGACCCCTTGCCGCCTCTCCAATTCAAGAAGCGAACGAGTCTGGGCAGGACTCTCGTTCCGAATCACCTCAATCTTCTCGCTTGGGCACGACATACTCTCCGGAATTTCTACAGCGACGCCTTTCGGCTAGCAGGAATGGAGCAAGGGTCGCAGAAACTGGCTTTTTGAAAAGGAGAACGCCGTCAAATAGCATACCAAGTACAGGCAGCTCTGACTCGTCCGTGCCGTCTGGCAACTAGAATGTGTAATAAGACTATGTACGAGTATGTGTCACAGCCTCAAGGGCACGCTTCGATGATGGGATAGAGCGTCGTGGCGCGATAGTGACAGGGTATCCTTGCACCATGACTTGTTGTCTCGCATCTCTGCTTCAAAAATTATCCTCCTTTCAATTCAATGTCTATAGCGTGCCGCCCTAAAAGCCATAATTTGCTAGCCATGCTCCGTGGTAGACGATTGCGATTAGATAGCCAAGGTTCTACGGCACCCGAATGACGTAAGCCAATGGGTATGCTGGCCCAGACTGACGACAGCGATACTCACGAGAACGCTGGATATTCCATGCGCAAGGCCGAATTTGCTGGACAACGCTTTCATTTCGTCCGATGCCTGTGGCAAGCGTACGTATGGACGTGCTATTAGCATCTAAGCACGCTTGTTCCTGTCAGATACTCACGGTAGGGTCGCTATAGCTCTTGCCCTCCTGTTTCTCTAAGCGATGCCGCTTGAACATCAAGCTACTTGTCCAGGGCGTAACGACGAGCAGATTGACCAGCGACGTCCCTAACCCACCGAGAGCGAGGACCCAGGCGTTGAACACATTGCCGCTGCGGACTAGTTCGGGCGTAAACATGGATGTAAGAGTGCCCGGGTGGAAATAAAGCCTGCGAGCATCGAAAGTTCAAGATACTTCGCCGACCGGAACGTGTGGCGTGATGCAGACTGACCAATTCGCGAGCATGCCTGCAGTAATGTAGCTATTGGAGGTGAAGTAGACTGGAAATATCTTGCTTTGAAGGTTGCCGAATTGCTAACATGTCAGGAAAGTTCGCAAGCTGGTCAGCGAGGTTCTGCAGCTAACTTATCCAACACGATGGTGCGCCACCGTGATTCAATCACCAAGGGATCTGCCTTGGAGTATAGACTCACCTGGCGCGGCAGGGTCTTGTAAGCTACGACACCAGAGACGAAACTTCCCCACAAGCAGCTTCCCAGGAGTGTTCCTGCTGCCAATGCCTGCGTAGTGCGCGGGTTGATCATGCTCGTGAGCGTGGACATGGCCACCGCATCCACAGATCGCACAGGTGTGAAGCTTGAGGCCATAGTATTGATTCCGGAGTAGATTGAAGCTCCGCCTATAAAGAAAGTGGTGGTCTTTCTGTTGAGTTGCTTGTCAGTGCCAACCTGACTTGTAATGATGCGTGCTGTGGCTGTTCGGGCTGCCTACAGCGCGATCGAGGTTCTCCCAGGCTGCAAGAGTAGCGGGGGAGGTTGGCGCAGCACTCTTTCAATGTCGCAATGCTCGATATTCGATGGTTATTCACGCATCGAGCAGACTGACCGAGATAGCGAGCATTCACGCGCAACGCAACATCACCTCTGTGCAACCTGAACCTGAAGAAAAGCCGAAACTTTGGGTGCTGCAGACGTATGGTCAAGTGCACCGAATCCCAAGCACCAAGGAAGCTTGCTAATATGTGACATCGACACAATCTGACCATGCTGATGCTTCCGGCGCCCGCACAACGCCGTCGCTGTCATGGCAGCCCAAAAATAGGATCAAAGTCGTGCAACTTGCCAGCTCGTCGTACCCCGTTAGTCAAGCGGTGAGAATGCAGACGCCGAAATAGACGAATGCTACTTGGTGAAAGGATCCTCTCTTGGTCAGGTTTGCTGCCTCTCGCAGCGTCGCAAGTCTACGGCAGTGTCATGACACCGCGCGCCGGTCTCCAGGGCGCGTCCATGGCGACCAGGAAGTCGGCATGACGACGGACCACGCTGATCCTACAGTCAGCAGAAGTAGCTGCCGCACCTCTGCACTACATAACATTCAAACGCTTTTCAGGTCTCTCTTCTCTCCTTCCCATCTCCTTCTCATCCATCCTCGCTCAAGGTATGTCTTCAAGGACAATTCAGTCTGACTGAGTACTCAGCTGACACGGACATCGTTCGGCCTCGCAGGCTGGACCTTTCGCTCTTCTCTACTACACACTTACCTCGCAGTGCCTGGCGCACTTTGCATCGCTTTCGTAGTCTCTAGCAAGCGACCGGTTCGCATTGCCTCTTCCTCCCACTCTCCCTATTTCACAAACTTTTCCCCCAAGAAAACTTGGTCGACATGCGCTTCTCGACTCTTGCTCTTGCCTGCCTCGCAGCTGCTACGGCTGTCGCTGCCCAGGAAGTCAATGCCAACGGTAAATCGAATTCCTCTATACTTCCTCGTCAGCAGCAGCAGCAGCAGCAGCGGCAACGCCAAGGTGGATCTGGTCAGCGCTTTGGTGGTGGTCGGAGACCGGGCATGGGAGGCGGTCGCTTCGGTGGAGGCTTCCGTAACCGTAAACCTGCAGGCGGTAAGGGTTCAGGAAATGTCATGTCCCTGCTGGCCGAAGCGTCTTCCCTCAGCGGTGCAAGTCGCAAGAGCTGCTGCGCATGAAGCCATTGCGTTGTTGCAAATCAAAGCTGACTGTTTGTGTCTGCTCTTTTGGCCGGTATTTCTGCTCTGCTCTTAGGTAACAACAATGGTCAAGGCAATAACGGCCAGCAGAACAACAACGGTCAGCAGAACAACAACGGCCAGCAGAACAACAACGGTCAACAAGGCAATAACGGTCAGCAAGGCGGCAACAACGGTAATAACAATCAAGGCGACAACGGCAACAACGGCGGAAATAACAACGGTAACAATGGTGGAAACGCAGGCGGAGACCCGCAAACATCACTCTCTCTCGATCCCAAGCTCGTCCAGTCCAATCAAGCTCTTACGGGTCAGGAGGTGAGCTTGAGTCGGTGTTCAGCTACGCTCTTCGCTGATGCGTGTGCTGTAGACACCCACCGAGGGCCAGACAGCCTCTGCTACCTCTGTCAACAACTTCATCAACTTCTGCCTGACTCGTCCGGATCTGCCGCTGAGCAATGGCGAGCAGAAGACGGGCGGTAGCTGCAACCCGACACCAATGGTAAGCAACAAAACTCAAACCAAGCATTTGCATACTGATATCTTTGAGCTCTCGCTTAATTTTGCTGGTCAAAGGGTGTCATCGCTGCTCAAG
Source organism: Cystobasidiaceae sp. HBUAS51001 (assembly GCA_003351005.1). Classification (NCBI taxonomy): domain Eukaryota; kingdom Fungi; phylum Basidiomycota; class Cystobasidiomycetes; order Cystobasidiales; family Cystobasidiaceae; species Cystobasidiaceae sp. HBUAS51001. The sequence goes on along the minus strand of QOZY01000029.1, from coordinate 333,993 downwards.
ACAAGATGCCGAGCTGCAAGTTTCAAAACCCAAAGAACGGGGCCACCTTGCCTGCAAATCAAGACTTTGACATCGAACTCAAGCTCAACAACTTGCAAGCTGGCAGTGAGTGACAGCATTACCAGTGTCCAAACGGTGTCTCGAACACATCTCAACAAATTTTGTCTTGTGTTGCAGCATTCACCAATGCCCAGAAGACGTACTTCTCAGCGCCTGCCAATACCAATGGCAATGGTATCATCATTGGCCACAGTCGTAGGCCTAAACGTGATGCTGCTGCAATGATTTGACACGCTATGCTGACAGAAATCTTCTCGGCATCTGCAATACAGACGTGGTTGTTCAACGGATTCCCTCTCTTGACACAACCGACGTAATCGATGCAAGGAGCTTTGAGTTCTTCAAGGGCATCAACACGCCACAGGATGGGAATGGGGTCATCAGGGCGACCGTGGCTGGCGGATTACCTGCCGGAACGTACAAAGTTTCGACCATCAACTCGTCTTCAAATCACCAACCCGTCGTAAGTTCTATTGCTCGTCATCACCAAAGATCTTCCTGCTGAATTCACATGCGACCGGTACAAAGCTTGTCGCAGTTGCACAACATGGTTCACTAGACGATACCGTTTGTAAGTCCGCGTTTCTGCTCGGAATCACATCGCTGCTATGGCACTGACACGTATGCTGTATATCAGACTTCACATTGGTCGATGGAGGTGCCGCTGCCGGTGGTAATGCCAATCGCCAACAAGGAAACGGTCAGAACGGAGGTCAACAGAACGGCGGTCAACAGAACAACGGTCAGCAGAACAACGGCCAGCAGAACAATGGTCAGCAAAACAACGGCCAACAGAACGGCGGTCAACAGAACGGCAACCAAGGAGGCAACCGTGGTGGAAACCGAGGCAATGGCCGCTTTGGAAGAAATCGTGGACAGGGTCGACAGAACTAGGACATCGCTTGCAAGAGGAGTTCATTCCGATTCCTATCCCTCTTGATCACTTCTCTGCGGCGGAATACCACATCGACATCTCCTTAGCCACACATTCCTTCTTCCCGTCACGCTTCGTCACTTCTCTCAGTATGCGTTGATCACATAGCTGAATAGTCCTGTCTGCTTCTACGATACCACTTTACTGCGTTTGCCGTGAAATTAGCCTTCAGTCACTTCTGTTCTAGAGAGGTTTGCCTGCTATCTCCGTTGCCACATCAGCCCGCTTGCTCTTTTGCCAATTCGACCATCAAGCCTCAGTCAGGCCTGAAGCACATACCGACTGTCACCACAAGAAGAAGTACACAGCTCCAAGCACCAACGCACAAATGGACTGCATCGAGAGAGCTGTGACATGTGACATGAGAAGCCTGCTCGGGCTGCTCCTGCTCCGGATCTCGCCCGGACCATGGCCTGAAAATCGCCTAGCACCGTCGTCTTGTCTGTGCCAAAAGTCGCTGACTGTGCCCTTCTACCAGCTGCTGAGCAAAGTGTGCATCACCTCTTCCTTTTACCATCTCCTGAATTGGTACTTTTTCATTGTGCGAAACGTGGTCTCCGGCAAGGCAGCCCTGCGCGTGCAACTCTCGCGGTGGTGCTGGTGCACGCGGCCACTGTGCTGCTCCAGGCACTGGCACCCAGGTGTGGCCGAGGAGTCTCTCTGCGACGAGACGACAACGATTAACGTGTCGATGGAAGAATATTTGTGCGTATTCTGGGCAGCTTGAGCCCCTTCATCCCACCAGAGGTCCAGCTCCTCCTCTACATTTTTCAAATAACGCGCCGTGGGGTCCTAGCAATGTTCAAAGGATGGAACCTGCCGCCCGCAGAGCTGGAGGAGCTAGTCAAGACTCTCGACGCCGATGTCGTGTGCAAATTTCTCAGTGATACTGGCAAGGTGGACTGTAGACGCCTTCTCACGCCCTACATTGTCAGCATCTGCGTCGGGGCTGTTAGTGAGTCGATTCGCACTATCTTGGCCTTCTTCAGACCACTCTAATCTGGCTTTAAAACACCTCATAGTGTTCGGCTTCATTATGGCAGAAGGTGAGTCGTCTTGCGACGGCCTATTGCAAAGCATCTCAAGCTGAAAGTCTATTTTGCGCGCTGATTTCACCCCTGTCACAGCGGTCGTCTACAGCGTCCTGTACGTCAGTCGCCGCTGCAAACGTCCTTGGCTACTTTTCCTGGTGTGGACCAGTACAACGCTACAAGCGGTATCAGCAGTCGCAGGTGAGCTCCTTCCTTCCTTCCTTCCTAGTCCCGATAAAATCGCTCTTTCAGCCAGCTGAAATTTGTACTATGTCGACTTGGTGCACAGACGTATATCGGCTGGAAGAACTATTTGCACAGGGATTCGGCTCTTACGCATCTTTTCTCCGCCCTCGAAGAGTCGAGCTAGTCGCAAGCCTGGCAAACGCATCTACTCAAGTCATCACACAATCATTCTTTCTCTATCGAGCCTGGACTTTTTCCGCTTTGAAGCTCAGACAGCGTCGTAAACTATTAGCCCTTCGCGCGCTTCTCGTATTAGTGGCAGCTTGCATTGCACTCAGCTGCGTTGCGGGGATCCTTGGCGCAATCCAGATTCAGAACATGTGAGTATACACTCGAGCGCTATACATTGTCTTAAAAAGACTGCCTCAGCTGAATCTATACACTCATGGTAGTCAAACATACATGCTACTGGCACTTCGAACACCGTCTACAAGGGTATATGACCTGGCAGTCCCTCTGTGGCTCGCACCTTCCACCTTTGTCGACATCTTCCTGGCTAGCGTGATCTTCTGGGCGCTCCATGTTCCAAAGTCAGACAGGAGCACCAAGTTCGCTGCGTGAGTAGAGCGAGTCTTGTGCAATCGTAGCAGAAATAGCTCTGATTCTCCAGGATGGCAGGCTCCACCAAAGAATTCTCATCTATATTCGTATCGTGATTCAGTCTGGAGTCGCTCTGGCATTGGTCCAATTGGCGTTGCTCTGTTCCTGGCAATATACGTATGTGATCTTACATGCGGTCTCACGCTCCTGCTGATAGCGACCACATTGGCGATTTGTTTTCTCCAATGCAGTCTGTCACTGAGTGATCCCTTCCAATACTCGACATGGCTTCTCCTGCCACAAATCGTAGTAGCTCGCTACTACAGTTTGACCCTCCTGCTGGTCATGACATTCTTTTTTGCGCAGCCTCTGCGACCTTCAACAGCTTTGAACACAATCCCACTGAGTCCCGGTGTCGGACAAGTCAGACATTTTGGCAATTACCCGAAAGCGTTCACGTCGGGAGATCCAGGTGAAAACAGGGAGTCCTTCTACGATAGGCTCCGCCTGGATCTTGGTGACGGACCAGCTGTTTCGAAACGAACCCGCATACTGCATTGGGCAGATACGGAAACCGCAGCTGCCAAGGACTCGACTATGTCGCACTGCTATCAAGAGGCATCGTATCCGTCCAGCTGGGTTGCTGTGGGAGATATGAGCTCCAGAACAGAGTCGTTGGCCACGCCAACACCGCTCAAGCTGCCTGGAAAAGCATTGCCTCGCAAGAAGTCGTCAAAATCTAGTTGTCATTGCGAGGAGTACATTGTCGCCTCGCCTGCAAATTCAAGTGCAGAAGAAGTCATCCTGCCATTACCATCTTCACAAAGACTGCAGAAGTCTTTGCACTCCGGGTCTACAAGCTCCGCTGGAAATCAGGTTGCGCGTTCCTCTTCTCGCGACCGCACGATGGAGAGCGGTCAGGACAAGCCGGCATCGATGTTGGGCCCTGACTTCAGGCAAAGAAGGTCCGCCCACAATGGAGATTCCACATTATCTCCGAGTCCGACAACAAATTACCCAACCTTCACTTCAATAGCCAATCCGGACAGCCTCGATCTCTATACCGCTGTGCCGCAATGGTGCTTCAGCGTCAACCAGGGCAGCTCGACCCAATCAGCGAAGATTTTTGGGAGCTCGCCACGGGCTTCGTTCTTCCGCAAAGTGCAAGCGAAGGCAGAATCGACCTCGGCGGTAGGCGTGCCTGTGGCACGTCCAACAGTATCAGACGAGGTGGAGCTGGTCCAATATCGCTTTGGAAAAGACTTCTCAGAGTCGGGTGCCGGACGTGCCGAGGATTGCTTCCATCCACCATCCTCGACTTTCAGTGGCCCATTGGACGCTGCATCTTCCGATGTCGAGGACAACCTTGCTGCTAGTCTACGTTCTCGGTCGCACTCCGAACTTGCCATCTCTATCAACGCCGAAAGTCATTTGTCCAGCCGCTTCAGCTGCGATTCCGATCCTCCGTATCCAGGTAGTTTGCAGTACGAACTCCTCACATAGGAGCAGGCCCTCACAAGGCCTTGCATTGAATTGCTTGGCCAGAATATGGAAAACATCCAATTCGTTCCACGCAAGGACAGCCGTGGTGATGTAGCATAGTTCGGGCTTACAATGCTATAAGGGAAAGAAAGGAAGGGGCGAATGGTGCTATTACAAGCCTGCGGGGATTTTTGACGACATGAGCTACCTTGTCCTTATCTGACCACAATACGGCTAACGACAGCGATGACAGCATCATGTGCCAACGCGCAAACGGCAGGATGACCGAAGAACGCGTCCTCTACTTGGGTTTTTAAGGAGCCAGGCTCCTTCAGTATGGACTGTATCGTGGGCGCGATGGCGGGTATCGCAAAGGCGTAGATGTACCACAACGATGACTTGCCCTCATTCTTGTAGGATAACGGGACCAGCAGTAGAAAGCGGAGGAGAAGTACTGCTCGAATGAGACGGCTGCTATTGCTCAAGAATGTTATGGCGGACACTGCAGCAGCATAGGCGGCGTATGTGAGCCATGCCGGTAAGCGTGATTGATCGTGATGCTCTTGTTGATGTTGTGGAGTCTTCGGTCGATTTGGACGCTGTGAAGATGCTCCCTGCAGCAGGCGCAGTACATTGTATAGATTGTAGGTGAACGATATTGGCAATATTTGCGATAGACAAATGAGATCGAGTTTGCAAGGTAGCTCTGGAAGCGATCCTGCGTGCAAATGGTGCATTCTCAGCTGAGTCCATGATCATCACATGGAAGGCATTCACCTTGCTGCATCTCCGTGAGCAGTGCATATGTCTGCAATAGTCCAATTTGTGTCCAGAAGCTACGGGCAGGGGTATTGACAAGAGCCCGAGCAAAGTCTTCGAAAAGTGTCGAGTGAGACATCCAGTCCCACAATTGAGTGGCATGACGGAGTACGTCCTCAGGTCTTCGTCCGTGACGGTCACACCAATGCGTATAGGAAAGAACGAGGAAAGACAGCATGTTGTAGGAGAGAACCGAGAAGCTGGCCAGACATAGTAAGACAGCCGCAACTATTCTTGAGGTTGAACTGAATGGAGAAGATGATGTCCTTGACTTGCAATAGAGTCGCCAAATTGTCGTTGACGTCCGGCAAGAGAAGACTAAAGCCGCCACGATGTATGCCAAGAACAGCAGAGCACCCGTCACATTCTTCTCGTCGTTGCTGTAAGACTGGTAGTCGGTGCCAAAATCTGTCAGTCGTGCAGAATTCCAGTCCGATGTCATAGCCGCCAAGGGAGAATACTGTGGTTTGAGCTAAAGGGGCCTGCGGCGAAGTCAAGTTGCTTGCAAGTTTCAGCTAGTTGCCACCATCTGCAGAGGATACGATGATGCAAGATCGGCAAGGGTCTCCTTGCTATGGACCTGAAGCTCGGTCGATGGAAACGACTGTATAGAATAAATCGGTGTATTGACAATCCAAGACTGTAGGGTACACCCTTTTTGATATGCGACACAGGTCTAGACAGGATCTATACACAGGTCATGCCCTAATGGCGGTTTCCAGGCCTATCGCATCAATTACTCCATTCTGCATGTATCCTCAATTCTCAGACTGCGTTTATTTCCCATGATACTTCGAGACGACGACGGAGCCCTCAGTATAATGAGTGCTGACATCCATTTCTTCCAAGCTGATGAATTTGGTCTTCTTGGCGATCTTCCAGCCGATGTACATGACCATGAAGAAGCCGATGTTGACATAGCTGGAGAAGAAGTCGGAGGCGCTGAAGGGCTTGACGGTCGTCCATCCGGAGAAGAGGACGATGGGAGTGAAGCACACGACGACTGACCACGCCATGTATGGTTGCCACGCGCGGAAAGGCAGGACGGAACGGGGAACACCCTGCTTCTTGAGGGCCCTGTTGAATCGGATGTTGGAGATACCACTGCAGGCAGCAAATGTCAGTAATCATGACACAAGACCTTATTCAGGTTGAAAGGCTACGCACATGCCCATCTACAAGAGGATAAAGGTTCCCACCAAGGCAAATGAGGTGATTTAGAGCGTGAGCAATGTAAAAGTTAAGCGTGATCACGAGGAAAGCGACGTACCCAGGTAATTTGACTGCCGAGAGTAGTGATGTTAGCGAGCCAGTTGAACACAGTCTCGGCACCAGCAGACACGTTCAGGAACGCGAGCAACCCGAACAGCGCGGTGAAGCCGAGGGCGTAGATAGGGACACCGTTCTTCAAGATCTTGCTGAAGAATCGGGGAGCCTGTCCTTGCTGCGAGAGCATGAAGAGAGCTCGCGAGGAAGAGTAGAGGAACTCATTTCCAGAAGAGAAGGCGGAAGTCAAGACGACAGCGTTGACAATGTGATCAAGGACCTTGATGCCGGCAACGTCAATGATGACGACAAATGGCGATTGTGCAGCGGTACCTGAGCCCTCGCTGTTGGCCTGGAGGAGTCTGGGGTTGCTTCGGCTGATGCAGAGACCAATCATGAGGACGGAGAGGACGTAGAGACCGACAATTCGGTAGAAGATGGCTCGGACGGCTGTGCGCATGGTCTTGCGGGGGTTGCTGGCCTCGAGGCAGATGGATGCCAGACCTTCCATACCACCGTATGAGAAGGATGCCTGAGTCAAGACAGCCCAGAAACCGAGGAAGCGAGCCTTGGAAGCCGGTGTAATGTCTCGGAACGTGCTATTGAATGGCTCTTCTTTCCAGTAGCGGAAGCCACGGCGGTCACGGTCGGGAGCACCACCGAGGTCGACAACGAGACACATGATGATCAAGCCGATGACGGTCGCGATCTTGACGCACTGCGGTAGGAAGGCATGTGAGCAATCGTGCAGACTTGCAGAAACACACTGTAGCAACCACTTACTGCGAACCAGAACTCGAATTCACCAAAGTACTTGACGCCTGCAAGATTGATACCGACGGTGCCAAGCCAGATGACAGCAACCTGCAAGGCACAGAAGATAAATTAGTACTTGATCAAGATAGCTATCTTGATTGCAAGGGACTCACGTAGATACCCAGATGGCTGGTATTTTGGTCCCAATACTGAATAACGATGGAGGCGGCGACGATTTCGACAGGAGCAGTCATTGCAGTTTGGAACCAGAATTGCCAGCCCATTGCGAAACCGGCTGCAGGATCGATATACCGGGCGGCGAACTCGATGAAACCACCAGCGCCTGTGAGAGAGAGATAGGAAAAGGGTGGGCAGCGACCTCTAGTCAGATATTTGCCGGTCTTTCCGAGAGCTGAGGTCAGACTCACTAGGATCGTATACCATCATTTCACCAAGAGAGTACATCATGCTACCGACGAGCATACCAACGAAGGCGTAACCGATGAGTGCACCGACTGGACCACCATTGGCAAGAGCTTTTCCGGATCCCTAAATGCGTGAGGAAAGAGGGTGGCACGTGAGAAAAAGGTCCTTTGCCTTTTATGCTGACGCCAACTCACGAGGAAGAGACCGGTACCGATTGTGCCAGCGATGGCAATCATAGAAACATGACGGCCTTTAAGGGATCGATGCATGCTGCAAAGTGCGACGTCCTTGGTCAGATGGGCCCACATCTCATCTCGCTTCTCCACTTTGGGGCGTGCACGAGCTCGCTCTCCGCCACGGCAGATAAGAGGAGGCAAAGCCCCGAAGAAGAGAGTAGAGATACTCACTGAGGGTCGGCTGTCGATGCATCCTGGACGACAGAGTCTTCCGTGATGTCTGGCTGGGGCTCGCCGAGCTTGGACGACTTCTTCTCGAGGTCTGCATCGTGTTCGACAGGGTACATCGGCTCTTGGTAGTTGGAGGCCATCTTGCCTTGTCCCGCAGGTAGAAGAGGGGAGGGAGGGCCAGAGACAAGCAAGTGTCTTGTCCTGTACGTCTGATGCCTTGGGGCAGAGGAACGAAAAAGAAAAAGAAGAGAAGAGAGGAAAGAAGAGAGAGTTTCTCCCAAAAGCTGCAGGAAATCAGCGAGATGGACGATGAGGGTCACGCGGGCACTTTGGCAGGCTGGCTCTTCAGCGGGAACGACCAGCGATAGCCTGACCTAACGCGGAGGGCCCTTCTGGATCCATGCGGCCAGGCCCGCCCCACTGATTACGCTGGAAAAACCTGCTTGCAAGGCCAGCGCTTGCGCCTCTCGACTCGCAGCTCCGGTCGAGGCCGGTCCGGATAGCGCGATTGTGCTATCTGGATCGCCTTTGATTGCCTGGGGCTCCGCGTGATGTCTCGAGGAGGCTACTTTTAGAACCTGGACCGGTCAGCGCCTGGCCCGCGGAACCACGTGCTGCCCGATAAGCCCGTACAGGTTCACCCTGAGAGTCTCAAAGGTGAGCGTGTGACCAGCCAGAAGCTGCCAGATATCATCGTCGCTACGATAACGCCAAGTCAGGACGACTGACCCGGTCAGGCCTTCGTGCACAGCCAGCTGCGCAACGGGCGAGCAACTGTTGGAAAAAAAAATCGAAAAGTCGGCGACCTCGCTTCGATCGACACTTCGCTGAAAAAAGGGGACGGCGGAAGTTTGACAGCCTGCAAGCGTGACCTTCCATCAAGTGACCTTTCATCAAGAAAAGGTGATGCATCAAGCTTCGAGGGATATATATGTATGCACAACAGCCTCTTAAGGACCTCTGTACGGCTTTTCAACGACGCCTCCACATGCTGCTTTTTTTCTGGTTTTCAGACGGGTATCAACGGTATCTATAACGCTACTAGAACCTACTAACGTCACACTGATCGTCTGATGGTGAAAGTGTACTGGCACAATGCAGTCTTTCCCCCTTATCTCTGACGCGTCACTTATCTCGATATACTCACCTCGATTGCAGATACGAGTTCATCTTCCAGCACGCAGGAAAGCTATTCTGCGCATACGCTAGATTGCGAGGAGCCTTCAAAGCCAGAATCTTCGCCGAGTTCGCTATCGTCGTTCTCTTCTTCACTCTCACTCTCACCACCTTCTTCTTCTAGCTTGCGCTCATCTTTCTCCGAGTCGTTCTCGCTAATTTTGCGTGATCTTGCCATTTCTTCGTCAGAGGCTGCAGCTCCCAGCGCTCTTCTCTCGCATTTCACTTTGGTCTTGTACTCGGCAGCCTTGTTCATTTCGCTGACTAGTCCACTCATCTCGCCGTCTCGGTCCTCTTCGTCTTCCCATGCTTCCTCGTCTGGCGAGGCGCTGGGGCCTTCGTCGTGTACGACTACTACAGGGACATTCGTGGCATTGTTTGCTGAAGACCTCTCGTCTCCGTTGTTACTGTCTCTCGTCTCTTCACCGTCGGTATCGTCAGCTTCATTTTCGTCATCCTCTTCATCATCGTCATCGTCTTCTTCATCCTCGTCCTCGTCCCCGTCATCAGCGCCCTGACCGATCGAAGCAAGATAGAACTGGCGGTACTTCGAATCAGTCTTGGCGAGCAGCCCTTCGTGCGTTCCCGATTCGACATTCTTTCCTTCTTCAAAAAGGATAACTTGGTCCGCTTTGATGCATGCTGCGAGGTCATGTGTGATGTGAATGACCGTACAGCCGCCGCGGAGGGACTCGATCTTGTCAAAGACCGCACGAGAAGCGATGGGGTCCAGTGCTGCACTTGGTTCGTCGAATATGCTGAATGGGACACCGCAGCTCAGCCTGGGAGGTCGAATTTCTTACGGCACGACTGCGCCGACTCACCGAAGATCAGCAGTTCGTTTCATCAAGCTTCTAGCAAAGCAGAGCTTCGACCATTCGCCAGGCGAAAAGGCACAGTCCTTGTTCTTGAGCTTGCGCGAGCCAACAACCTCCTCTTCATACTCTTCGTCGATCTCGATTTCCCGCTCGACTGTTTTACCATAGTCTCCGTCCCATGGATCCAATCCACCGGTGCGACTATCGAGCACATACTCTTTCAGCAGCGACTGCGGAGTATCATTGGCCGGATATGGGCCCAAGCGTGCATCGAGACCTTTGGGGAAGCGCGCAATGACCTTGTCTGCTCCAGTTACACGAAGACATTGCTCCATCTTCTCTGCGTCGTCCTCGTCAGAAATGTCGCCCATGTGCAACCATTCGCGGATCGTAAAGTCAGATGGGTAGGTCTGCTGGAAGTGGCAGCTGATGCGCGAGTACAAGTCTTTGGTGTCGTACTGCCTTGCATCTACGCCGTCTGTACGCACACGTCAGCCCAGACGTTCTCGAGCAAAACTAGCATTTAATACCTACTTATGAAGACTGCACCCGATGTGGGGTCCACAACGCGCGAGATGAGGTTGATTAGTGTTGACTTGCCAGCGCCGTTAAAGCCCACTATGCAGCAAAGACTGCCCGGATTGACGGTAAAGCTGACTTTGTCGAGCGCTTTACGGTCAGCATCTGGATACTTGAAGCTGACGTCGTTTAGTTCGACTTTCATCTGTCAGCAACACTCAAGTCAGTACGAAGATGCAAATATGCAGCTCTTGAACTTCACCTACTCCCTGTAAGCCGGGGCCGGGGCCTTCTGTACTGACAATCTGCTTGACGTACGGAGTTGGCGTTTCGGGCTGCTTCAACACCGGCTTGAGGTCGAGAGCCTTGTAGAACTGCAGCACTTGCGAGCAATGCTGTCTGACGTCGTCGAGCACATAAAAGAAGCCGCCAACTTCTTCAGCGAGTCCAGCGCTTGCCTCCTGGATGAATTTGAGTCCAGCTATCGAGAATGTCTCGCTGAAAAGACTCGAAGGAGTGCTCGACGTGCCACAACGGGCTGCAGCTCGCACTGCAAAGAGTGCGTACACAATCGGCTCCGACAGACTGGTCATGAGCTTCATAGCCCTGGCTAGTCCAGACTGTTCCTTGAGCCTGTAGGTCCAGAGATCGCCGAGTCTTTCATTGGCCTTGTCGTGCTCTCTTGCGAAATAGCCGGGTAAGCCAAGAAGAACTTCCTCTGGCTGTCAGCTTATTGATTCGTTCCAAATATCTTGCATACGCTGGTACTCGTAGTTGGTGACTCCAGAGTGAACTCCGGGATCTGCATAAAGACAAAATATTAATCAGCGCCTTTCCAATTACACCCTATCTGTGGATGGCACGCACCTCCTCGGAACAGCCACTCCGCCCAGCGAACAAAGTTCGCTACCAAGCTGATAGCTACCAAATCTGCACTGTCACGCGTGAACATGTACTTGAGCAACACTGTCTGAGAGATTACGCCAAAGAGGCTGGTGAAAACCTTGACTACGTCTGATACGACCTTGAAAGCCTGGTCTGATCCAGACTGCACTGTCTGACCGGCTTGAAGGAGAAGCTTCATGTTTACGGAATCGGTGGCTGCGAGCCAATCTAGCCTGGCCATTGAGCCGAGCATGCGAGATGTGATCATAGCGACGAACTTGCGCTCCAAGATGCCGTTATTTTTCGCACTGTTGCAACCAAGCGATGATGTGAGTGTGATAGTCAGTTGAGGTAATATGAAAGCAATCCACCAAGAGAATGACTCACAAGAACAGTTCGACATTCCTCAAGCCTGTGCTGAGGAAGCCACCAAGCCCGACCAGAACGCACAGCTTCATCCTGTCCACGTGGCCGGTGTGTATAGCCTCATCTACCAGTGAAAGCATGTGGGTGGACGCCCACAGCCTTGCCGCAGGCGCGATTGAAGTAATGGTCTTGCTGAGCAATAGCACAAGCATCCGCCACGGTGCCAACTGAAACGACTCTTTTGTGAATGTGAACAGGGCAGGCAGCCACTTATCGCTGTTCAATAACCACCTGAGAGAGCCCAAAAGGCGCGATATAGAGAGCACATGGAGCACAATCAGCAATGTGTACGGGATCGAAAGCGTGCGTCACCATGTCGAACGAGAGCTCACCTGGCGATGCGTGCGGGAAACGTGCCGCTTCGTCCAATCATCTTGGTCCTCTTCACGACGGTGAACACTCCATCTTCATAGAGCGTATAGCCTGGCACGGAAAGAGCCTCTATCTGCTTATTGAGCTCCTCTTCTTTCTTGGCCTTGTCAGACTTCCCTCTGGAGCCATTGGTATTGGAGCTATCGACAGCGGCGTTGTCGTTATCTTTGAGTTGCGGCTTGCCGTCGAGAGGAGTCATGGCTATGTCACCAGGATTGTGGCCAACGGTCGCAAGAAGCGCCTTTGTAGAGGACGACGAATCCGATATGCTCGGCATCGAGGCTTTGGGAGTTTGTGAGCTTGAGGAGGGGAGGGTCCTAACGGTACTCGCAGCGATACTACGCTGCAGTGATGTGTGAGCGGAGTGAAAGAGGGCAGAGCTCCTACGAGTGGCACTACTGCTGCTTTTAAGGCGTACCTCTGCAAGAGGAGGGCGGTGTGAGCAAAGCGGACTTGAGCAGTGTCGGATGGTAGCCATACCTTTGTAAGGCATGGTGCCCAGCGCAACGAACGTACGATGAGGTTGCTGTACGCAAATACAACCGAACAGCTGGTAGGGACGCCGTGCCGCATATTGGTCCATTTGGCTAGCAGCTTGTCCATCCTGGCACCCGTCCAGTTTCGTGCGTTGACGCGTTGAAGGCGGACGAGATCTATGTTCGTAGGGGGGAGATCCGAAGCTCATCCAGATCAGCTCCGCGCGCTGTGTTAGCGTAGCAGCTTGCACTATGAATCGTGCCAGTCATCGTGAGTTGAGAGATTGCTCGCATGCCTGCAAGTTTGCAAAAGCCAGACCACCGTGCGCGGTCTCATAAGACGTTAGGCAGCGTGATGACCATGTTGTAGAGCCATGCCTGATCTGAAGTCTGCGAATTGTGCATGTGGCTAGGGGCATAGAGACGTACTGTACTGATGGCAAGCAAAAGCGCGTCCTGAAATCGCGTGTCGGGATCCCACGGAGGCTGCCGCTGGGCGCTGTCGCCACCATGCCGGTGCTGGGCCAATCGCCTCGGGGAGAAATGCGGGCAAGGCAAGGCGGCCTCGCTGTCCAGCAACTTGGTCTGCTTGCTGCACTACCGTCATCCAACTTCATCGAGCAACCACTCAGTACCTATCTACCGCAAACATGGCCTCCCTTGTGGCTCCCTCTGCCCTGCGGTCCTCGCTCAAGCGCTCTGTGCAGGTGCGTTGATGAAAGCTGGCTCGCTGGTGCTTTCGATGGGGGACGTAGTCCACGACACGGCCTCATCAGAGCATCAGCAGCACTTGCTTGCATACTCTATCGCCGCAGGCCCCGTGCACCAGAGACTGACGATGCTACTGCTCCTCCATGCAGCCACTGGCCCGCGCCCAGTTCTCCAGATCGCTGGCGACAGCCGTCGATGCAGAGCCCAAGAACCTCAAGACATTCTCAATCTACCGATGGGTACGTGCTATCGCTCTGATTGTTTGGCAAATGGCACAATTGGCCATTGCTGACTCTGCTTTTCGCCCGTCCGTCCTACCTGCAGAACCCAGACAAGCCGACGGAGAAGCCAACGATGCAAAACTACCAGCTCGACTTGAGCAAGTGCGGTCCAATGGTGCTGGACGCACTCATCAAGATCAAGAATGATATCGACCCTACTTTGACCTTCCGGTGTGTATCTATGATGTGCTGCCTTTGCTATGTTCTCGCCCTGACCCGACTCTTGTCTACCTATTGCAGCCGCTCGTGCCGAGAGGGAATCTGCGGATCGTGTGCTATGAACATTGATGGACAGAACACGCTCGCGTGCTTGAAGCGAATCAGCACCGAGGCCAACAAGGACGTCAAGATCTACCCACTTCCTCACAGTCAGTCCAGCTTCTTTTCGCCACTTTCTGCATGAGCTTGTCTGACCCCCGCCTTACCTCCTCAGTGTTCATTGTCAAGGACCTTGTCCCTGATATGACGCAGTTCTACAAGCAATACAAGTCCATTCAACCATACCTGCAGTCGACACCGCCCGATGGCAAAGAGCATCTTCAGTCGCAGGCCGATCGTCGAAAGCTCGACGGCATGTACGAGTGCATTCTCTGCGCCTGCTGCTCGACCTCGTGCCCTTCGTACTGGTGGAACCAGGACGAGTACCTTGGCCCTGCTACTCTCATGCAGGCATACCGATGGATCGCAGACAGCCGGGACACAAAGTCCGAGGAACGAATGGCCAAGCTCCAAAATGACCTATCTCTCTATCGATGCCATACTATCTTCAATTGCACCAAGACATGCCCCAAGGGCTTGAATCCCGCAAAGGCAATTGCTGCTATTAAGCAAGAAATGGCCCTGTCATAACGGCATGTCTGATGCCATCCTGTAAAAGACCTGGACGCCAGTGTCGCCACCGATAGTTTTCCCATGTTGTTTACCTGTTCTTTACGTTAGCAATTCGCAATTTGTGCATTGGCTGCTCTTTATGCAAGCTTCACTGCTGTCTAATGCTGCTTCTCCTCCTGATCCTGGTGTGACATGCAGTTTTGCCAGGGTCAACAACACAAGCGTAGATAGGATGAAGTGGCTCGACAGTCAGCATACGGGAGCTGGCAGCCCATTGCGCTGCTATGAATCGCTTCCGCTTCTGTGGCTTGACCTCCTCCCTTGACAGCCAGCATAGCGGAGTTTGTGAAGGCAATTGCTATGTTGGGTATGTGTACTGAGCTACAGAGAATGCAAGAGAAGCATGCACGCACGTTACATACATGTGCCCACTCGTCTAGATTTGCACAGCCGAAATGTCAAGGTCTCTAGCCAGTCTACTGCATCGCTCGCAGTCATTAAAGCCAACAGGCGCTTTCGCATCGCACGGCATGCCTGCGACCTTCGCGTGCAGGAGGGCTCGCATGTGTTCACGATGGGACTTGAGGTTGAAATAATGGCAATCGCCTTGCACTTGGCGCCATGCATATGTGAACAGCAGATCTGCTTGCTGTTGGACCTTTGTCATGTGTGTTCGCCACTGCCGAGGAAACGTCCGTGCCTTGTCAGCACGTGCCAGGAGCGTATTTTATGTGACAAGTGCGCGACCTACAAGTTTGTCGACTGACCGTGCATCGAGCATTTCAATGTCGCGGGTGGGAAAGCGCATGATACTCCCCTTTGTCGTAAGGCGGAGCGCTTCAGCTGCCAAGTCGGCCTTGTCGAGCGCAATGCAGCGCGACCAAAGCAGGAAAGCTTGCTCGACGCGTAAAGTGGGTAGCATTCGCCTACGACAAGGACAGTCAGATCGTTAGAGCCAATGTGGACTTGTAGCAAGACTTACCGCATTCTGGCTGTATACACATGTTCCGCCAAGCTCATGCCATATTTGAGAGCAGTCTCGAGTGCACTTAGCACGTCCTCAAACGGCATCGCATCCACGTCTGGATATTCGTTGTAGAACAAGGGAAGGACCAGCTCCAGTGTAGCTCCATCTTCAGACAGCGCGACGATAGGTATCCCTTCGTCTTGCTCTGACCCAGCGCCAATCTCAAACATGTCTTCAAAGACCGAACTGCCAGTCAACCGGGCTTTGTGAACCATGAAATGCACGCCATCGCTGGCTCGCAGGATCAAGTCACTGTTCTGACGATGCCGATGGAATCTGGGAGATACTGTGCCTCCTTCTGCGAGCACAAAGTCGTCTGCAGAGGCCAGATTGACAGACTGTGTACTGCCGCTTGAGGCGATCGACCCGGTGGGTGATAACGACATGATAGAGTCGAGAGGTAACGGTTGGCTGGCGCTTGATGCGGTAGCGCAAGGAATCGTTATTAGGAAGGTTGAGTCAGCCAGACGTTCTCTCCCCCTCTCTGTGTGCTCGGATTTGTCGAGGAAGATGAACAGGAATTGTTGCGGACTTTTGCAGGACGACCGTCTTTACGGCTTTGTGTCACCTGTCGGATAACAGAGATCGCACGGTGATTTCGATTTTGACAGGCCGGCAGGAGGGACCGCGGACCAGACGGGTTTGAGACGCTCCAAGTAGAGGGAGAGAGCGAGATACTGTAGCGAGAACGAACGGCTAGTAAAGAGGTTGCGAGATATAGAGCCACTACCGTACCCTGTTACTTGGTAACCATCAGCCTGGAGCCGATGCCGAGCATGGTGGCGGCTGTCAGTGAGCAACCTTGAGGGTTATCCCAGCAGCAACCTCACGTGTGATGCAGATGCGCTCTTCGATGCACACGCACGGCAGAAGATCGCTTTCTGTGTCAATGGACTAGCATTGCGACATCTGCGCTCCGTCTGTCAACGGCCCAGTGCGAAGCGCCCCT
The DNA here is from genome assembly GCA_003351005.1 of Cystobasidiaceae sp. HBUAS51001. Lineage (NCBI taxonomy): Eukaryota > Fungi > Basidiomycota > Cystobasidiomycetes > Cystobasidiales > Cystobasidiaceae > Cystobasidiaceae sp. HBUAS51001. Next base: position 317,555 of record QOZY01000029.1, on the reverse strand, counting down.
CGCGCCAGGAAGCAGTTCAAGCACCACGTACTGCCCAGAACGACCCAGCGCTGCTATCACCACGGGCGTGGATGCGGTGAACGATGCTGCAGAAGACCAACACCAGCTGTCGTCTTCTTCTCGTATTATGCTCCGAGCACGGACGTTGACGTCAGGACGACACCAGTCCTCGACGTGTGCAAGACAAGGATGATGAAACAGGCACACCGGTTGTGACGCACGCAGGAGGAGAGGGCAGCGCTCCAGCGTCGAATAGGCCCAGCGTGTTCTACTTCAGCCTCACGCCAACTGCCGTGGAAACCCATCTAAGCTGCTGCACTGACAATCGCAGGCAACCTTCCTCGTCACCACATCATGCTGTCTTCGGTGCGATCAAGATCCTCTCGCAGGTCTCGCATGTCCCCCGGCTCCGCTGCACACGAGAGCGCTGTAGTGGGAGGTCTCATAGGTGAGAGGAAGCTTACCGCTTGCATATTTTGCTTTCCAACGCGCAACTTACTACGTTTCCGCCACTGGCAATGCTCGCTCGCGCGTACACGCACCATCAACAATGCAAAGACCACCCGGGCTGGTGCTGAGAGAGCGCGTCAAGAGCTGAAGATCAACCATGTGAGGGCTTTGAATCTGCGTAGATCCTGAACCTGGTGACTGACGCCTTTCATACGTCTCATGTTGAAACAGGGCGTTGCTCATCCACCGAAGAGAAAGGTCAGCTCTGCGTGTGATACCTTGTGTGGAAATGATACTAAGGCAGAAATACTTGCAGTGGACAACCGATCTCAAGCGTCTCCTTCACATTGGCACTGGTCACCACCACAGCACGTCTCACGTTGGCCGAAGATACTGATCATCAGCTATTCCAACCTCGCTGTGGCGAAAATAAACGAACATGCCCAGCTGTAACTTACAGTCACGCATCTCAGTAGTGCCCTGCAAGCTTGCACGGTACCCCTCATCTTGCCTCTTGTTGTCACGGGATGTAGTATAGCAGATTCTCTTCCTTTCAGACGTTTCCATACTTTCACTCGATTGCTTTAGAGCAAGCTGCCTGTCTTGCACACGACGATTCTTCGACTTTGCAAGCGACCGTCTTTGCCCAGTCATTGACACTGCAAGTCTTGAGCGTGTCTTGACGGCCTACTGGCAAACATGTCGCTCGAAGATGAAGACAGGCTCGACTTTGGCGAAGACGGCGAAGATGAGTACGAGGACCAGATCTCGCTGGGCGAAGGCGAGGGACAGCAAGATCGACAAGCAGAATCCAGCGGCTTTGAACATGCTCAAACATCAGCACAAAGCTCAGACTCTGCTGCTGCCAACGGCGTGGCAGTACCTGTGAGCACCCATGGACGATCTGTTAGACCTGGCGCGTCCGAAGACGAACAAGGCCCGCTGCCTCGAGGATGGGTCGTCAGGCTTTCACGCCAGGGCGAAGTGTACTACCTGCATGAGCCAACCAAAGCATCCATGTGGGACAGACCCACCGAGTCGTCGCTAGAGAGTCCTGCTGTCGACGATGACGCTGGAACGCATCCTGCTGCAGTGCCAGCGACGTCAACGTCAAGGACAACACCGACTGTAGAAGCCACAACTTCTGCCTCAGCACTACATCCAACGCAAGGTACGCTCTCATGTAATATAGCAATCCTATGCTGTGCCTCTTCATCTAAGCTGATCTCGTTGTCAATCCTGTTCTTGCGGGCTCGCCCGACTACCCTCATGTTTCGTCTCGCAACCTTCCTTGATACTCTCTGCATCTCCTGGATATGGGCGTCACATGGCACACACGATGCAGAACCAGGCGATATGCAGGTGGACACGCCATTTGATGCAGCTGGATCTAGCCGCGAAACAACATGGGGTGAGCAATCCGGCAGCCACTCCGGGCCCAGCCTATGCAGCGTACGACAAGCTCGGTCATCTAATCACATCCTTCTTGGTCTTCGACAAACCGTTCTCCCACTACACGCTTCCTTGTCGCCTGTGTGTCGACCCTTCGTCATCGCATCGAATTACACCGTTTCGCAGGCCGCCAACCACAACGGCCCCAGAGCCACGTTTTCACCACGAACAGAAACACCGCCCCGCCCTCTGCAGCAGCACAGAGGACAGTTCCAGCGCAGGGCACAGTTCGATCTGCAAGAGAAGTCGCTGCCGAAGCTGCTGCCTTACGAGCTGCGGCAAAAGGCGTGAAAGCAGCAGAACCATCTTCCGGTACTTCGCCTTCCTATCGCCTGTCTCGACATGCAGACAATCTACGGTTCGCCCCTAACACGCTGTTCCTCTTTTGAACGCTTCGTCACAGCAATGGCACGATCCGATGAGCGCTCCGCTGTCCAAGTGCAGCCCGTAGCTGCTCGACCTCGTTCACCGCGGAATGACCCTGCTATACCTACTGAACCACGGGCTGCGAGACCGCGTCTATCGGGCCCACCAGCACGAATGTCGTCGAGGAACGAGAGAAGCGAGGATCGTCCGATGGACCAGGGACGCAACGGTCGTCCATTTGCCGCGGCACAGGTAACAGGCCCACCGACGCAGGCTGAGCGGGATTCCCGAGAAAGGCCTACCTTTGCAGACGATGATCGCTGGCGAGATGGTCCGCTTAGATCAACAAACAGCTCCACATCTGTCACACGCTCGGATAGACACGGTTCGGACGCAGGTTGGGCTGGACGAGAACGCTTCGACGCCAATCCTCGATCATCCGGCGCACCTCGCCCGCTGCATCATTCTGATGTCCCTGCTTCGCGATCAAGACACGACGACATAGATCGTGATTTATCAATGAAAAGCGAGAAACGCAGGGAAGCTCGAGATGTACCACGAGAGCGGCCCGGGGAGCGTAGATCTGGCCCGTCACGAGAGCCAGCACGCGCCTATGAGACTGCTCAGGGGGTAGAATCAGGACCGACCGTCTATCGCGATTACCGCGACCGGCCGGCAGTTGGGGACATTGCAATGCGGGATCGTGAGGACGAGCGGCAAAGGTTTGATGATAGACAACGCTCCGAGAGAGGAGAGCGTACGTTCCCAGAGCCAAGGAGCGCACCACCCCGCAACTTTGGTCGGGAGGACGGCCCGGAAAGATCTCGACAGGATCGTCGATTAGAAGAAGACAGGATATCTGACAGGAGACGACCTACGGTTCGCGACGGCATGTCTGATGTTAGAGGGCCACAGCATCTAGCGAAACAAGTTAGCGCGAATCAACGCTTTGACGCCGTCGAGCCTCGAGACCGAGGCTGGGGTGACCGCGCAGGTAGAGGCAACGACACAAATCAGAACCCAAGAGTAGGTTTCATCCGATTATGCGTTTCCTCACTTGGCTAGTACGCGGGGCTGTCCACTGATACATTCGATAAGTCCCAGTATCCTCCGCGACGAAGAAGCCCGAGTCCACTGCGCAGCGGTGACACTGCCTTGGCCCCAAGGCATCTACCAGGCAGAACAGACTATCGAGCTGGAAATGATCGAGCAGTTGGCGCATATCCTCAGTTTGGGCCGTCGACGTCTTCTGCCGACCGCTCCCCTCCAGTGAAGCGGCAGTGGGGCGCACCTGCGCGTGCTGCTTCACCGCCCACCACATCGCGTACTGTCGATGAGGGCACCGAGGGCATTCGCTCAGTGGACTTCCTAAATGACGTACCCGATGATGTAGCGCCGGTTGCTGCTGCCGCCGCAGTGCTACCGGTGCCCGCTGTTACGCCCGCGGACGACATCAAAGCTACGGCGGTGCCCCATGGTTCCGCACAGAAGATCATTGAAAAGGACACCAGCAGCGAAGCAGCGCAGGGGACGCCTAATGCACCGATCGCAGACACTGTCGCGCTTGAGGTCGTAAAGGCCACGGCTCCTGATCACGCCCCGCTCGATGCACCACCTGCCGAAGAGGAAAAGCAGACCGAGCACTCCTCTGAGGTTGCACAAACTACGAATGAGAACGCCTCACAGAACAAGCCCCCACCGTTGCAGCGCCTAGTCAGGAAACGGGAGATGTCTCCCGGTCTAGCCAGTCGCTTGGATCGCCCACTGTCCCCCGCCGATGCTCGCAAGCAAGCACCACTGAGCGCTCGCACTGCCCTAGCGAAGGCGCGCTCACCCCTGCCGGCTGAGAACTCGCTTCCTTCACCGGCACTGTCGAGTCGACTTGAGGGCGAACGGCAACCCTCGCTCTTGTCACGCATGAGTTCAGAGGACGGAGGTCCGAAACGCAATGTCCGTAGTACGGTCAGCCGAGACGAAGGTCGTGCCTCGAAAAGATCTCGTCTGGAAAGCCGGCTTGAAAGTCAAAACGGCGGAGCGAGCTCCTCGAACACTTCCAATGAGCCAGCGACGCTCAAGCAAGCTCTCAAGTTCGCACAGCGAGCTGCAAAGGATAAGGCAACAGATGCCGCATCTGTATCTCAAGGCATTTCCATACTTGGCGCCGGCAGACAGAAGGGGGCAGCGGACAGTTCTGATATGCGCGAGGGCACGCCTCCAAGCAAACCACTGGCTGGGGAGCAGGTGATTGAATCGGACTCTGTATTCGTGCGCATCTGCTGATGACGGCATTGTGCCCAATCCTTGTCGCGGCTCGTTAATCCAGTCGCTTATCCCTCCGTCGAACACCACTCAGGTCAACGGGAGCCGCCCGCATGCTGACATCGACCCGTCTACCTCAACAGCGTCAGTCAAGTCGCTCACCATCCACGGGCTGGCAGGTCTGCCGCCGAAACCCCCGGTAGCAGAAGACTCCGCCCGCGGACGTAGCGGAGATGCGACACCACCCGCACCTCTGGGCGACAGCTACAGGCCCGCTGTTCGCAACCAGCAAGGAGACAGAGCTGACTCTCGGGGACCTCGAGCGGCAAAACAGCCACTGGTTGACCGGTACATTCCAGAGTCGGAAGGTCCGCCAGCAAGGGTGAGCAGCTAAGTGCCTCGTGCGCAATTTGCTTTCAAGCTAAACATAGTCGCCCACAGCGCCGGTCGCCACCTGCTCGCGAGGGTGACAGAAGTGGCCCACGCAGATTTCGGCGCACTTGATGCATTACGCAGGGGTTGTTTCGGGGCATAGCTGAAGCGTGAGGCCGCCAGCTCTTTCACTTGTAGATGCTTGGATGACTGGGTACAGTACAAGCTTGCCGTGACACTACAGCTTAGGCCATCACCATAGCCGTTGTAACTTGGCGGTGCTCAGCAAACTTTTGGCACGTTTATGCGGACATGACTTCTTCAACATTGACTTTATTGCGATGCGTACAACAACAGGGCTTGACGGTGGCTGTGATACTGGCTGACTCTTAACAGTGGACACTATACAGGAACATTACTGATGTTGGTGAGAAGAAGAAAATGCAAAGCCGAGTACAATTCAACATGCGCAACTTGTCCACGAGCTCCCTGCCTGGCTGTTCAGCTGGACAGTCCCTGGGAACCCTCCCGGCACGGTCTGGTTCTGACTCTGGATTGTCTTGTCCCACAATTCTGGCCGTGCCACAATCTGTGAAAGCACGCAAGCCCTCAATATTGTCCCCAATGAGGTGATGGCGGCAGAAAGACTGAACCCACTTCGTCAACCAGTTGTTCAAATACTTCTTGTACACCTTCATTGCGTTTGGCTGAGACTTCTTGGAAGAGACAGCCTTTCGCAAGAGCGAGGTTTTGCGCTTCTTGTTTAGGCACTACACGTGACGATGCCTGAATATGACAGAAATGGTTCAGTTTTGCTCATTTACAAAGCAGGAGTATCTCAAGGCACCTTGTCGACCTTGTTTCCGACTATATACTTGACGACGCCTTGTGATGAGAAAGTCTCGAGCTCGTTGAACCAGGTTCTGGGACCGGGGTTGCAGGTCAGGCCTGGCTGGCTCTTTAAGACGTTGGCATGATAGAACAGCCTACATACCCCAATGCATCGTACGTCTCGCGATTCGAGACATCATACATGAGGATGACCCCTTGCGCTCCACGATAGTAGCTTGAAGTTAGAGTGCGGAATCTGCGCGGAAACCTGACTTCAGCAGCTGCTTCTGCTCTATGGCTTTGCCACACAGCAGGGAAGCCTACCTCTCTTGACCAGCTGTATCCCAGATGCTAAGCTTGAATCTGCGGCCTGACGGTTTGTGGTCTATCATCTTGAGCTTGAAGTCGACTCCGATAGTGGAGGATATCTCGTCCGCCGTGAGAAAGGTGTCATCCGTAAAGCGCAGGAGCAGCGACGACTTGCCAACGCTCGAGGAGCCGATCAACAGGAGCTGCATGCGATGCTCAGCAGGTGACGCTCGACACAACTACTGGGTTGCGAAACCCAAATGATTAGACTGGACGCACTTTCAGTGTCACTGGCGGCGGCACTGGCCTTGACGCCGCTGTTTGCTGGGTAGCCATGGTCTGCGTCTGCTTGAGGCGACGAGGCGCAGCTGGCTGATGGTTCTCGCAGCCTATCAATCAGCTACGTCGAAGGTCACTAATCGAGTTTGCTGTTCTCGAGCAGGCGTGTGCCCTAGTAGATGCCTTGCAGCAGTTGTTTCAAAGTGAAGTGGCACGAACATCGATGACGCTGTCAAGACTGGGCGGTCACGGGTTTCTTGCTTCTTTCGGCAAGGTGCGAGAAGTGGGCATACCATCCATTAATGCACTGCAGCATTAGCTGGGTGTTCCTACAAAACTTCGTCTCATGTGTACTCGCGAGGCTTTAGGCAATTGACTGCGCTCGAACAAGCTGATCCTAGCGAAACAAGCTGATCCTAGCGAAACAAGCTATTGTGGCGGACGGCTGCTTGTCTTCCGCCCACGAGCACATACACACCTCGAAACAGCGAAAGCCATTGTGAGAGTCTAGCAGGGAGGCTTTTGGCCTGAACGGCTCTCGAGCACGCTGCGTTGTCCAGTATGACTTCGCACGCGCACATCCCCCACCCGCACTCGAGCTCGCACAAGGTCAGCCTCGACATCTCGCGGGCCAAGCTGCACCAGGTCGGCAAACACGTACTGTGCTATAGCTGCTGATACATTCTGGTGTGTGTTACAGGCCGCTGGGTATGCTTTTGCGCTCAATCTATGTCGATCCCTAGGCTTGTGGTCGCCTCAAGCTCCGTTTCCGAATGACGTGCAAAAGGTGAGACGCCCCGCGCCTACATCTCGCAACGAGCAATTCTCATATTCAGCTTGATTTTTCATGTAGCCCACGTATTTATGCCTCAATGCGAACGATGGCACGGTCGACTGGAGCGAGCTCTTGCGGAAATACTCCAAGCACAATGTCAATCGACAGTCACATATCAAGGCTGCCAGTGCAAAGCTCGAGCTAGTCGTATGGAGAGCCATAGAATCACGAACTGGCTCCTCCAAATTCCTCGAGCTGCAAAAACGGCGTATCGACCGCCGGCGGCGGCTTGTCAAGCATGGTCAGCCTGGTGAAGCAGGCGCAGCTGGAGGCGCTGGCGACCATGCACACCTGTCTCTGCCACCGCCGCCAGACGACTTGATCGTAAAACATGCCAGTGACCAAAAGAATATTGAGGAGGCGTTGCAGGCATTGCGTGGCCTTCTCAGCGCAAGTGACCATGGCTCAATCGTAAGTTTGGCTTCCAAAGGATGGACAAGAGTCTGACTTGTCGGATGCGAATAGGTACACGAGTCTCGAACGGTGGTTGCTCTGGCCTCCTATACCCTAGCGAGATTCTCGGATTGTCTGCAACACTTGCCGGCCGAAGGCGCGTCCTTCAGCACGCAAGGTGACACTGCTTCGCACGATCTAGATTTACAAGTTCTGTCTATCGTGCTACGGGGTGAGCCGTATCGACATTAACAAGCTTTTCAAGCCTTCTGACGCTGCTTCATAGGTATGGCCATCGAACAGCTTGCGCTTCGAGCCGAGAACCCGCAAGCGGAATTACAACATGCTGTAGCCACTTATCGAAGCTTGCCTCTGAACCCACCGCCGCCGATACCCGAGGCACAGCGCTATGTCGAATTGGGTCTTGGGCGTCTTGCCCTGTCGGGCTGGCCATCGTGCGTAAATGCCTAGCTTGCTTTGAGTGACCATGGAGAGAGGCTGATGATATTGTTTTGCAGGACAATGCAGGCCGCTCGCGAGCACTTGTCCATAACGTCATCCTTCAAGACCGTACCTGCGGGGAAGCGCCTACTCACATACCGCGCTTATCTGTCTGGTCTCCTCGATGAATTGGAGTCTGCCTCAAATAGCGATAACGAAGAAGCACCAGATACAACGGATGTGCTGCGGACCTTCCGAGCTTACGAGGACCTTCTGCACAACAATCATTCACTTGCACACTTTCCTCGGGCGGGTGAAGTGACCACAAACATGAACGAATACATGGATCTTCTCTTCGCTTTCTGGGATCTCGGCGTCTTGCCTGGCAGATTCGCAGTGGACTCGCTCTACAGAGCACTGACTAAGACATATGCGTCGCAAAAGCTTCATCGATATCTCGTCATGATCTGCTCGACGCTGTCTTTCATAGAGAATGATAGAAGCAAAGGTAAAGCTCATGGTCACGAGGCTATGCGCAACCTCCGCCTTTACATCGCGCTCTTCGAGAAAAGCCGGGAAACCGATCAGCAGGCTGTCACTGAAGAGCTCCGGCAATATCGTAAGAAGCACGATGGTGATGTCAGCAGTGAGGAGGAGAGCGACGATGGCAGGCGGCCGGCAGGTACAACTGCCGCCAAGCGCAACGATATCGAGCGCGACGAAGATTTTTGTCGCGTCGCTTGCATCGGCACGCGACTACTGCTGAGGGAAAGCACATTGGATGGAAAGCAAGAGCAAGGAGACGAGCGACTGGCTCTAATTGAGGAGGCGTTGGGTCTCATCGAAAAGGGAAACAAAGTGCTTGAGAACGAAAAGTCCCGAGAGCGCACAAAAGACAAAATCACTGGACAAGATAAGCCAATGTCTCCTGGTCGCGTGAAGGACCAGCGTCTCTGCAAGGAGGAAAGCGCTATCGCTGCGGAAGTGCACATGTGGCTTGGCATCGCTCGGGCAGAATGGGCTCTGGCCGAAGCTGATGCCGAGCAGAGTCGCGGCCGTGCACAAGCTGCCCTTGCGCAGCTGCGCACCGCTATCAATTTTCTGCCATCGGCCTCAGCCACGTCCGATCTGACGGCGGATGTTCGCGTCATGCCCAGACAAGCATACCACTCGACGCGGGCTTTGCGGACTCGAGTGCTTTATTCTCTTGCATATGCTCAGTTGGAAGCACGCGATGTCAGCAGCGCCATTTCTACTGCGAAGCAAGCTGTCGACAGCATAAGTGGACCATTGGTATCGGATGAAACTTCTTCGAAATCGTTTACGTTATCCGACAGCATGAAGGTCTGGCACTTGTTTGTCTTGGCTCTGACAGCCCGCAAAGACTGGACGCGTGCCCAAGAGGTCACCGATCTGGCGCTATATGGCGATACAGCCGACAGTGACATTCTCAATGAGGAGGGAACCTCTGTCCACGGTGACGATGCACGTTCGCCTACCTCTCCAACATCGGCATTGGCCATCAAGCCGCTCTCCGACGAAGACGCACCACGACCCGAAGGTCCAAGACGGCAAATGACAAGAGCAGATGCGCCGTATGATCCTAGTGCAACCGGCAGATCAGGCGATGCGCCTCAGATACTCAAGACCTCCACACCGCCAGAAACTGACTCTTCCGGTCGCACAGGGGAAGACTCGTCTTCGTCTTTTGTCAAAGTCAGGCTGCCGGCACACGACTCGGAGAATGGCAATCGTAATGGGAACGGCTCTCGTAGTCGCACTCGAAGTCCTTCCATTGCCGCCAGCTATCAGGGCTCGACAGCCAGCAAGTTTACGGAGAGAAGAACAGAGCCAATGACACTCCGAACCACTTCACCTTGGGATGACTTGGAAGCGGAGATAGACTTCATGATCACCCGGAACAAATGCATCGAAGCTGTTGAGGGCCCGGAGCTTGCCTTACAGGATCTGCAGGCCAACGTCTTTACCCGCTTCTCAAAGAAGCGCGATGATTTAGAGCAGATCAGTGAGTGTTGTTCAGTGCATTCAGCATAGGCCAAGACGATTGATGATCTTCTTCGCCAATAGCGGACCCGAGATCTGCGGAAGACACTTACGGCACGTCACCTCGTACAGCCGCCGCTACATACCCTTACCCATCTTCAGCTGCTTCTGACGGGCGGCAGCTTGCTCAAGCGCTGAATGACTTCAACGCGGATCAGAGCAAGCAGCCTCATGGTCGAGCTCGCTCTATACTTGGAAGCATTAGTCTGCGACACCGCTCGCGTACGAATAGCGCTCGACATAACCGCAGTGGGACAGTTGGCACGACTGCAAGTCGGCTGACGGTCCCAGACCAGACAAGACCTCGATCAGCTTCCGGCAGCTCGAATAGATCCAATGCAGATCCTTCCATCACCGAAGCAGCAAATACCCATGGTCTTCACAACGAGTCAGCGTCGCTGTCAGGGGCTCCGACCACCTCAGGCGGACCTGCAAGACCTCTGCAAATTCAGACTGCTCGGGTGCTCTCGAAGCTGTGGCTTACGTCTGCAGCAACTTTCAGACGGTGGGGTAAACTTGATGAGTGCCTAGGGGCCATCAGTGAGGCTGAAGACGTCGCTGGGCATTTTGACCCGGAGATATGGCTACAGGTGAATATTGTCCTGCATGCACTGATGGCAGTACGAGCTGATTATCTCGCAGTATGCTCTATACCTCCGTGTTTCTACGTCAGATACAGATGATCGTATCCTGTTGGCTTTCAGCAAAGCACTGGCGATCTCTGCCGACCACGTGCCGACTTGCCTCACAATCAGCAAGCAACACCTTGATTGGGGTAACTGGGCTATCTCGGAAGGTTTCCTGGACACTGCGACGCAGACGAACGCCTGGGATAGTCCGGAAGCATGGTATTTGCTTGCTAAGGTCTACGAGAATACTCGACGGAAGCCTCGAGCAAAGGAGTGCTTACTGTATGCCCTCGAACTTGAGAACACGCGACCAATACGAGAGCTGCGCGCTACGTTGCCTAGATTCATCTAGATCCGAGATTCATGTTGTACCGGCGCTAGGAGTATAGTGTTGGCACGTCAATTCTCGTAGCACTTCTTCCACTGATTAATACCAAGCAATAGATGCTGTATAGGAGTGCATAGAGCTCTAGAGCATCTTCGGGCTTCTCTGCATTGGCAGCTTGGCCCTTCGTCGCTTCTGGCATGAGATGCCGTGGCCGGCGATGTCCTTGGGCTGCTGCACGTGCTGACGCGCTGGTTAGCTCTTGTCCACTACCGCACTCCTACTACGCAACTCTTCTAAGCGCAGCGAGACAGGTCGAGGTCATTCAGTGCGGTCTCGGCGTCGACGGATATTGGCAGACACGCCGGCTGGGATGCAGACCACTTACGGTGGTCTCGGCGGCTCCGCTGCACATGCAGCGGTGTCAGCGCAAGAGCAAGCAAGCGCAGACCTGGTGCTGCTTCAGCAGAATCTAGCCAAATCGCGCAGAGTGACCACTCGGATGACTGCGCTGCTCACTTCCTTCGATGACCGTCTGGCTGGCTTGGACAAGTCTGTCGTCCCCATCCATCGATCAACACGCGATTTGAGCAAGGTGCAGCGCAACGTAGAGGCAGCTCTCCTAGCCATAGACTCCGTCCTGGGCACGAACGACCTCGTTGATCGCGAGCAAGAGGTCATCGACCGCTATCCAGACCGAGATGGCCTTGGTGTCTACCAAGCCAGCTTGACCAGGCTCAAGGCAGCCATGGACAGCATGGAGAAGGCCAGCTTGACAGCTGCAGCAATACCCGGCTACTCTGGCGGCAAGTCAGGCAAAGACAAGGAAGTAACTCTGAAGCGCGTCAAGGATCTCATAGAAACCGGCTGTGAGCGCATTGGCGGGTTATTCTTGGAGACAGTGGAGGCCATCTCCCCAAAGTCTGGCTGGCAAGACATCACATCATGGGATCAAGGCTCGCCTTTCCCGAACCTTCTGCCAGAGGACACTCTGCACTTCCTTCGGTCACTTCTTCATTTCGTGCAGTCTGTCCTAGGACAAGGCAGTCCGCTGGAAGAAGATCTGCAAAAGGGTTACGGAGAAATCAGGGGTGTCTTCATGGCAGCAACGTTGAATCAAGTCGGACGTGAAGCAGTAGACGGTGTCGAAGTTCAGACAAGAGCAGGCAATATGACAACTGGGAGATTACCGGCATTTGGAAGGCGAGTCTTCGGCCGCTTCCTGGATGCCCTTTTTGCCATGGCTAGAGTAAGTCCTACCTGCCATGCCAGATTCGTGTGGCATGCGGCTAAACCCTGTTCTTGCAGTCCGAACATGCATTGGCAGGTTCAGTCTTCGATAAGCGACATGCGAACAGCGTCCACCGTCATATCGTCCCTCCGGCTTTGACCATCTTCACCGCAACCGGCACAAGCATCAATGCCGCTATCAAGAAGACCTTGACGACCAACGCAACGAGTGTTGGTATGGCTTTTACCTGTTATACCGAAATGACCATGCCAAATCGGATCGACACCTTCGAAGACTGGATTCGCAGCAAGTCTAGCAGGAAAGAGAACGAGCTCAACCAGCTGTCACATGCTTTCAAGGGTAGCTGCTTGCGCAGCCTGCCCGAGTTTCTGGAAGAGACGAAAAAACTCGGCAGCAAAGCAATCACGCCGCAGGAACACAATGCAACCGGTGTTTCGCCAACTACCATCAACGTGAGTGTACCTGAGGCAAGATCCATCACAGCGCTGATCTGCATTCATTCCTGGGCAGGTCGTCAATTTTGCAAAGCAATTGTGTGACTTTCCCGATACAGCCGAAGCCTTCTTGCAAACCCTGGGTGACGGCAATTGGCTACCTGGGCCTTCCAAGCGGCCGAGTGTCTCCACCGATGCTGGCGAATTTGGCTTACTGGCAAGATACCTCAGTAAGCTTGGGCCAGGGCAATGAAAGCGAGAAAACAGAGCTGAGACATGCTTCCACTTCTGTAGCTGACGTCATCCAGACTCTTTTGCAAGCACTAGACATGCGCACAAAAGGCCTGGCAAACGCACGTCCTGCCGAGCGGACGGGTGCGCTACAGAAGAGCAGAAACGAGAACAGCGGAGGAGCCAGCAGTCGACAATCTTTAGGCATGAGCGCGATCTTCATGCTTAACAACATATCCTATGTCCGACGTGAACTGCTGCTTAACAGCAATGTACCGGATCTGATCGCGTCAAGCGGTCTCGGGCCAGCTAGTCGCCGCGATAGTGCAAGTACAACGGCCACTGGCATCGGAGGCAGCACCAGTGGGACCGCCACGGCTGTTGGCGAAATCAACGTTGAAGACGATCTCAACAAGCGGAATCGTACCGCCAAGACCGCATACCTGGAGATATTCTCTCCTCTGGTATCCTGCCTCATGGATGCTGGAATGGAGCACTCCATGCTCAAATCTGCGATTGGCGTGGGCAACACGGAGAAGAAAGACACAAAGGATCGATTCGTCCGATTCAACGAGAGCTTAGAGGAGGTTGAGGCTATTCATAGGCTTGCTAGACTGGATAAGAACGAGGCAGATCTACGTGCAAGAGTCAAGGATGAAGTCATCCGCATGTGCGTGCCGACCTATACCGCGTTCATCAAGCGGCATGACGGTTTCTCGAAAAGTGAGTGTGAAGCTACTAGGACCATGCCAAGGCAAGCTGTTAGACTCACTGTGTACTGGCTCTTCTTTGTCTACCAGACCCCTCGAAATATCTGCGCGTCGACGCGCAAGGCCTCCAAGCACGGCTCGAAGCTCTGTTTGAGCCATTGGCGTCTGAGCGCGCTGCGGTGCCAATCAATAATCGTTCAAACTAGGCTTGTCCAATTAATGAGACCGATGGGCGAGCTGTGCGAGCCGAATGAGCAAATGTAATGGACTGAAAGGCTGCCATCGCCACATCCTCGCACGGGCCGACCCAGCTCTCACCATCAAGTCGACCTCAGCAGGAATCGATATACCTACGACAGGTAGCCCAAGCTTCAAAAGGCGATGCGCTCGTGCTTCAGCAGCTCTGTCTCTTGTTTGCAAAATTCCCAACGAGTGCGCATTCTACACAATGTTGGCGCGGGTGCTGCGCACACGAAGGGTCGAATTGGCTGCTCGATGGCAACCGACTCTGGCTCGAAGCGCGCACGCACAAGTTCGAGCAGCTGATCCAGTTGCAGCATTCACAAGAGACAGCGTGCTCAAGGGTCGCCTAAACGTTGTGTACGGACCGGCAATGCCTGCTCTTGAGCCTCAAACATATGCTGCTGTCAAGGCGCTGGCACCATCGTCAAGTGAGACAGGCTTCTTGTGTGCAGATGTGGCTGCATCTGAACGTTGTCATCAATGCAACGCATGCAGGGCGCTTCTTCGAAGGTGTATCTATGTTGGGCAAACTTCGGCATCTGGAGGGAGACAACATCACTAGAGCGATATTCCGCAATCATGCTGCTAGCGATCAAATTGGCATGCGTGACAGACTGGACGACGGCTGGTTGTATCACCTTCGCTGTAGGACCGCAGTCAGCGATCCGGCAACGGTCGTCACGATTGCTGCCCTTGCAATGAGCTTTGGCGCCCGCATTCGGCCTTCGCATCGTCATCATGTGAAGTGGGCGCTGCAACTATTAGAAAACGATCCAAAGGAAGAAATTTGCAATCATTCTCCCACAACTTGTGCGCAAGTCAGGAAGGCTCTATCATATTATCCGAACGATGGCACTCCTTGGTCCTTCGATGCCAGCGGCGAGCACCTTTACATGCTCTCGGGTGGAGGTGTATCTATCGATTCACTTCTCAATAGGCGTACGATGGAGGGTGGTGGGGAAAGTGGGAGCGTCGAACGAAATATCGTAAGAGGTGCTCCTAAGGAAGATATCGACAAGTCACTCCTTCCAGGTGCGGCATCGAATGTTATACGAGTATTCGGTGCTCGACCCACTTTTCTTATGCACAGTCTGCTGATGGCCCGTGGTTCGTTATAGCATACATGCCCGTCTACCGCGAAGACGGTCTCGAGTGGTGTGTCAACTTGTAGGCGATCCACTATTCTGTCCGCTACTGTTCGACGCGGCAATGACTGAGACGCTATTCTCGCCAATTCCCGCACGAAGGCTGCGCAAAAGCAATACGAAGCAAGGATATAGCGTAAGCTTTCGGTCGCGACACGTTTAGGCGGCTTCAAGTGACCGTTACACTTGTACAGACATACCAAGCCAAGGTGGTGCAATCAGCTGCCGCGCCGGACAAATTCTATATTCGCTGGTCTTGGGGCTCTGGAGGTGAGCAATGCCGAAGGAACACGGCAAAGCCCTTTTGCACAGCTGACAGATGAAATCCAGAGAATTACCTCTTTCAGCCAGTCAATGGACATCCAACATTCTCGGGTCCCGTGTCCCCTCGAACCTCGCTATTGAGAGCTTTGAGATGGGTGAGTGGCCAGTCGGCTGAGATTCTTGCTCCAGTAGGCTGAGGGGCCTGCCAGCTGACGTTCAGTTGCATCTTGTTCTTCTTCTTCTTCTTTCGATACGTCAACAGCGCCTGCTCCAGATGACCAGTCTTCATGCGCACTACAGGCCTGCTACGCCCGAGGATCTGGAAATGCTCAGGATCATGCTACCGCATCGGACTTGGGATCAGAAGAAGCTGGACGAAAGAGGCTATCCGACTCCTGGATATGACAGAAGGGTTGTTTTCTAGATGTCGTGTCGTGCTTCACAAGACGAAAGTGCAGCTGCCACGGTGAACTGAATTTGGATCTTGTGTGAAGGTTCACAAGTGTCTCGGTGCTGTCTCTCGGCAGCTCATCTCGTTATCTATATCCTGCTTGGAAGAGGGCTTGCGTCTCGACTCGATGCTACCGTATTCTGAAAGAGCGATTCGAGCGCTGGTGCGGCTTTTGGCACGAGCAAATCGGTGTCTTGATTATGCATGCCTTTTTCACTCGAAGTAGCCCCAGGGTAGCGACAATTGTTCTCATTGGTGTTTAACAGACTGCTGTCGTGTCTACTTGCTGCTCTGACTCTTTTCATCGCGTCTTCTCTTCTGCCGCGGTGACTCACTTTGCGAGGCAGATCAGATCTGGCAGACCGGTCGCCAGCCTGGACCAGACTGGTGGGGCAGCGCGAGGACAGGCAGAGTCGTTGTGTGTGTTACTCATCAGTCAGTCTGCACGCTGTGTGCGCTTGCAACACGCTTGACATGGCCGTGACTAAGCCCGGTGTCCGCCACCAGCCAGGCAGGCTGACGTCCGTCGTGGGCGACCGCAGCACAGCTCGAGGTCGGTCGACTGTTGCTCTCCTGCTCACTGCAGGCAACGCGCTGGCCACGCAGCCAGGGCGTGAGCGCAAGGCCGACTCACGCACGAACAGCAGCACGCGCACTATGCTCGTATAGCAGCGCACGCCCGCCTCGCTGCAGAGCCCCTCCCACCCTCGAGCGTTCAAAACTCCGCTCGCCCTCGTGCACCCATTGCGATCCCGGTCGACGAGCTCGACAGGCGCCGGCCATCCACTCCCGCTCTTGGTCTGCAGATCTCAAGCGACAATCTGGTCGCACCCGCAGTCGACCCTCTGCACCCTTTGCCCGCCATCATGGCCTCCAACGACGAGCCGCTCCCTCAGACGGACTCAAACTTGAGCCAGCATTCGACGGCGCTCAGGCGCAAGACAGACTATCCCCAGTACCTCCCTGCCACGGGAATGGGCAGCGATGTGCGCGGTAGCGACTCAGGGCCTGCAGTGTTGCAAGACGGCGTAGAGACCACGCGCGCAAACACCCCTGCCTTGGCCTCGTCGTCAACAAGCACTCCCTCCCATTCTCTGTTTGCAAATGGCAGCGCGCCGTCAGCGGTGATAACAGGAGGAGCAGGAACAGGAACAGCCAAAGAAGGCTCCAGCGCAGACGTGCATGCTGAACGTGCCAGCGCTGTAGCTTCCTCACAATCCCAGCAATCCTATTTCCCGCTCTATACCTCGAGCACATCCTCGCCCTCGAAAACAGCAGCAGCAGCAGCAGCAGCACCAACACCACCGCCGGCTTCCTCGCGCCAGTATTCATCTACTACAGCTACAACGACAAGTGGTGAAGGCTACTCGCCAGACGTAGATAGCGTATTTACACCACATTCTGGCGGTTCAGCCTACTCGCCGTTGCAGACAGACGTTGGGCGCGAGCAAACGCATACCGTCGCAAAGGACGGGCCGCATTTGTCAGCACATGGTGCAGGCTCCACCGCGCCTTCACAGTCTTCTCCATCAAAGAGCGATTCTACCAGCAAACCACTCTCAAAGCACCATCTCAATCTTCCAGGCGTCACCCCCAGTATGCCTCTTTTACCCGGCCTTTACCTCGCTCGTGCCTTTGGGCTCGCCAGCGTATCGCAGTGTATGCCCGTCGTCTTGCACTAGCGCAGTCTCCTGACGTTCCATCTTCGTTCCACCTTCCCTCGCGCCCACTCTGCACAGACCGCAAACCCTCCACTGTCCTGGAAGAGCAAGAAGACGAGCTTGCCAGAGCCGCAAATGGTGTCTCTGACGACGCCTCTGCGCCGCCAAAGTTCGACATCAACGCTTACAACGCGCTTGATCAGCAACCGTCAGACTTGGACCTGCAGGGCATCCGCATAGTCAGCGACGATGGCGGCAGCCAAGGCAATCAGCAACCCGTATCCGCGTCGCCCCCCTCTACATCGCCGGCACATTCGCACAATGAAGCCGGTGCCGCTTCACAAACACAGGCTTCCGACGTCCTCACAGCGCACGTCAAGCAGATGAACGGCCTTGGTGTCCCTGCGTCCCCTGGCGCCGTCAGTACCACTGCATCCGCAGGCTCATCGAGGCAGGCCAGCCCTAGTCCTAGTCGACTCCCTTCGACCAACACATCTGCTCAGACCTCGCCCTCGCGACCTTCTGCTAGCACACAGCCATCGAACCAGGCGCCGGCAGCCACCTCTGCACACCCGGCTCGTCCAGTCGTCGAGCAGAAAAAGTCCATGTTTGGCAAACTGTTCGGTAAAGACAAGGATAAACAGCACGATTCGCATGCATCTGGTGCAGCATCTCACGCACCAGCAACGTCGCAACACCACGAAGCACCTGCGCATTCATCTCGACCCCCATCGGCCTCTCGCGAACGCGGGTCTAGCTCGAATCGCACCCGGGAACGTGGTTACTCATCCTCGGGCCACGTCTCGGGTACAGAGTCTGACCACAGCCCAGCGCCTTCGACGATGATGCGCAGAGCGTCAGAGAAGGAGAGCAGCGGCATCATGAGTGGTTTCCTTGGTCGGCGGTCGAGCAACAAGAAGATGCCTGCTCCAGATCAATCGCTTCTGAACATGGCCAACAAGCCTTTGCAGCGCAATTCGCCATCGGCTTCGTCGGTCTCTGTAGCTGGAGATGCGGTATCGCCGTCCCCGAATGCTAGCACGGTTACGCTGGGTAGCACGTCTGCTGCCAAAGACGGTGGCAATAGAAGTGATCTGCTCCATCCTCATGGACACCATTCGGCTCAGCCCTCCTCCACGATTGCTTCCAGAGTTTCCACCCCGGATGCATCGAGCACACCGCAGGCACACACGCCAGCCCGACAACACGGCGCTTCAAGTCCTAACCGCCAAGGCACTCCAGAGGCGCTGTCTAGCCGTCCACTCATGCGGCGGCCATCTGGATCTGGACCAGCTCACCATCCGAACGGAGGTCCAAGCTCAGGCACGCACACGCCTTCGGGCACAGGCGAGCAGCATCAAGTCAAGGAAAAGAGCTTGAAAGAACACCTTGCGGCGCTAGGTCACACTGCCGGACTTGGGAAACTAGGCCGGAAAGCAAGTCAGACAAGTCGGAAATCAGATGACGGTCGTAGCGAAAAATCGGGTTATCACCCCGAAGAAGCACCTCCCGTTCCTCCTTTGCCTGGCGAGTCTTCGTCTGCTGCTCCACCGATCAAACGCGCTCCCAGCGTTGGCGGCGCATCAGCGACCTCAACGTCGTTGTTGCAGAAATACGGTGTCTGCGAGAAGGTGGCGATTGGAAAGGGAGCTACCGCTGTTGTTCGCTTGGCACACAAGTGGGATCGCAGCACAGAAAAGCTATACGCCGTCAAGGAATTCCGGAAACGTCGAAAGAATGAGACGGAAAAGGAATATGTCAAGAAGCTCACTTCTGAATTCTGCATCTCTTCCACGCTGCACCATATCAATGTGGTTGAGACTGTCGATTTGGTGCAAAATGAGGAAAAGCACTGGTGCGAAGTCATGGAGTATTGTCCTGGAGGCGATCTCTACGCGGCTATCAAGCGAGGCAATATGTCAGCAGACGAGTGCAACGTCTTCTTCAAGCAGATCGTCACCGGTGTTGCATATTTGCACTCTATGGGCGTTGCACACCGTGATATCAAGCCGGAAAACCTGCTCCTCGACGGCAGTGGTCACGTCAAGATTACAGATTTCGGCGTTTCCGATGTCTTCAGGATGTGCTGGGAGAAACAGACACATATGAGCAAAGGCCTGTGCGGGTCAGAGCCATACATTGCGCCGGAGCAGTTCGAGCACAAAGGTGAGGGCGTCAACAAGTGTAGCGGTCGTCTCAAACTGATTGTCTTATCCGCTTTCTGCAGAGTATGACGCTCGTTTAGTCGACGTGTGGGCTTGTGCAGTCGTGTTCTACTGCATGCAAGCGCAAGAACTGCCATGGCGGGTCGCAAAGCATTCGGATCCTTCTTTCGCTTCCTACTTGCAATACTACCCAGCCACAAGTACACCTCCGCCGCTGGGCAATCTGCACCCTAAAGAGTGCAGGATGCTATTGAAGAAGATGCTCGATCCAAACCCAAAGAACCGGATACTCATGGACGCCGTTCTTGCCGATCCTTGGATGCAGTCAATCGAATATACACCGCAGCCTCTAAACGCTGCTGCCCCTGCATGATCCCGAGATGCATATGATTTCATGACCCACACCTCTCATCTTCATACCCCGATACGGCTAGAGTCTGTACATTGCTGTGGTTCAGTTTGGTTTGATCGTGCAAGAGATTGTGCAGTGTTTGTTACGTTTTGAAGCAAATACAACTTTTGCAAAAGACAGCATGATACGTTATTCCTTGTCATTTGGGGAGCGAATTTGCCCTACATCGTCTTCACCCTTATTACACAGCTCGGCCCAAGGCAAGCCTTCGAGGCCGATTCAGAGATTGTCATTGCTCGTCGGACGCTTGGACAGCTTGCACAGAGACTGAGTGCACTTCAGAAGCCACACTTTGTATTGCTTGTGTTACCTGGTTGCACACAGAGAGAAGGCTGTTAGGCAAGCGTTTTGTTACCTTGAACATGTAGCTTTTCAAGCAACTCACATCTTTCACAACCTGGCGAGGCGCACTGCCTGAGAAGTTCGTACTTGTTATGGAGTTCATTGCTGGCATGGACGCTATGCTTAGGATGCCTGCAGCTTGCCGGCTCTCCTCGTACGTCGGATCGTAAATAGGTACCGGACCATCATCGGATATTGCCAGGGCCTGCAGCAAGAAGTCAGTGAATCGCATTGAAGGAAGTCTGTGACCCGCGGCTGTCACCCACCACGCAGCATCCGACAACGAAACCATACATCTGAACTCCTGCCTTGGCGAGTGCCACACTAGCGGCCGTGATACCGCTGTAAAAGAGTCCAAGATAAATGAGCAACTTCGGATCAGATGGCTTGTAAGGAGAGACTTACGGCGAAATATCTTGCAGCGGGCCATCACATTCCAGAATGGTGATATAGAGGTCTATCGCAGACTTTGGTAGAAGATCTAACCGCAAGGACGGTGTGATTGCTTGCGAGACCTGCGCAGACAATGTCGAGGACTCGGTCTCCTATGATTGAAGCTGATTCAGATTATGAGTCACTCCAGATAGACGTTGGAAGGTATACCTTTCCTGGAACCCTCCGCCGCCCGGGTGAAGCAAAAGGTGCCCACTTGACTTCGACATTCAGCTTGGCTCTGGAAGAATAAGGGGCATCTTTCTTTGCTGGATGTGGACCATATCTGAGTTCAAATGGCAGAACCATCAGCATCTAGCGTCTTGGCTTGAAATGAGTCTTGCGAAGTGCACGCACACTGCACAGACGATTTTGGTCTTGCCAGTCTCGATGTACGCAGAGCCACTGGCTTGAGGGACGAGGCCAGTCTTCAGGTCTAATGTGGTATCGTGCTCATCAGACTCCCACTGCCTTGTCCATGTCCTGAATGCGACATCACCAACATATTGGTCGGATCTCCTGTGGTTTCCGATCATCCTGCCTTGAACCAGCGATAATTGACGCGGGACCAGCCTGGCCATCATCTTGCGCCTTGCCCTTCGTATCGTTAATGAAACGTATTGGAGACGATGTTTCTGGCCCCGTGAACCGCCGCCGGTCAGCTACTGAAGCTGCCATGACTATGACTGCTGATGTGGCGAGAGACAAAGAAGTACGCTGGGCTGCACAAACGATATGAAAGCTTAAGAAGGCTAAAAGTAAGGAATACACAAGAAAGCTGCACGGCTATATGGATGCTACATAACGTTGTATATGAATCAGCGATGTGAAACGCAGGCTCGTCTTTCCCATTTCAAATGCTCCGGCAGCTTGCTCGCAGAAGTGCGCCTGATGGAACACCACAGCCAGAGTGGCCCACCAAATCCCGTAGAGCAAGCCAGCCATATTTCTCAAAGGCCTGCTCAGTAGACGTGCATGGTTGCGGCACTGACCATGGCGCGGAGTCCAGCGCGGCTCGCCCGCTCTTCAAAAGCCAAAAGAACCCGAAAAACGTCGAGCTCCACACTGTCCCATTGGTATTGGTGCTGAGGAGCGTCTTTTTCGGTAATGCTGACGTTGAGTATTGCTCGGTGTATAGTCTTTCCGATGTCCAGAGGTTGTAGGCAAGCACTCGGCGCTTTGTCTGGGTCGAGTGAAGGATCCTCAACTCCTGCTTCACCACTGGCATGCTTCAGGAAGGTCGACTCGGCAAACCCAGAATCGCAGTGGGCGCTTGCAGAGTTCCCAGGGTGCGTGCACGTTGGGGCATTGTCCCACCAATTTCGCCATATTCTGTCGGATTCTCTTGCAACCTCCCAATTTGTCCAGTTTCGAAAGGCTAGCTGGCGATTCATGCTGGACGTTTGTGGGACTTTCTTTTCCACTCTGGTAATGCTAAGAATGATGTTCTCGAACAGGTGTGCATCTTCATCTGACATTGTCGTCTTGTGAAATGGATTGTCATCTTGGTGCGACACGCAAAGAGTGCCAATGAGCGGAGCGTGCCCTTGTGTGGGCTTGCTGTAGCCTCGAAAATCAAGTCCAAGAAACTCGCAGACATCGAAGAGCGCGGGTGGTCCAGCTTGAAGCTGTACAGACGGCGCAAGGTTCACGTCACAGGTCGATAGCGGAGCCCCGGCTGCAATGATCGGCAGAGCATAGCAGGACGACTCACCACGAAAGGACAGCTAGCATCGCCAGTGAGCTTCAGAAAGCGTAGTCGCGCTTCCAAGTCTACAAGATCTCTCCATTCCGAGCTGGCACATGCTTGTAATCAGCACCTATGGACCTTATCAGTGACAGAGGATAGAGTGGCTACTCACCTCACTCCACGGAAGGCGACCAGCTCTCTGAGCGGCATGCATGAGAAGACGCTTGAGACAATCTCAGGCGGAACATTGCTTCGCGTCTCCTCAGAGACGCCGCGCTGTGCCTGTGCGGATTGTCTACACTGCATGCTCATGCCGCCGTGGCTGCTGGAACCTCTCGTCGAAGATAGCATTGCGAGGATGAGCAGAGCCAGAGCCGCGCTGATCCAGGAAGTTAACTGGATAGAAAAGCTTGCATGGTCTTGACAGGTGACACGACCAGTCCAGTTGCACCGAGGTTGCGACAAGTTGACAGCAGCCCGACAGGCGACTATCGCGCCACCAGACGGCTTGGTGGCGAGCTATCAACGGCAATGTCCGGGCAGATGCGCGATGCTAAGACACATGTATGCTCGAAGAAAGGCTAAATATTTACAGGACGCAGAGAGCCTGACATGCGGCCTCGCAGAAAAGTCATGAAAGAGTGCGCAAGAACCATCTCTAGGTGAAGCCGAAGTTCCAATTGCTCAGTCCACTTCCATAGGAAGGCTGGCATCGCCAAGTGATTCCCTGAACATGGAGCGTAGATGACGAGCTGAAAGACAATTTTAGTCCTCCACAGTTTCTACATGTACGAGCTTCGTGATAGCGTCGCTCACCTGCGTCTCGCAGCCCATCGTCGATGCCCTGCGATAGCCGTGCACTGGTCGTCCAAAACTCGATGCATGGGCTATTGATCCCCACATTGCGACATGCTGCTTGTGTAACTTTCTGAGTGACTCGTTGGAGCCTGTAAATGTCATCAGATGAGCTTGAAAGATCGGCCTTCGTCATGACGAGAATGATCTGCGCTGCTGGATCTTGAAGCCGAAGCTGTGTGGCCTTGTTGATTGCGGCTTGTCGAGACGTCTGCCAGAGCAATGATGCGCATCAGCATCAGCGTAATGCACCTTATGAGAGCCGTTGACAGGGTACAATAAATGCAGACTCACATCATCATTGTAAGCATACAGGCATGCGTGGATGTCTGGACCACGAGTGCCAGAGCTGTTGCCTTGTTGTTCTGGCAGGATAAAGCGCCCGCTGTGAGACATCCATTCTCGCGCCTCTTGTCCTTGAGGATCTGCAAGTATTCTACCGTATGCGAAGACAAGAAGTGCTGCATTATTGCCTTTCATAAATTGCAGTTGCTCGCAGCCCTGAAGCGTTTTGAATGCCAAAACAGACTCAGGTCCGGGGTATTTGGGATTCTCTGGATCAAAATACGAATTCCGCTTCGCCCGTTGCAAGAATGCCGCCTTGCCCACATTTGCGCTGCCGTGGACGTAAAAGATCGCAAAGGTCGTTGGTCGCGCCGCGTTGCTGGAACCCCTGGGCTGAAGCGGTGAATCGAGGGACATTGAATTATTCATGCAAGCCTCCTTCGCTTTCAAGCGATCGCTGCGCTTGGGTTCCTTGAGGGCAGGCTCGGCATGCGACGTTTTGGAATCACCTTTGGCTTTCGGTCCCCTCTTCCCTTTCGTCTTGGTCTCCTTGTCGGCCGCGACGCCCAAAGGCGAAGCAGGCGTAGCCTCCATTTCTTGTTCAACACTGTCTGTCATCCGCTGCGCGCGGGTTTGGCTTCTCGTCATTCGGTCACTGGGCGGGGGCGAGGCGGCCTTAGAGAGCGAGCTGCGAGGTGTACTCGGTGCAGTGGAGACACGTTCGTTCGCTGCCATATTGACAGCCGACTTGGGTCGAAGAGCTCCTTCACCAGAGCTTTCTTGTCCCGTTTTGACATTTCTGGATGCTTTGCGCCTTTCAGACCGCGCTGCAGTGGGCCCGTCTGAAGCTGGATCCTCAGGCTTGACGGTTACAATGGATGCCCACGACGCACTCGTATCATCTGCAGGAATGCCACCTGCATGGCACTGTCGAACCTTGGATTCAGTCCCCTCTGTTGAAGAAGTTGCGCCGCCACCTTGTGATTGCGTAGCTGCCTGCTCATCATTAAGTGTTTCTGGAAGAGGGGAAGCTTCTTCCTTGATGCGCTTCGCTTGACGGAGTCGTGCACGCACTGCCTCAGAAGCGTTCGGGCCAAGAGCTATGCGCGAGCTGGAAGATTCTGCGACTTCTGCTTTGGGTCCGAGGTCAAGTCGACACAATTTGTAAATACCTCGTCCAACTTTGTGAATGACTGGTAGGCCGTAGTTGACAATGTAGATAAGGGAGGAGACGGATAGGAAGAGGAGGAGAACTTCGTGGAGATATAGGTGTATGCTGATAGTTGGAAAGGCATCGTGCAAGCCTATGAGGCCACTTGCCCGCGATAAGTCGTCGCCTTGGATGAAAGGGTCTTTACGATGAGGTGGTGAGAGCGTTTCAAGCACGTTGGGCGCCGAAGGTTGGCCGGCGGCAGCAAGCATTGATTCCTGTGATTCTTCTTCCACGCAGACCGAAGTTGACCGTTGAGGCACGGGCAGCTCGCTCATGCGAGCTTTTGAGGGAAATCGTCCTGCGTAGACCGCGCTGCCACTTTGCACAATATCTGCTGCCGATGTTGAGGGCCACAATGAGGCCATCGAAGGTGAGAAGACGTCTGGTAGTATGAAAGTCGCAACGGACATTGACAAGAACAGGCAACCGGACAAGGACAAGAACGCCCTGATCCAATCGCTGAAGCAGCTTGGGGACTGTCCTCCAAGCGCTATGTGCCACAAAGCGCTTGCTACGTAGCGTATGATGTCGAAGAACTTGCTGCGTCTCGGTGTAGATTGCTGATTGGCTCCAACGCGTCGGTGTTCCCTGCGCCGACGTTTACGCATCGTTGATGCAGCGATCTTGCCGGACGCAGTGCGTTCGGTCTCCCAAGCTGAATCCGAGGAGGACTCGCCGGAAGCAAGTTCGTCGGCACCTTCATAACCCCTGTTTCTAACAGAGGATGACTTGGCCAGGACAGAGTTGGCACCTAAAGCTGACACAGTCGCTTGCACCCTGGGTACCGGAGGATCGTCTAGATGGGCTGTGACTGAGCGGCTGTAGTGCTCGTCAACGGACTCGCAGAGGTTTGCCAGACGGTCGTGGATCCCTGTATACCTTGCCTCCGACACCAGTGAGGCGTCCGAAGCATCGGACTCGTCATTGTGTTGAAGAGCCTTGTCATGGGCTTGCTGTTGAGATGGTGCTTGTCCAGCAAAAGAGGATGGGAGATCAACTGACGCATCTCCAGAATGGACCGTTACGGCGGATCGATGTAGATCCTCAATCGCTGCATTTGGCGTGTGATTTTGACGAAGTCGGGAACTACGAGAACTAGGACTGCTGAAGCGTGCATCCGACATATATGTTCTGTATCGCAAATACCTATTGACGATTGCGGATTGTGTTACGGATGCCTGTGCGAATAGGGAGCATGGCGAGAGGTATGTCACGGGTACGAAATGAGGGACAATAGACGAAAGCGTGTGAAGAAGTTAATATCAGCGTAAATGAATGATACCGGCGCAATTGGCAATGCAAAGCTACTTTTGCGACTCCGTCGACGGTCTCCGGACCCAAAGAAGCAGACTGTGACTGCAGGGTTGGTATAGTCCTAGGCTTTGCGAGGTCGCTGACTTCCAAGGAGTGCGTGCGCGAATTAGCCAGATTAGGCGGTGTGCGACTTGCTATCCATTGATAGTACTGGTTTGAGTGCGTGCTCGAAGCGTAATTAGGCGTCGCCGGGTGTGCGCTATTATCAAATGAGGCGTCGCTGGCCATCTTTTTCAGTCCAGCATCGGCGGCCACCTGGGGTGTAAGGACGTCCGGCCTTGCCATGTCGCCCGGACCAGCAGGGTAGGAGGCTGCGGCGGCAGACACAATATCGTAGCTAGAGCCTAGATCACTGGTGGATCCCTGATATGCGCCTCGATTGCTCCCAGCAGATTCTGCGGGGGCACCGACAGACGCCGGCAGTGGAGGATTTGCAGACGCGACTGACATCTCGAGCCGGTCTTGCGAAGACTCGCCGTGGTCAAGGACGCTCTCGAGACCCGCGTGGATGCTGCTCATTTGTGATTGAGCGCAGGAGGACGGCAAGGAGAGAGCGTCGGAAAGCTCGCCAGCATCCAGCTCGCTCGTATCGCCGTTGACATCGTTTGCAGCGGTGTCCGGGTCGTGGTCGCTTAGCGGGTAGGTAGGCAATTGCAGCTGCGAGACGCCCACGCTCATGTCGACAGCTGAGCACAAGCTCCTGTCGAGCAGGTGCTATGCCAGAGCAGCGGCACTGTGATGTTACGAGATCAGATCGGTGCGGACGAGACCTGCCGCGAGCGAGCTCTGTGGTGGGAGGGCCTTCACGCTAGAACGCGCTTCAAGGTGATCGGCGCGCAAACCGCCATCCCCAGCTGAGACGTTAATGGGATGCCTACAGCTACGCACATCACGTCTAGAATGTTGCTATGCTTCTGGACTCAGTTTGCGCCTTACCTCAGGCTGATATCATGCCTCCATGCTCAGCGCGCTGGGTGGCAACGGGGCATGAAGGCGTTTCCAGTAGACCACACGACGTCAATGGAAGAAGTGTGACTCTTTGCAGATACACGCACTTCTAGCATGGACGCCTCGGACCGATGGTCTACGCGGTGTCACAGGGCCTTCTTGCGGCCTTAGACTAAGCGCCACCTGACATACATACTGGATTCCTGGGAGATATTTTCAGTCAATACGACACGATTCTCGCAGACCAGATTACACACAAGCTCATTGGGGCTGAATCTGAAGGCGCCCTTCGATGTGCATGCTGCCGTCCGACACGCTGTTTTCGGTTGTGGTGGCGGACTTTGCTGCTTCTTCGCAGCTGCACAGTCCGTGACTGGGCTTCTCTTGCCCCAATTGCATATTGACATTGGCTTCGGCCGCATCCAACGGGTCTATAAAAGACACGAGTCGGATCTCGACGACCACTTGCGCAGTGTCCCCGGTGTTGAGCGTGGCTCACTGGGTCGCTGGCTCGTACACTCAAGGAACTCGCAAACGAGCTCTCAGCAGGGAGCATGGAAGTGGATGAGCAAGATGGAGCAGCTCAAAGCCAACTTGAGAGCAGCGCAAAGCCACAGGTATCAGCCAGCAGCATGTCGGACAAGCTGGAGCAACAGGAGCTGGAAAGAGTCACGCCATCGATTGTGCCGCCAGAAGACGAACAGCCTGGAGGCTTTATGAAGGAGGCGGACGAAGAGAAGGAGCGCACACAACAAGGACGAGAAGACTCTCTGACCGTTCCACGCGATACCAGTCGGCTCTCGCCGTCGCGCCTCGTCAATGGCACGCCGGAGGCAAGCACGTCCACCCTCACACCAGCTAAAAGCAAGAATAGTCTCAACCTGGCACTCACGCCAGCCAGTCGAGAGGGAGCTGCCAAAGCAGTCACACCCATAGATACGCGCCTCGACGGACGTATTGGGGCGCCGAGTCCTCGCAGTGACCCACCTCCAACGCCGCCAACTCGCTTGGCCAGTTCAAGCATAAAACGCCGCTCGTCGAGGTCGCCAAACAACGCCCCGCTCGCATCCTCCACGGCATTACAAGATGTTCTATCGTCACCATCCTCATCGCCACTACCTCTGCCGCTGCCGGTGGCCTCTACATCTTCTTCCCCTGGGCCAAGTTCGCACAGCGCCACATCTTCCTCAATGAAGCGGTCTCCATCATCTCCCACTCGCAGCTCGAGCGATGTCTTTGTTTCTCGACCTGCAGAGAATACAAAACGCATGCGGTCATCAAGTCCACCCATCGAGACATCGCCGCCGCATGCAAGGTCCTCGCCGTCAGCGCAAAAGTTGCGACGAAGTACTTCGCCCTCGGACTCTGCTACTGCTGCAGTGAATAGTCTATCGCCTTCGCGATCCTCCTCGCCGCCTATACCAGGCACTGAACACTCGGATCAGGATGCTCACAAGGCCGAGACGAGCTCAAGTCCCACTCACCCAAGCTCTCCCTCGCTCTCTTCATCATCGTCGCCTCAGCGACCTCAACAAATACCCAGGCGCGTCAAAGTATACGCTCTACATGAGACAAACTGGATCGACCTGGGCACTGGCGCATGTACATATCATCGCGGCGTTGCACGCCGGGTGCCCCGGGAAGACTCTGAACAAGGGCAGAACAGTGCTACCAGCGAAGGGCAATCGGACAAGAAGCCAGCGCTTAGCATCGTGGGGAGGGCTCGTAGGGATGTCGCAAAGGAACAGAAGGAGGGAGCTGCTTCGATACAATTGATAGACTTGGACGAAGAAGAAGTGCAGCTGGCGGAGAACGAGGAGGAAGCGGCATGGATTGAGATTGTCAAAGAGAGCCGGTGGAAGAGCGACATGAAGACGAAGAGTCGCAAAGGCGCTGGCAAGTCAGGGACGACCAAAACCGCCGCAGCCGTCGACGGTGCCGTACCTGTTGACGCGAAAGCTGAGACAGAAGTCAGTGCAGACGATGATGACTGGGAACGAATCTGGACCTCGCGCATCGAGAAGCCCGACTTGACTGCTCACGGCTACGACATGGACGCCTTTGTCCCTCACATGGGCGGAGATGATGGAGAAGAAGTCATCGGACGATATAGACGCCAGCAAGACACGCTCATTGTCTGGAAATCTATGACATCAGAGACTGAGTTGGCTCTCTCTTTCGCGGCGACGAATGGCTGCACAGAGGTTTGGAATTTCCTCCTAGCGGTTCATCGGCGTTGGGAAGTTCAGTGTCTCGAAGCTCAGGAAGCTGAGCAGCAACAATACTTGGAGGAGAGTCAGAAGCCTGGGCGGCGGCACAGCTTGGACTATGACTTAAGCCACAATACCACGGGGACCGGCCTTCTACCCGATCCTTCGCTCGGCAATCTAGAGGAAATTGACAGGATCATAAAAGCCGTAGGGCGGACAGCTGTTGGACGAGAAAAGTTGAGCAGTTACATTGGACGGACGGTGCGCATGCCGCTAAGCTGTATGCCAAGAGGCGGGACTGACGAGATTCATCCCGACCAGAATTTCATCAACAAGCTGTTTCCAGTATTTTCACAAGCAGAAGATCTCGAGTCACTGCCGGATCTTCACACAATCTGCATGATTATGCATGACATCTGTGCGAGCCGATACCAAGCTTGAGAAGTCGGTACATGTGCTGAGGACTGCATTGCTTCTTTGTCTTCTTTGTAGTGAATCTCAATGACCACGGACTTTGGGAGTTCATTCTTGCCGATGACATCTTCTTGGATGTTATCGGCCTTCTCGAGTGTGAGTTTTTCCTTCCGTCAGTCAAAAAGAAAGCACAGTCGCTGAAGTCACGTTTCTGTAGACGACCCCGACTTTCCAACAATGAAAGCATCCTATCGGTCCCATCTAGCCGACCCGTCACTATATGTCGAAGTCGTGCCGATTGAAGACGAGGATGTGAAAGAGAAAATCCATCAGATATATCGGTTGCAATATATCAAGGATGTTATCATGCCACGCGCGTTGGACGATGGTGCCTTCCAGATCATCAACTCTATTATATATTTCTGTCAGGTCGACGTGGTACAGACGCTATCGGAGACCGAATCATTTTGGCGGCAATTACTCAACGAAATTTTTCCCGAGAGTGACACGAGCAAGCAACCTAACGGGGAACCCAAGCAGCCGTCAAGCAATGGCGCAGGAGTTCCACTCATAGACAAGCAGCAAGATGCCATTGCGTTCTTGCAGTCATACGTCCAAACTGCAAAGCAACTACAGCCGCTTATGCGGTACCACGCCTTCCGCATACTAGCAGAGCGTGGTCTACTACGGGTCCTCGAATACGCCCTCTCACATCCAAAGTTACGAGATGTGCAAGCGGTGCGGGTCGCCATCGTTGAGATTCTTATGCTTCTCGTCGATAATGATCCTGCCAGCATTCGAGCTTTTGTGTTGAAAGGCCAAGACAAGTCGGGCAAGCATCGGAATCTCATGCTAGCGATCATCGAGGCCTTCCACAGAGAAGATGACTTGGGTATAAAGGCGATACTGGCTGAAGCAATTCGGGTTCTACTGTTACCTCCTGGAGAGAGCTCAGCGACAGAAGTAAGTTCATTTAGGTGCCAGGAGTGCGTCACTAGCCTGACTGATCATCAAACTCCTCTTATAGACGGCAGCAGCCCGCGCTCGCCCAGATGACCCAAATGTTGACAAATTTTTGCAAAACTTCTATGAAACCGGAGTGACACAATTGCTGGAGCCTATCACCAAAATGGTTGTTCCTATATCTGGTGCGTATCTCATCTGGCTTCGTGAACCCGTGAGAACCTTTCTGAGGCCTTGTCTATAGAAGGCTTTTGGGATTCGTCGCCGGCCAAAGTAGCATTGTTCACGCATTTGTGTGATCTGCTCTGCTTCTTTGTCACGCAACACTCGTTCCGCAGCAAATTTTTCATCCTATCCTCTGCAGTCACCAACAAAATGGCGGCGCTCTTACATGCCAAGCCGAAGCACATTCGTCTTGGTGAGTCTAATCACTCTTGGCAGGCTTTGTCGCATAGCAGGCTGACGTTCTTCATGCAGGTGCTTTACGTTTCTTTCGGGCATGCATTGGTCGGAGTGATGATTTCTACAACCGATATCTAGTCAAGAACAACGCTCTACCTCCGATCCTTGAGCTCACTCGCCAAGAAGCACCTCATAACAATCTACTCTCTTCCGCCTGTATGGAGCTTTTCGAGTACCTGCGTCTCAACTCCCAGCAGAACTCCTCTGCAAAGATTCTCACCAAGGAGCTCATGACGAAGCATGAAGACATGGTTAAAGAGATGTCATCCGCTGTACCGGTCTTCCAGGGCTTGTTGATGAAGTGGGATGTTCTCAATGAGCCACCGCCACCGCCAGATGCCCCAACTTCGGACGGTGACACTGTCACTGATACCAGCCAAGCGCACATCGAGCCACCGTACGTCATAGATTAGTGTGCCGTGATGTGCTTGTTCTCCAGCTGACACGAAGCAATCTAGCATCGCATCCAGTCACAGGGATGAAAGATCGTTGACTGCAGAAGAGGAAGACTATTTCAATACCGAAGATGATGACGACGAGCTAGAAGAAGGGCCACAGCCAATGTCGCAGCCTACGATTCCAGGCGACACCTCTTCCAATAGCACTGTGCCGCAGAAGAGACAGGAAGCTGCACCCGAAGCGAACGATGTCGGCGAAGACGGTTTCAGCAGGAAGCGTAGACGACTGAGTGTGCCATCGCCGGCGTCCGAAAATTCAGGCGTCACACTGCCTAGCGAACCGGCAGCTGAATCGCCAGCATTGAGTTTTGGCGCCGTTGAACCACTGGCACACTTGTCGCAGCCGGATACCGACTCTGAGTCGGAACTCTTGCGCATTCGAGAGAAAAGGAAGCGAGCAGAGGATGAAGAGGATGATGATGACTTCCTCCTAGCCAAGAAGAGCCAATCTGAAAAGGACAGCAAGCCATCAAACGGCTCATTGACGGGAAAGAGCAGAAACGTATCTGGCAAGCTCAAACTCTTCTTTGGCAAGAAAAGCTAAAGTGAGGGCGAGCGGTGAAAGTTCTTCAGTCACATGCATAATCTTTTTTGCCTAGTGACGTGCTGCATTTGTGCGAGTAGTGAATCGTTTGTAGTCTGTAGCTGGGCAATTATTCGCAGTCGTTTAGCTTGAACAAGGTATTTTGTGTGGCGCAATGTAGAACGACACCAGCGAGCAGTATGACTGCCACAACAAGTTCCAATGTTTTCTAGCACGCTAATACTGCCCGGCTTCTGCCAGCCCTCGATCATATACCAAACCTAAGATAGTCTGCGTGGTGGTTGCGGTCAGCCTACTGTGTAGCTTTGGCTGCGGAGTCCTTCCAGACTGTGAACAGTGTAAATAGGAGCACGTTCGACGCGCCGAAGGGACCTCGTCATCAATCTGTTGCACAGTCTGGCATACGGTTTGTCCTTCAGCTCCATCATCATTCACTTGGAAGCCGAGTGGCGACTCGCGAGTCCCCAAAGAAGCGCGTCGGACCTTGACGAGAATGCAGAAGCAGTAGCAGGTCAATCTCTGGCATCACACGGATCTTCCAGCAGAATTCACCCTCGTCCCATTATTTGAACCAAACGGGTGAGCGCCGGATCAATTGAACAGGCACTTCAGCCTGTGTTCGACAGGTCGGACGTGGTTCAAAAGCCGGGTTAGACTTTGGGGCGGCTGCATAAGCTTTGCTATCAGTCCGCGAGAACATCCGAAGCTCCAATGGACTGTGTGCCGGTCGAAGCCTTGGTTTTGTCCGTTGAGCGTGAGAAAGGGTCGGGGTTTGCCCAAGAGCAGCGGAGCTTGTGCAGGAAGACTTCTGCATCGTGCATAGCACAGCTCATACTGATGCTACGAATCTACATGTGATACTCACCTATAGCTGTGGATTGGGAGCATGCAACAAAGGCTTTCGCTGTCTTCTTCCGCCTTCGAAGGAGGAGCATTATGCGCCGAGCTGGAAGCATGGAAAGTGAGGTTCACACGCCAACTTGTGCACCCGGACAGCAGAATCTGGGCAAGCTTGCCTGGTGTCCAGATAGGAAGGGCGCCGTTAGCATGCTCCGTGCTGCTCGCGTAGCCTCGACTCGCTTCGTGAAGATTGGAGCTTACCGCCGCGGGGTTCTGCGAGAGATGCTCAATGCAGCAGTAGGCCCAGGCGAGATGGTCGACGCATGGGACCTCCTTCAAAAAAAGAGTGAGCTTACAGGGACTGCTTCTTTTCTTCCTTCAGTTTTCACCGCAGTGCCCAGCAGACTCGTAGAACATGGCCCCCCAGAACTGTCAAGCTGTCCTGGCTCTTTCAGCACAGAGCATCGGACATCAGCACACACCTCCTACCGCTCACTGCTCAAACATAACTTCGACAGATGACGCCGATATCGCCATGCTTGTGCTTCCATCGCGCGCCGGAGCCTCTTTGACCGTCCCAGGGGTGCCAGTGTGCTTTCAGTGCGCTGTCAACGGTAAGCATCAGGTCTTTGCCTTGCATTGGTACCAGCTTGCATTGGTAGCTGAGCACTGTTCTTGTGCTGCGTACAGATGGCCTGCGTCACGCAGACTACGTCCCAATTCACCCAAGGAACCTAGTCACAGATCGCTTCAGCTGCGCGCACGCATTCCTCCTCTTTGCGCGACACAAGTTTGCAATGTCACAGTCCTTGTCGAGCCCTGAGGAGAAGAACTAGTAAGTGCTGTCACTACGAAGGCTGCGCTCGGTTCTTACCAGTGCGTCGTATGTGCAGCCAAAGTACCAACACGGCTCGGCTCACCTGCCGTAACAACTCGCGCAAGGTCAGTCGACACCGCTCCCTTTGTAGATAGTGCACAGCTGACAGAGTCGCCTTCAGCCCCATGTATGCTCTTGGGAGATGCGAGCCGACTCCAAGGGTCGCTTCTGGGTTGTTCAGCCTGCTGGCCCGCAGGCTTCCATGCACCCTGATTATTGCTATCGCAAGCACGTGTCACCGGTACGTGGAGAGCTCCATTTAAGATGTAGACGTATATGCACTGATTCACAATGCTCCCGTTCAGTCCAAGTCGCAACCTTCGCGCCCTAAGAAAAGGCAGACCAAGCCTTCGTGTGGAAAGAAGAGGAAGACCCAAAGACGACCAACAAAGCTGGCAGCAGCGAAGCTACTCCTGGAGCTGCAGCGGTTCGGAAAGAACGAGGAGGATTGGCATCCGTACAGGCGCCGTCGCCGCCAGGCTTCTCTGGACTCCCTGGCCCCAAGTACAAGCTCGGCCGAGATTCCATTTTGACAGCTTGTCGCATATTAGGACCCAGCTTGGACAGCTAGCTAATTGTAAACGGTTGCGTTCCACGCAAAGTAGACTTATCCAAGCGTTCAACTTGAGTATTAGAGATGCCATTGCAACAGCAGAATGTGGTCTTGACAGTGGTGACCAAACCGGTTACCGGAGGTTGCGCTTGGATGACAGCGAGGTCTCTCGTCGCACGGGCTCGTTCTAGCCCAGGCCATGGCGCAAATCAATTCGCCAGGATTCGCGTCTGTTGGTCTGTAGAAGGACATGCTGCTGCTGGAGGATGAGCGGGAGTAGAGGCTCCCTACAGCTGTGTGGCGGCGAGCAGCACCTGAACGGCCTTTCGGAACAGCCCAGCGAATTGCCCTCTTGACAACACCCGACTCTTGTTCTTGTCCCAGGGACTTGCAGAAGAGCGCAGGGAAGTGCTGCTAGCGATGGCGCCCAATGGGTAGGTCGCCTGTGCAACACGCTGCACGCGAGACTGAACGCCGCTGACATTCGCACATCATCCAGGGCGGCCAGGCCAGCCTACCTGGGCGTTACGCCTCCAATATCGACAGATCCGCCTTCAGAGCGGCATAAGCAGATGACGGTCACTCTGATGGAGGAGCTCAAGGCGCAGAACCAGTTCGAGTCGCCTGATGAAGCCAGATTGCGGTGAGCGACCCGACGCACGATCAGCAACTGGCAAAGAACGCAAGAGCGGGCAGACAGCAAGGAAGGAGAACTAATGCCGTGTATTTGGTTGTGGATTTCGTCAAACAGCGAGGTCGTCCTCTCCAAACTCAACCAAATCGTCAAAGACTTCGTCTTTCGCGTCGGCAAGCTCAAGGGCAAATCGGACGCCCTTGCTCGAGAAGCTGGAGGCAAGATCTTTACATATGGCTCATACAGACTGGGTGTCCACGGTCCGGGGGCAGATATAGATACTTTGGCAGTCGCTCCGCAGCACGTCAGACGTGAAGACTTCTTCGCTGTTATGGAACCGCTTCTGCGGGCAAGACCAGAGGTGGACGAGATCACCGTAGGCTAACACGAGCTTTGGTTGGTCATAAGCCCGCGCTGAAGACACGTCAAACTATGCAGAGCGTACCAGAGGCTTTTGTCCCCATCATCAAGATGAGGTTCTCTGGCATTGAGGTGGATTTGATCTTCGCAGGTCTAATGGTGAACCAGGTACCAGACGATTTAGACCTCAAAGACAATACTTTACTCAAAGGGCTAGACGAACAAAGTCTCCGAAGCGTCAATGGTAGGGAAATATCCAAAGAGCTCGTTGCATCAGAACTGAGCATGAAACCTCTTCGATATAGGTTCTCGCGTCACCGATGAGATCTTGCATTTGGTGCCAGATGTTCTTGTCTTCAGGGATGCACTACGAGCGATCAAGCTATGGGCGAAAAGTGGGCAAATCGCCTGCTTGTATGTGATCCTGCTAAGAGTGTCATGCAGGGCGTGCAATATACTCCAACGTGGTTGGATTCCTTGGAGGCGTGGTGTGGTCCATACTGGTTGCACGGATATGTCAATTGTACCCGAACGAGTGTGCTGGAGGCATCATCTCGAAGTTCTTCATTATCTTGCAACATTGGTGAGCAGTATCGGCAGTCTGAAGGTCCTGGACCTTCATTCCTGACCTTTTTGCTCCACCAGGAATTGGCCAACGCCCATCATGCTCAAACCCATCGAGGAAGGGCCCTTACCTGTTAGGGTTTGGAACCCAAACGTAGGTCGTTGCCTTGAATGACTGGAGCGTGTGGCATAGACTGACTTTCATTGGTGCTTCGTGATCAGATCTATCCGGCCGACAAAGCACACCGCATGCCGATCATAACACCAGCCTACCCCTCTATTTGCTCCACACATAACGTTTCCTGCAGCACGCAAGCTATCCTTACGCGCGAGTTCAAACGCGCGGCAGACATTGTCGACAAGATTGTGGTGCGATCCGTGTCTTGGTCTGAGCTTTTCGCACCGCACGACTTCTTTTCGCGATATCGCGTATATATTCAGATTACTGCCTCGTCAGTTGACGCTGAGACACAACTCAAGTGGTCGGGTACTGTGGAGTCAAAAGTCCGGCACCTCATCAAATCGTTGGAATACGTAGACGGCCTTACCCTGGCGCATCCATTCATTGACTCCTACGATAACATCACTTATTGCGCCTCTACCACCGATCAAGAGTCACAGCTCGTCATGACTGGCAACATTCCGCCAGAGATCGGCAACCGCACAGCAGCAGAGTACGAAGGGCGGGAAGGTTTCATGAAGGTTTACACAACAAGCTTTTTCATCGGTCTGCTGCTGGAACCCAAGGATCGTGCGTAACTTCAGCTCAAATGACCCAAGGGGCACTTGTGGACCGTTGATGTTGCCATTCTCAGCCAACTCGACTACCGCCCGTCAGCTTGATATAAGCTATCCCACAATCGAGTTCACGAAGATGGTCAAAGGCTGGGACCATTACGAGGCGGACAAGATGGGCATCATCTTACGACACGTTAAAGCCAAAGATCTACCCTATTTCTGCAAACCTGCGACGGTTCCGAAGAAGAAGTCTAATGGCACTGCTGGACTCAAGCGGCAGTCTCTGAAGCGCACGACTTCCGAACAGGTGCGCCTTCGATCCACTCAATTATCCTGTGCGACAAGCGCTGCAGCATGGCTGACCTTCTCGACCCTGTCCAGCCGAATGACGAGGCTGATCATCACTCAGAGAGCTCGCCTTCTAAACGTCTGCGGGCAGGTGCAGGCGATTTTGACGTACCTCCAAGCTGATGACGACCGGCGTTGCGCCAAACTATCGCTTGTCCGGGTCTGCATATTGGCTTGTATGTTCCCGATGACCCTTTCACGCGCCCCGCGAATGGGACACGTGCTCAGACTTGTATGCGTCATGGCCATCGCCAGAGCAGTCGGGTGTGGCAGGGAGCGCGTTCTACATTATATCATCGACAGACGACAGCAGTGACCTATCAGGCAGGCTCTTCAGGCTCTTTCGAACGCTCGACAATGTTGACCCATTGTTGGGGGATGGAAAGTTGACAATTATCTTTCTTCAGTTGCTTGAGCTGTTGATACAAATGATACCAAAATGTAATCAGGCGGCGGCATGTTCGCATGTAATAAAGCTCTATGACGGGATTATCACGGAATTATGCTGGTCGCAGATCGTCTATACGGTGCGAGTAGCGTCTGAGCTTTCTCTCGAGAGCGGTGAGCTGCCTCGTCTTGTATC
The DNA here is from genome assembly GCA_003351005.1 of Cystobasidiaceae sp. HBUAS51001. Classification (NCBI taxonomy): domain Eukaryota; kingdom Fungi; phylum Basidiomycota; class Cystobasidiomycetes; order Cystobasidiales; family Cystobasidiaceae; species Cystobasidiaceae sp. HBUAS51001. Next base: position 279,955 of record QOZY01000029.1, on the reverse strand, counting down.
ACGATTCCCCTTTTCTGCATGAGTCTGCTTTAGATGACCTATGCGTTGTTGAAGCTCCTGCTTGTCTTCTTGATGCCTCTTGTAGTAAGCTGTTGTGAGTAGCGCTATACTGCCGCCGATGACCCATCCGACATTGATGATGAAATCTTGGACCAGGTGGTCTTTCGTGCCAAATATAATGCTCTTCGCAGCGTCGACGCTGTTCCAAACCTAAATGCATATCGCTACGGTCAGCTCATGCGTAAAGATAATGCCTGCAGCTGTTTTTGACTTACGGGGAATGCATGTCCATAGAGATAGAAATGATCTATATTGGCAAGGTCAAGGAAGGCCGTAGACACGTTCCATATGACCCCTGCCGCACCAAGGCGTCAGCGTGATATGATCCGTGTAGTACTCAGCATTGCAACGCACAGAATATTAAGAAGAATGGAAAGAAAAGAGGTCCGACTAAGCGCAGCATAGTCTCCATGACCAGTCCAAGTCCAGTCATGCCCGTGAAATTAGTGCTGTAGTGACAATGTAAATTAGCCCAAGAACGCGATCCTCATGTGATATCAGTACGACTTGCGCCCAAAATAAGGGAAATCCTGCGTAAGAGTATTTCCTCGTGAAATCAACGTGGAATGCAAGAGTGACCAATGAGTAGTTGAGCTGAGAAGCAAGCTTGATTTCAGCCGAGCGTCGTCAAGCCACACGCGGCAGGCAGGGAGCTCACCGATATCCAGAAGTAGCAAGCCACAGGAACGCCCCATTGCAGCAGCATTTGGCTCCAGATCGTCAGGTTTCTTCGCATGGGCTCGAAAGCCTTGAGCCAGATTGGAGATGAGAAAAAGGTAAAAATGATGAGATAGATCTCGCCTGCAGTCGTCGCGGCTTCGCCCTGCAAGTGCAAATCATTTAGCACTTAGCTCGGTATACAGACGGCAGGGCACGTACAGCCAATTGATCGAAAGGACGCAAATTGTGCTCATTGTACCAGAATGGATAGGAGAGCGCTTTGGCATTATTTGCTGTCGTTAAGGCTACTAAAGTACCAGCCGTACCGGCGCCACCTTGCGAGGCTGACGTGATGAATTGGGAAACGAATTGCTCGGTCGCTTGTGCGATTGCAGAGCTGATGAGTCTTGTGCTGTGCGGCGAGACATACTGATCGGCCGAATAGAAATTGCGGGCCTCTCTGATTGTATAAAAGAGTGGTCAAACACGGGCTGAAGGAGGCTCTGCTGTAATGATCATAGACATACTCGTAGTAGAAGCTGATGGCGCCCCGAGGATCATACTCAGCAATACCCTGCTGTGCGGCTTCAGTCGCCAAAACGGTGGCATTCGCGTTGATGACGATGACTGCCCAAACGTCTTGGTTGAGAACGAGGTTCATTCCGTAGTCCGATGCATTCAGGCCCTGCCCGTCTTGCGTGAGTTTTAATGTCGACAATTCTTCGGCATCAGCAATTTGCCAACCCAAATGGTAGCCGGGTGATTGAGCTGCATCTGCCAGAGTAAAATCAAACAAAGTGGAATGGTCAGCTTACACTAACATCGGCGATGTCTGCAGGGTCTATCGATTCAAGCTCACTTGTCCGTGCTGCCTGAACGACCGCCGGCCCAAGCAGGGCTTGAGGAGCATTCGGTGTCTGTTGCGCATACTATGTCCGACGCATTGTCAGCTTGTAGCCAATGCACCCCAGGGAAACAAGCCGTACCTGGCTGTCCAGATCAAGAATCCTGACAGTGAGTCGATAGGCGTTTTCCGTTTGGCGGAAATACGACCCAAAGTAAATGGAGAGGATGGCCCATTGCCTGTTTAGCAATCAATCAGAGAAGAATGCATGAGCTATCTCGTTGCTGTAAAAGAATGCTTCTGCTATGCTTACGCCACAATTATCAATGCAAAGGCGAGCAGGAGCTTCTTGAAAACAGCTTTGCGCTCCGTTTTGAGGGCAGGATCCCAAGCTCGGTGCCGTTGCGTTCCATCTGGCGCTTCTCTGCTGACTTGCAGCAAGCCCATCGCTCTCAAGCTGCGTTGACGCTTGCCGAATTCGTCTTGCTGCACTTCGAGATCCAGATGAGCCGCTTTCAGGGATTCCTGGCCAGCTCCCCTTCAACACCACGCGAATGTGTTGGCTACGACTTGCATTGAGCTCAGAGGAGAGCTTCGTTGACGAGGTCTGCAGCCTGTCTGCCAAGGCAGAGCGCTCGCCTCCGATCTGCAAGATCTGCCTCGAAATAGATCCGTCGGCGACGTCCTCTGCCAGGATGCGTCATTTCACAACAATCGCGATGCAACAAACTATCATAGGCGCACGGCGAGGCTGCCTTGAGGTCTGGTTCACGCGTTGCCTGGCTGACTTAATCTTGGACGGAGTGCCTCCATTGCTGCCGCTTTCACAACGTCGTGCTCTAGCAGCCTCTCCTCTCCAAAGCAACCTGGCCCATCTGCGTCCGGCTCACGGCATCGAGGTGATCGCCAACCCCCAAGCAAGCAGGCCTTCGACAGAGGTGACGGGTCACACAAGGCGTCTCGATTTCTAGCACAAGCCAGGCCTTGCATACTTTCGTGGTGCTATCTGGGCAGATAATCGGGCAGTATGGGAGTCGCCGAGGGCCAAGATGCGCATTTTGCGCCACAGGCCAAAGGATCTATCGAGCTAGAAAGACGGCCCTTTTGGAGCAAGGACATCAAAGAATCTCGATGGAAGACCACCAAAAGCATGCTTATGGGCCTTGTACTTATCACTTGTGAGCATCGTTAAATCCCACCCTGTTCAACTGTAGCCAGGCAAAAAGCACCGCTGTCTTTGCATGCTTGCACAAGCAATGCCGGCACCGCTGACTTTGGCTCCTCTTCACCATTACAGTGATCCTCTGGACAGCTCTACCAATCTTTTGGGGAAGCCAATGGCTTTTGCTCGACCACTTCAACCGTTTGACAGTCACTGTAGTGGACTTTGACTCAAATGGCCTAGTCGGGCCAATGATGGTCCAAATGGCCGAGCAGACGAACGTAGGTATCATGTGCCTTTGCTGCTATAGGGATTATACCAGCTCACGCAGACCCTCAGTCACAACCAATGCTCCCGCATCTTGGCTTTGCCATCACCCGACCGTCAGATTACCCCGATGGGGTAGAGGGAGTGAAAGAAGCTATTGGCTATTCGCAGTACTGGGGCGGTGAGTGATAGTAGCTGTCCTGAAATCATCATACAGTGTAAGCTGATGTGCCATTACACTAGCCATTGTCGTCTACCCAAACTGTACGTCTGCTTGGACTTCCGCTCTCCAAAACGGCGATTCGAGCTACGATCCTACCGGTTGCGTTGGCATCTTCTACTCTGGCGCGCGTTTCTATCAAGTCACTCTACTGTATCTATCGACATACATGACTCGCTTCGCACATCAAGTGATGCAACAGGCATCCAGTCAGGCCGTCTCGCAATATTTGCAGAGTATACAAGGCAATGCTACGGCGATCAATCTGCTAGCCCAAGTCCCTCAAGCCATAGGAACGCCGTTCAGCCTGTTCGAAGACGATCTTCGGCCAATCAATCAATGGGCTGTCGCTGCACCATTTGAGGCGGGACTTATCTACTACCTCATATTATCGTGAGTTTCGAGGTGTAGCTCAATCATCACCTCATTGCTGACCACATGGCTACGACTCTCGATGCTCCAAGCTTTATTCTAGCTATGTGGGGTAATGCCGCTCGGCAAGGCACCGGCTGGAACAAGAAACTTACCTTCCCCTCGCTGTATCTCTGGCGCATTGGAGTGCCAGCATTCTTGTACTTTTTCATATCCCTCTCATTCACACTTCAGTTCAAAGCCTTCCTCATACCTTCGAGTGCCGCCTTTGGCAACGGAGGCGGCTTCATGGCTCTGTGGATGCTGAATTGGGCGGCGTTGCTTGCGGTCGGACTGGCGTTGGAAAGTGCTCTGTCCCTCCTGTCGGCGGAATTCGTTCCTTGTGAGCTTCTTGCTTACTCCGAGGAACTGCTAGGCATGTCGGGCCTGCTCACTCTGTGTCTTTCAGTCTTCCTCATCTGCTGGATTATCCTCAATATCACATCATCGTTCCAACCCATCGAAGTGATGCAGCATTTCTACAACTTTGTGAGTCGGCTCGTTTCCTAGCAAGCGGCCTTGTTTCTATCTGACTCTTTCGCCGCAATTAGCTGCGATGGCTTCCATTCTATCACACTGTGGAGGTAAGCAGGCGCTGTTGCAAGCTCGTCACGAGTATATGCCCAATTGACATAATCTTTGCATCTGTGCTGTGTCCCTTCTCCTAGGGCTACAAAATCATTGGGTACAAGACACGGCCACCTCATGAGAGTAAGCTTACCGTACACTATGTACATGTACGCTATACTAAAAGGCTTGTTCCGTTTCCTGCAGTTGGCTTGAACTACGGCGCCCTCATTGGGATGATTGCAGTCACCCTCGTAGGCAACTGTCTCTTCCTCGTGGTCGAGCGGAAGCGGGAAGAAAAGGCAATGAAACAGGAAAAGAATCAGTAATTTTGGTTTCCATCGATCATTCCTAGACGTCGCATCCTGTATCAAATAGTCATAAGCAAAAGCATTGAACATAATTATTGCAAGACTGTGTCCATACCGTAATAGCATCAACACGCATGTTCAGCCCTGGCTTGAGGGAATACCTGCTACCGTAAGGTAGGCCGACACTAGGCTTACAATGTCTGTGTGCAATCACGCTTCTTTGCTGGAACAGGTCCAGCAAAACAAAGCTGTAACCTGAACCCGTGCCAGAACTGTCGATCCCCCCTGCAGACCCAACTTCCTGTCACAACAAGACAGCAAGGCACGCAAAGACCCGCAAGCAAATGCAGGATTTTACAGAAATATAAGTTTCGAAGTCAGAATTTTTCGGGGAGCAAGTCGCGAAATGCTCGAGACAGGAACTGCTGTAATAATGTCTGAGTTCAGAAGGCGAGACCACGTTGATCTGCAGTCCTAAGAGCAGGGTAGTAGTGCACTTCCGACTGTTCCAAGACTGTGCGCTTCAGACTCCTCTGGTGCTCACCTCCCTGGCAGGTTGAGATGTCTGTCCCAGAAGCTCGTGAAAATGATCGCCCCCGTGGGGAGCCCTCGGTATCACGCGGATCCCACGAATGGATCCGTAAAGTGCACATGATGAGGTTCAGAGCACTCCATATCAATGGATCTCAGCAGCAGGAAGATGGTATATAAGCCTATACATCTCGCAGATAGAACTATCGCGCACCTTGTCGAGATCGAGTACCGTACACACAGGAACAATTGCGAATTCTTTTGCCACATCTGCGGGCCGAGCCTGGCTTCTCTGTGCACTTGTCCAGAAAGAGGGCTTCGTATGACATGAGAGGCACGTCGCTACTGCCGTACTGCACAGGACATTGAGCTCTATTTGTTTGATATACCGTTCCAGCGCAGGCGATGCAAATTGCCTTGCCTCGGACGTCTTGCTATAGCTCTTGGTGCTTGGTGAGTTTCTATCATAGGTCGCACTTTACGCGCCCAGCGGCAGGCGCACGTGCTTGGGCAGCTTGAAACACACGTCTTGCAACCAATTAGGTGATCTTTACACTGTACGCCTGTTGTCGTGCTTCTTGTCAATAGAGCAGCAGATGGCCTATCCTCTTCTCGTTTGTCTCGAGTCTCTACAGCATTTCCAAGCCGTGGTCTGTCAAAAGACCGAAAGATCCGCTCTATCATGCCAGAATCCCGGTGCCGACTTACGTTACGAGGGACCTACTCGTAGGCAGGAGAGCGAGCATCAGGGATCATAACAGGACCAAATTGATGGAGCTGACCCTGCAGGTCCAAGGATCGCCAGTCCACCCTCAGGCATTCAGATTGTTGCCACCTCCGCAGAGAGCTAGCAAGAGAGTGCGGAGGCGAGGCGAGCGTCGAGGTGCGAGTGAGCTTGACCAATGAGAGAGTTGAGAGATCCTTCGGATGGCCCGTCGCAGGCACAGTGTACAAGCCGTCGAGACGAGTGTGTGCGTCGTGTGCAGTGTGTTGCTGCTTGTCCTTGTTGCGAATACCTGTATACGCTGTTGCAGATCTTCCCACACTTCCCAGCGTCGCTAGCCACCAGTAAACTGCAGAAGGCCGCTTTCAGATTCCAGAAGCGCCAAAGCGTAAAGTCACTGTTCCTTGCTTGGCTCTTGCGAACGCGTAAGCACGACCGGACTTTCTGTTTCGTACCCTTGTCGTGGAAGCTCTCTCACGCGCGTTGCTGTGCTTTCTCCGGGCAGCGATCTTCCTCGAACGGCGGCACCCCATTATTGCAGACTAGAGACCACGTTACTCTCGTACTCCTTCAGCACCCCCACCACACCAGCCAGTAACGCATCGTAACCCTTGCTCGCCCTTTGGCAACTGCAAGCTCGAATTCGAATCACTTGCATCCCGAAGAGCGAGGCAGCGGGAGCAGCAGAGAGCTCGAGGAACAGCAAGCAAGGTTCGCGGGAGATTGCGACCAAACATACAGCCCGCATCCCAGAGGCTGGACCCTTGCTAGCCGGGCTGGTTCGGTCGCCGACACGTGGGAGTCATATAGACTGCCCGCAGTCACGCTGGCTGTTGGACGTCCTCTCGCCCAAGTCATCGATTCATCGCCGTTGCTCAGCATTTGAGATCAGGGCCGAGGGGGATAGACAGCGCAAGTCTCTCTTCTCTCTCTCTCTCCACTCTCGATAGAAGAGCAGCTCCACGTAGCCCCCACGTCTCCTTGTTGTTCATCCTCGTTCGCTCAGCCACCAGGCTTGTGGCCATTTTGGCCACCCGTGCCGCCCTCTCAGTCAGCGAGGAGCGAGTGAGCAAGCAGCAGCCAGCTCAGCTCTACACGCAAGAGCACCGCCATCACGGCCGGGCAGGTTCTTCCACCTGCGTGACAACAACGACAACAACAACCACAAGCACAGCAGTGCAGCAAATCTCTGCGCGCTCGCCCGACGCTCTCGCAGCGCACAACGTCGGCTCGCCTCAGTGACTGCCCATCGATCCGGGCCCTCCAAAAGGCAGGCGCTGAGCTCGCATCAATCGACGACCGCTCTTCTGGCTGCTTGAGGAGTCCAGTAGTGTGCGGCACTCGCGCATCCACTAGTCCCTACTGCATTGGTACACTGGTCCATCCACCCACTCCCAACCATGCAGTCACCCGTGGCAATCCTCCAGAAGCAGCGCCAGTATCGCGCCTCGAGCTACTCGAACGGCAACCCGCCCTGGGGCAGCGGTGGGAGCAACAGCAACAACACGACATCTGGCACGACGCCGTCCTCATTCTCTTCCTCCTTCATCGAGTGCGTGTCGCCCTTTTCCCTGTGTCCTGCCTCTCTCCTCTCTCGGCGCTATGGGCCCTCCTCCCGCTCGCCCAACCTCCCCCTGCCAACGAGCTCGGGTGCAGCGCGGAGGGGCCAAGGCGGGGGTTTGCAGAGAGGGTGCACAGGCTTTGTTGATGGACGATACACACTGCAAGAGCGACTTGCTGACCATGCCTTGTCTCCTCCATCCCCGTCCTTGTCCATTCTTCCTCAACTCTGCCTGGAATTTGGACTCCGTCATCGAACCACGGCTTTCGTCCCGTCTTGCCCGCCCACACGCTCCTTGACGACAACGCAACACGTGCGGCCCTATATCCGACAACACGTGTCGACACGACCGTATCGCATTCTGGCTCCCCTCGCGCTCCGTCTCCTTCCTCTGCGTCGTCTCACATCCTGCTACGGCATCTTTCCTCTGCGGACCCGCTTGGCCAATTTTCCGGTCAATTCGGCGGGACTGTCGCCCACGATTCAAACGACAAAACGTCTGGCCGTATCATGCACGCACGCACTACAAATACACTCTCTTGCAACACACTCTGCACACAACAGTCATGCATTCGACCATCCCACCCCGACTTCCTTCTCCCAGCTCCAACTCCTCTCATCCAGCTTGACTTCAAACGACGGTGCAGACTACACACATCGCGTTCCAAAAGTCGAGCAGCAGTTTTGCTCTGGCTTCAACTGCTGCGGTCTAGAGCTCGATGACTTGGTGAGTCGCTTCTAGCACTCTTTGCTCCTGCCACAGCCGGCTTTGTGCGGCTTTGTTGTTAGTCAGCCATACTTATATGCTTTCCCCATTCTTTTGTCAATCTCCGCGCTACAGCACCATCTTCTTGAGCACTTTGAGGAATGCCACGTCCTTCCAGGCGGCTCCTCAGGTAGCGGTGGACCAGCAACAGTCGCTGCCGCTCTTGCTACAGCCTCTGGAAGCAAGCCAGGACGTGGGCCCAATGGCACTCGCGCAAACCGGTCCGATTCACAGTCTTCCTCTCAGAATGATCAAGACCACGACAATGAGCATGATCATGAACATGATATGCCCCAATTCGATGACTTTGACGATGGCGCCTCAACTTCGCACAATGCAGATCTGCCATCAGGCCTCTCGGCCGCTTCAGCAGCTACGACCGGTACTGTTGGAGGTGCAGCGAATGCAAACGCCAGCAACGCAGGCATGAATGCAGCAGCTGCATCGTCGGGGACTGGGCCGACCCTCTCGGCGCCTCCTTCGCCCGCCATGTCTTCGTATTCAGACCATCATCCCGTTCCAGGCACTGGACCTGGGTCGAACAACATGTATGACCTCAAGACCAAGCGCAGCCATCACTCTTCAAATTCGCAGTCTTCATTTGGAAACTTCAGCGCATCGCAGTCTTCTCTATCAAAGCCAAGCGGATCGTCCTCGCGCAACAGCTCGCGCAGCCCGCCTTCGGACTACGATGACTCGCACTCTATGCATTCTGAAGATGACACCAATGGTGGTGCTGGACAACTTGCATTTGCTCGTAGACATCGCCAGCAGTCGGTCGACTCGCTTGCGTCAGTCTCGACAAATGCTTCTACGTCCAGCAAGAAACGCAACTTTAATACCGCCCTCGGCTCTGGCGCAAACAACTCAAACAATGCCAACGGCAATAGTACCAATTTGAGCAATCTTAGCATCGGCATGAACTTTCCCGCCTCGATGCACGCTGCCAATAATAGCAGTACAATGGGTGGAATCAACCCCAATCTGACAAATGCCAATAATGCACTGGGCACGATGGATTTCGGTACTCTACGGTCTCAGCGCTCTGGTTTCAGCACGCCAGACTCTTCAGTGCCCGGCACACCCAACTCTGCGCTCGAACACGAAGGCATGGAGATGCCAGGTGTGGGCTGCCTTCCGCCGTCCCTACTCTTTCCGCTCCGCCATACAAACGGCCAATACGCCAACCCTTACTCTTCGGCTGAAGAAGACATGTCGACGACAGACGAGGATGATGACGGAGACACCGATGACGTTTCCTTCGCCTCGGGCACTGAAGATGAAGAGGAGATGGACGAGAATATCCGGTACCAGCACTTGCTGCTTCAACAGCAGATGATGCTCTATGGGAACGCCAACAATACCGCGGGTAATGGCAACAATGGCATGCAAAACAATCCCAATAACAATGGCAATGGCAACTTCAACCCGCAAGCGATGCAGCAGCTCATGACGCAAATGAACATGACGCCTCAGCAGCAACAGCAGCAATTCATGCTGATGATGATGCAGCAACAACAAAACATGAACGGCTACAATGGCCAGCAAACACAACAGCAAGGAGGAAACAACGGCAACAACATGATGATGAACTTTGGCGGCAATGGCAATAATAAAGATCAGAATGCCGCTTTTGCAAGCATGTTAGGCACTACGCCTACAGCCGAGCCTTCTTTCAAGAAGAAGAAGACTGGCGCAGGCAGCAACGGCAACAAGCTTCCGACAAATACAAAGAAGAGCAAGAAGCAGTATGATCCTTCGATAGATCGCGCTGCTGCTGCCATGTTCTCGCCGCTGTCTCTCCAAGGGCAAGGCAACGCAATGGGAGGCAATATTCCCATGCCTACAGTCTCCGCATCCACCTCGCCATCATCTCAGGCCACAGCATCTGCCGCCACGCTTGCAGCTATCCAAGCTGCTGCTGCTGCAAATCAGTTCCCAGACTCTTCCACCCCTACTGGAAGAGTTTGGATACCCAACAATGCGAAACCGTTCAAGTGTCCAGTGCCTGGATGTGATAAAGCGTACAAGCAGCAGAACGGCCTCAAGTACCACAGATTGCATGGTCATTGTAATGCAAACGGCGGAAACGGACCAAGCGATGGTGCTGCTGAAGAAGAGGGCAATGAAAAGGAAGAAGACAAGCCTTTTGGCTGTTATGTTGGTCCCGCCTGTGGCAAGAAGTACAAGAAGTGGGTTCTTTTCCATGACTGCTGCTAATCCGCTTGATTGCCATACTGACTTCTTTCTTGTGTTTTTGTAGCATGAATGGGCTCAGGTACCACTACCAGCATTCGGGCGCACACGGTCAAATCGGTCTGCAGATGCTCACCAATGGCACACATCCGCCTCCAGCGTACCCGCCCGGCCATAAGCGGGCTGGTCTCAAATCATACGGCGCAGAGTTCTCCGCCAACCCATCCCCGACTGTGGTCATGAATCAGAGCACTGCGGAAGCTCTTCTCGCTGCTATCTCGCAAACACACGGTGGACCCCTGCCCAGCAATGCTACGGCTGGTTCACAGCCTGGCTCGCGCGGCAATTCGAGACCTGCGACGCCTGGCTCGAGAACTATGTCACCTCAGAGGAAATCCCCTCTCGGTCAAGAGGCTTGATCGGCTCCCGCATGAGCTGTTCTGTGAAAGGAGGGGCTATTGACATGATGTTCTGGCCGTCTGTCTGTTCTCGCTACTTCTACACGTCTTCACCGGTTCCGACATCTTTGGGTCATTCAAAGCTATCGTTCACAAGGCAGTGACATCCTTGTAGCTTCACCTACGCAAGACCGAATAGGACACTTCCGTCTCGTCGTTCTATGCGCCTTTTCGTGCAGCCACCCCGCAGGGCAAACTGTCTTTGTCACATCACTTGCGCAACACTATCTGTACTACGAACATCGTCGTCGACGCTCCCAGGCCGCCAATATACAACGTGCACCTCGCAGTTCCGATCGATGGCCTCTACTATTGTATGGCACGCTTTCCTTGCCCCGAATGGTCTTGGATTTTCATTCTTGGGTCGCTTTGTTTCTACTGGCTTGTTGTCATCTTTCCTACCGCTCCACCTCTCCTTCGCATTCACCATCTTGTAGCCTATTGTTTCCCCCTGTTCTTGTCTTCGAAAGAGCTGTCTTCGGAAAAAGCTGTAGCTCATTCTCAGCATTTACCCTACAATCTTCACTAATAATCTCCACCACTCAGGCATGTCTGTCTCGTCTCTTGTTGTCGACATCAGCTTTCCTTTCACCGCAATTGAAATATAGAGCTCTCGTTTCACGCCTTCAATCAACAATTCAGCTTTGACTATTGTCTGTGTGCTCCGCATTAGCAAAGCGACAAAGCGCCGGTCAGCGAAGTGGTACCGTAATCTGGACTTTCACCAGAACAAGCAGTTGCCAGTATTGCCGGGCCCGCAAGCACTGAACCACTATAGCTACAGGAAAAGCACATTTGCTGCACCATTATTGTCGTTTATCGGGCGTGAAGATCGTGCAGGTACAACACACAAAGGGCGTGTTTCTCATTGTCGTCGGAAGCAGGGACAACTGCGGCCAAAGAAAAGTTGTTCAAAGATTGACCTTGGCAAGAATTGTTCGCGCTGTGAATGGAGGAAAAGACAAGTCAGCTTGCTGCAAGACCGCAGGGTGAAGACTGTGATCTCACCTAGCTGCGAGTATTGCCATGCGCTCCCTGAAATTCGCCTGAATTGTATGCCATGCAGGCCAGGCAACCAAGGGATTTTGATGATAAAGACCTCGAACCGAACAATGAGCTCGTTCGCGCTGGAAGGAGCGCTTGACGTGTCGACAGTCATGCCGCTTGGGTTGCGTACGCCTGGCGTAGATGGAGGTCGGCGAAGCGTACCTATACTCGGCGATATCGACCGGCTGTCTCCAGAAGTGTGAGGCGGGGCGTTGCTCAGGGCATTGATTGACGACGCAGATGTGGTTTGCCTAGTCTGCGAAAGAGAAGATTGTGACTGTTCTCCAGGTCCAGTGGAAGAGGCATCTTGCGAGCTAGCTTCCTTGTCCAACTCTTTCTCCCGGCTGAAGGGCGAGCGAGGCAAGCCTAGTTTTGTTGTGCGCCGAGTTGATTTCTTACGCTCAGGAGTTGGCGAGTCAGGAGGGATCGCAAAGCTTGTATGACGATCCTGAAGCTGGTCTGGTCTCGGCGAGAACGCTACCGATGCTAAATCGATGCTTGGTGCGTGCACACACTCGAACCCCGCTTTGATGGCGCGATGCGTGACACCTAGCTGATCAAGGGTTTCAACGATTGCTTGGCGAATGACAGCCGGTGCTTTCGTAGATGTCGTGTTAACAGAGAATAGACCCTACAAGACCAGGACGGTCGCTTTAGCTAAATCGAAAACCACAAAGGCCGGTCACTTCTCACCTTTAGATAGACTGGCTTAGAATCGGTGGAAACACCCTGTTCCGCTTCTGGCGGTGAGCTTTCTGGGTGCGGTGCATTCTCTTCGCCCTCATCTGGTGTGCCCTTCAGGGCCAGGGAGCCAGTAGTTTTCGGACGCCGAGATGCCATACTCATCGATGCTTGACGTCTACGATCGATGCCAATGGGTGGACCAGCCATGGCTGATGATGCCGCAGCGCCAGGAGAGCCAACGTCGACGCTCGCACCACGTGCATGAGATCTATATGAGGGAGAGAGCTCTGCTCCGGTAGTACTTGCTCGGCTAACACCCTTGCCAGAATCTGGCCTTGCAAGTGGAATATCTGAGTCCTGAGAAGTCACGAAGCCCTCACGAAGGACAGCTGGTTCTCCTTTTGCAATTTCATCTGAATGGAGGCGTTGCGGTTGTTTTCTCGGATCAACATCTTGGCTAGGCCGCCCAAGAATGGAGCCGAAGCGCTTGATGAAGCCGCCGGATGACGAGCCAGATGAAGGCAGATGGCCATCGTCGCCAGCATTGACAGGCGTGACTGGTCGATCAGGATTGCGCAACCCAGACGGTGGTATCTGCATAGAGTGCCGATGTGATGCGGGGGCGGATGCTCGAGCTCCACGAGCCGGAGGGACAGGCTCCTCCAAAAGCGGCTCGGGATCGGGAGCAGCAGTCCTTCGAAAGCCACCTTGCATAGGAGCCGGCGAAACGGGCGCAGATGCCGGCATTGTGGTATTTCTGCGATGCTTCGAGCTGTTTGCTCGTGTGGGGACTGCGCTATCCGGAGCATTCGCAGCAATTTCCTGATTCGCTGCATTGGGGTCGTGAAGTCGCGCGCGTGGTGGCGCCCTAGTCCGTGGGCTTGGTGGTGCTTGTACTATCTTGGTATCCCGGCTGATAGTTGCGGCCGGGGCCGGAGGCGCCAACGCAGCTCCTGGCATGCTCTTTGCGATCTGATCATACTTGGACTGTTGCAGACCGCTAGGCGGCGAAAGCATCGAGCTGGCGACAGGCGCGCCCGGTGTTGGAGCAGACAGCGAAAGGGTGGAGCTTGCGAAAACTCCGGGACCATAAATCTTGTCTCGTTCCATACGTTCTCGGACGAGGTAATATATGGACAATAGAGGATGATAGCTGCGGGTGGGGTCAGTCACGTCCGTTTTGACGCCGCCTGCACCCGTGGTCTGAGCAGCTTGCTTTCCGTTGATGCCATTCATGCCATCAAGTAGGCTGTCTTCGTGTCGTCCAGCGAACGCTGCGGCTATGTTGCCAGTGATCTTTTTGCCGTAAAAGCCTAGACCAGAAAATCGCTTGCTTGGGCTTCGTGATTTACTGTGATCCGGGGACCTGCTTGTCCCAAAGCGATCATTCGCTGAGTAGAGCTCCGAATGACCTGAGTTGCCTCTTCGCTCGTCCCATAGTGCGAGGGCCTCCAGATACAGATCTGAAGTCAAGACATCGCCCAACTTGTTCTCGATTTCTTCTGGGGTACCAAATTCGAAGCCTGTCATTTCCTTGATAACCTCTGGATCGAGCTCCCCGAATCTGATGGGCTCGCGATCCGCCAAGTGGCTGATTGGAGAACCATCGTAGCCTTTTGTCATCCACTGGTGTCTCGCAACTTCTTGCATTGTTGCACGATTTGCTGGATTGGTGACGAGCATACGAGATAGCAAATGCTTGCATTCTGTAGAAAATACATCGGTCGTTAGATAATTTGCTCTCCCAGCCTTCAACTGTCCAGAAGTCACACATACCTGCACTCAACCATGCAGGGTATTCCACCTGACCCCTTTTGATCTTTGCATGCAGAGCTGGCATACTTTGATCGTCAAAGGGCACCTTGCCGCAGACAAGTACATACAGGACAATACCAAAGCTCCACACGTCGACTTCGGGGCCAGTGTAAACTTTTGCGTTCAAGAGTTCGGGCGCGGCAAAGTAGAGAGACCCGCAGAAAGTTGACAGATGCGAATGAGGCGAATATAGATTCGAGAGACCGAAATCAATAATCTTGATGTTCCCAGTCTTTGAAATGAGTATGTTCTCGATTTTGAGGTCTGGGCATAGTATTGTCAGCCAGACATACTATTTCACGCGCAAGGATCATAATCACCTCGATGCACAATGCTGTTTGCATGACAATACTCGAGCGCACTGCATATCTGTCTCGCAAACTTCCTTGCGCTTCGTTCTCGTAACCGACCGTGCGAAATGATGTAGTCGAGCATTTGCCCGCCGTTGACGTATTCAAACACCATATAGTAGTGGTGAGGGTAGACAAGCATACTTTTCATGCCTGCAATATACGGGTGGTGCAGTAGCAACACGATGGAAGCTTCCCGAATCGTCCTCACTTCCTTTGACATGTCTTTTGCGTGGGCTTTCGCAAGGAACGAATTGTTCAGCTTAGGGGTAGAGATTGGCTTGTCTTGACTTTGTGCGGCGTTGGTAGAGTCGGGCGTCGTTATAACAGTGCTTCCTCGGCGAGACAAGTCCCCAGAACGATTCTGCCCGTTGGCATCGCGCCTGTTTTGATCTCTGTTCGCTTGCGCATTGACTTGCTGTTGCGCAGCTGCCGTCGACGTGAAGCGGGGTATTATCTTGATAGCAAACTGTCATGCAAAAGCCACATCAGGGCTGGACAGAAGCGAATATAGCAATGCAAGGAGAAGCATGTCACCTTTTCGCCCGAGACAGAACTGACGCCTAGCTTGACTTTGCCCATACTGCCAGCGCCAAGGGTCTTGCCGAGGGTCCATTCTCCCAATTGACGGCGAGAAGTTCTATCTCTCTCCCTGTCTCGACTGGTACTGGCTTCCCCACGATCTTGCTGATGTGACTGCGTGGTCTTCGTGGTGGGCGACGTGTCTTGCGATCTAGATGATGCATCTTCAACTTCTTGTATAGATGAAGGATCCAATGCCCCCGCTTTGGGGGTACCAGCACGTACGGCGCGATTGCCACTGCCCGCTTGACCTTGGCTGCGCGACGTCCGTGTAGACGGAGGAGACTCAAAGACCACTGGAGCTGTTGAGTCACCAGAGGGTCGTCTGGCGTAGCCAATAGATGAGGATGAACCTTGATCTGCAGACATGGACCCATTTTCACGACCCTGCGCTATGCTTCGCGGCGAGGTAGGAGATGGCGGAGACGGCCGAAGAGAGGGAATAGGTGCGCGGCCAGCAGAGTGCGAATGAGCAGCGACATTCGAGCTAGGGCTACCAGATAGAAGGGTCTCGGATGTCACATCGTCTCCTTCCGTTGACGCCTGATGCTGGCTGTGCAGCGCATATCCTCGGCTCGCGCCTAGGTTGCCAATCCGCACCGGTGCATGCTTCGCAGGCAAAGCCGCATCGACAAAAGGATCAGAAGAGCCTGCAGGGCTGGTTCCATAAGCCAGAGAAGTCCCTTGCAATGGCTCGCCCGCGTGGGCATCCCTTGCATTGGCTGTTTCGGGCACGGTTGGCATGCTTGTTGGCTCAAAGCCGTGTGCTGGTTGGCTTATATGTGATGATGTAGATGCGGCATCTTTTCTGTGCAATTGTCGAGGGCCTTCTGGGTCTGTAGACCAATCATTCAGACGCTCTTCTCCATCCTCGAGCGCGTTGGCGGTGCTAGATGACTGATTGGAGGGGAAGCAGCCATTAACGCTGCTACCATAGCTGTCCTTGCTTGCTCTGCTCGAGTCTCGTTGATGGTCTGCCTCGACCTGATATCTCATGCGCCCATTTTGCGACTGGTGTGGATCCGGAATGCTCGAAGACACGAGGTCCGCTGGATGAGGTCGCTGCCCGCTTGACGGCCCAGCCACAGGCACATCATCCTGCTCGAGCTGTACAGCTTTCATTCTAATGTTGATATCTTCGTCCGCTTGCCCTGTCGGTCGTGCCTCGTTGCGTCCGAGACCAGCATCATCGTCCTCCTGCAGGGGTGCATTTCGTATGCTGGACGGGCCAGGATCATCGGCATCAAGCGCCATGCCCTCGCCAGCACCACTCCCGGCAGCAGACATAGCTGCAACACGTCTGTGCACACCAGTCTGGTCTGGCCTGCGTGACCCGCCGTGCAGGCTAACAATATTGATGGCGCGTAATCAGGTCGGTGTGTAATGAATTGGATGCTAAAAGTACTGGCTGCCAACGAGGCCTGCCAGGCAGCAACACCGCGTAGACGGTCGCTGCGCAGGCCAACGCTGACCTTACGTGACGTGTGTGTCTTGCGAAAGCTTGAAGGCTAGCCGTGCTGTCGTGCAGCAGGCCCGCTGCACCGCTGGACAGGACGCGCGCCTTGTGGGCCTGACCTTCTATCCAGCAGGTGCGGTTATGCCACAGGGCCAGCGCAGAGCCGCGACCAAGCCAGGCAACGATGCGAGCGCTGGGGAGAGCTCTCTCAGCGACCAATGGCCATGGCCGCGCACGGCGAGAGGGTTGACTGGCTCCAAGCTGTGTCGCAGCGTCGGCCGGGCCCGCAAAGCACAGAACGTGATCTAGAGGATCAGTGCGCTGAATTGCCTTGTGTCTCACCTACCCTGCGAGAACATGTCGACAGCTGGGTTCACCAGCGAAGAGCTTATCCATGCTCTAGTACCTCCTCTTTGACCAGTCCAGTCGGGATCCCGCGATATGACCCTCCATCCACTGGCAGAGATGACCGCACCAGTCAGCTCGTGTGCGCATCCAGCTGCGGGTACACGCTTCTGCTGGATTCTGAACATCAATCTGCAGCGGCAATTGCGCATCATACGTCAATGACTGCGAGTCAGGTCCTCTTCGGCGCTTCTGCTGTTGTGCACCAAGTGCCGGCTATGAGCTAGTCAAGTTGTCTGAGGACTAGGACAGTCGCCGGCGGCTTACAGAATCTAGAACCTGGCTGGATGATGCTTGGAACCCGACGCTGCTATATCTCAACGGCATGCACAGCTTCACTCCACTCGTGTTGCATTTCTGATCACTGTCAGAGCCGATGTGTCTATTCCGCCTTTCCTGACAGCCTCGACCGCGATGACCTGAGTGGACGAAGTTCACAAGCTGCTTAAATGCATCAGAGGGAGATTCCATAAGCGGTTGCAGCTATTGATACTGGTACCATCGCATCGCTCAGTGCATTGTGCTGCCAGCCTCCTGCCGATGGGGTCCCCTAGTCCAAATCGAAATGTCCGATCTTAACAGGCTTGTAAACAGGGCGACGAGGCTGCAAAGCCTCCTGCGCCTCTCATCTTCTCCTCCAACTCATCCCTCCGAATTACTCTGCTTGGCCTGGTGCTTCGCAAGCTACCTCTCAAACGCTCTCTAGCAGGCTAGACAGCACCGTCTTCAAATTCCGTCGAACTTCCTTCTCCGAAGCCGCTGGTCCGCCCCAAGAAAGAAGCTAGCCACCTGGTATCAACCTAGTCGACCTCTTTGACCTCTACCGCACACCATCCATTGACAAGGTCACCATGAAGTTCAATCCCATCGTTTTCGGAGCCCTCGCGGTGGCCGCGTCCTCTCCCACAATCTCGGCAGCCCCCTTCCCAGCTGGCTCTGGTCAGGATGGAAATGCCGATGGTCTCAGCACGCCTCAGCCAAATGAGAGCTTGAGTCCTCGACAAGCGAACATCGAGTCTTTTGCCAGACGAGCTTCAATGCGTGGAGGTCAGCGCAGAAGCAGCGGCAAGGTGAACAAGGAGCGGACAGGACAAGAAGGTAAGTCGAGCTTTCATGTGACGAGCGATTTCTTGTGCATATGGCTGAATGTTGCTGTATGGCTTGCAGAGACCTTGAAGGCGAAGCGAGACCTACTCAGCGGCCTCGCCGGTGGCCTTGGAGCACCTTCGAGCGACCCGAACCTCGCAAAGTATCAAGGCCAGATCCAGACTGGTCTCACTGGGCTTGGGCTTGTGCCGCTGGCTGGTCCTGCAAATGGACTTCTGGGCAGTGTCAGTGGTCTCGAAGGCACGGTTCAAGGGACCCTCAACGGCCTCGGGCTTGGGGCGGTCAATGGCGTCGCAAAGAGCGTACAAGGCACGCTCGATGGTCTTGAAGACTCTGTCGGAGCTACTGTCAAAGGCTTGGGACTGCCAGAACCTGTCTCGAGCACGGTTAATAATGTCATCACTGCGGCTCACGGTGTTCAGGGTCAAGCTTTACCGCAGCTCAACGTTGTCTTCCCTGGCGCAGATCAGAATGGCGCAGGGCAGGTGCTCGATACTGTGACAGGACTACCCAGTCAGCTTCAGTCTCAGCTGTCAGGACTAGGCTTGGGCGGACTCGACCTTGATGGCCTCACGGAAATGCCGAATCAACTTCAGTTGCAGCTTTCAGGACTAGGATCAGATGGGCTAGGCCTGGGTGGCCTGACAGGCTCACTCGGCGGCGCGCAAAGTCAACTCCAAGCTCAACTTGCGGGCCTGGGTCTAGGCAACGTCGGTGGTCTCACTGGAGTGGCAACTGGACTCACGTCCTCGGTAGCTGGATTGGCGAGCAGTCAGCTTCAAACGAGCGCGCTGTCTGGCCTAACTGGTGCCAGTCAATCCGTCAATGGGCTTCTCGGTGGAATAGGCGGCCTCAGAGGCCAAGCTGGTGGGCCCCTTGCCAAACAAGTGAAGCGGGAGACCAAGGTAGCTGAGGAGACTCCGTCGGTCGCTGGAGCGCAGGGAAGTCGCCTTTGTCATGAGGTCGGACCGACTGTCTAGCTCTGGAGATGCTGCATCTTCAAGATGCATAAGAAGGAGCGGGACCATCGAGACGAGGGCATACTGGAAAGTACAGAGGCGTTCGACTTGAGTCCCGAAAAACATGACTCTCTTTTGCAAGAGAAGCAATTTGAAGAGTGTCAAAGTCTGCATCCTGAACTTCCAGACGACTTCGCGTATTGACATGCCCATATGGATGGCATTCTCATCGGTTTGCTCATGATCTTTCACGGCATGCTCCAGGCTCTTGTAGAAATGCTCTAGGATCTCGGTCTGTGCAAAGTCTCTTTGCGCAAAGAAGGCTCTAGTGATGACCCCAAGCTTGTCGCGGATAGGACCGAATATAGGCTTGTTCGCGAGCACGACGACACCTTTTTGAACAGTCGAGCGCGTTACATCGGCCGTTCGATAGAGCAGCTCGTCTGCACGGAGTTGCCGGATGCAGGAGATACCGTATATGGTCGATGCCGATATTTGAGGAAGATAGAGATGGAAACAAGAATAGTCCTCGTCGCGCTGTAGTCATGACGCGTTATTGTCAGGAGGGTAAGCCGTTGTACGCTGGCGAACCCACCAAATGCGCTCCGTCAGGCAGAGCAAGGAAAGGCAGGGCTTTGGCGATGTCCTCGTCCTCCGCGAGATGCGATGGGTAGCAATACTCGACGGCTGGGCCCAGAGCATGGTTGAAGCCGACTAGGACGACCCCGAAGATGATGGTGGGTTCGCTTGCCAAGGTCTTGTCTGGTGTCGTCGAGGTGGCAATCTCTGCGCCCTGACCCGCCTCTGCTGCCTTTGAGCCAACAGGATGTAACGACTGTGACTCTTGCAAAGTATCTTCAGTTCTTGGCTCAACGTGCTCTTCATCTGACTTGATCGTGGCTGAGGCGACGGCAGGTGCTTCTTGCAGGCCATGCAGCTCAGGCTGGTCTGAGTCGATACCACGTACGTCGAGCGAGTCCCTGCTCACTTCCAAAGGCGCAGTCTCGCTAGGACTCTGAGTTCCCTCCAAAGCTCGCTTTCCACCATCGTTGTCCGCATCATCTAGCGACAGCATCGAAGGCGGGTCAACAGGACTACTCTCCTCGACGGGCGGCTGCAAAGCTGAAGCAGTCGAGGGTACTTCACTGGCCTGCTTCGGCTGCTCCACAGGGTCTAGCGACACGCTTTTCGTGCTTTCTACCTCGCTAATTCCATCGTGTACGTCAAGACCATCTTCGCGAAGTTCAGGCGTCTCCAGAGCGCCAAGTTGTTCCGGTTCTTTCAACTCATGACCACTGGAGGTGGGCCCGAGGCTGCCGGGGTCACTCATCGTTCATGACTCTGCGAGCCCTCTAGCTGTGGACGCCGGTGCGCAGTTGGACCTTGAGCAGCTGTGCCAGGTCGTCCGCGTTATAAACCTGGATGGCCCCCGCCACAACTGGAGGCCTGCTCCATGTGCGCGCGTTTCACAGTCATGTTCGTGATTGACACAATTGCGAGGCACACAACGCTTTCATCGCCTCCCACTGGCCAGTCCACAGCGTGCGCATGGCGCTTACTCGTCTATGAAATAGCGGTCGGATGCGGCGCATGACCGCTGCCTGAGAACCGGACTACGAATGCGCAAGCGAGATTAGCAAGACCGCCAAGCTTAGAAGGTCTTGATACCTAAAGCAGTCGTGCTACTGTCATTACAGCCGTTATCATCAAATTTGTCGCCGTCATCTTGTGCATCGTACCTCGCAGCAGATGCCAGTGCCTCGCTTTGCAGTTGCAAATGTGCATCTGGATCCTGGCCCATAGATAGGATGTAAGTAGCAGCATGATTCTTTAATAGAAGCATGCTCTCAACTGGTCGTTTCTGACGTCTTTTGCTGCTGCTCTCTTGACCTGGGAAGCTCGGTCCAAGGGCCAAGGGTCTATCCCGAGCAACGGTTTCGCAAGTGCAACACAGTCTTGAACAATCGCAGGAGCTGATGCTGTATTCAAAGACACGTTCCATCTACCTCACATACTAACGTCAGAAGGCAGATTTGAAACCCTTTCTCGTGCTACTGGGTCTGAGTCACACCTCGCGACGCTGCAGTACATATACACGCCGCGACGCGTGGCGCACGTGCTGATAACAGCTGGACTGAACATCTTTAGAGGTTTGCAAACATCAGTTCAATAGAATGAACGAGGCTCGAGTATCTCCTGGTACCGCTGACGCATGCAGTATGCCGCTCCATCAGTCCCTTGAATCCCGTGATGCAAGACGAACAGATGTGAATCCCGAAAAGATCGCCCTGAATGCTGAAAGTTCGCGCCATTGTGTCCCATTCCCACACCAGTGCAAGGCCCACAAGCAGGGCAAGGCCGACAGCTCACTTGGTCCTGCTGTGCGATGTGCAGTATCCGGCGTGGACAGGTTGCATTCAGAGCATGGTCAGAGCGTACAATGTCGGGGTTGTGGTCTGGAGCTCCCACGTTATTTCGAGTGACCAGAATTTGTCGTTGAGCCCGATCGACGTCACCAGCTCCCGGCGGCGAATTCCCACTTGCCTCTTCGGGTCAGCCACCGCACAGCGGGTCCCAGCGAAGAAGAGGGCTCCTCGTTCTATTTCCTACATCTGTGTCCACGCCCCCGGTGCTGGCTGCCATCTTCACTTCGTTCATCCATCCCAATTTGTGCAGTCCCTTCATCCGCTCAGACGGCTTCGCCGCCCTTGCAAGTTCTGGCGAAAAGGTTCAAACACAGCCGCGTCCGCCACTTTTCGAGCTTTTCAGCAGGCCCAGGGCCACAAGGGCCGCTATGAGACCATTCAGAACCTACTTTGGTGCCTCAGCACGACAGTCTATGGAGCCTCTACTCAAGGAGAAAGGCAGAGAAGACCCCATCAGCCGTGCATCCTCGCCAACGAGCGTGGCTTCTTCCACGCACTGGAGCCCGCCTTTAGGAAACCGGCGGCAGCGCCCGGCCGTCTTCATTGTACTGGCCCTTATCGCCAGCTCAGCTCTAGGTGCTTGGTACTATGGACTCATTCATATGCCAGCCAAGCAGCCGCAGACATTCGACATCGTGCTTAATGCACGTGAAGAGCCATATGTCGCGCCGAAGGATCCCCAAAAAGCCTTCGACTGGCGGCAAGATCCTTTCCTGCCTACGGAGCCATCCGCGCTCACCAAAGTGCAGGACAGTGTAAAGGGCCTCTTTGGCCAGCCTCAGGCCCCACGACCTGAAATGCAGCACGTCATCGCTGTCAATCCAAAGGTTATCGACATTGAAAATCGTCCCGATCACGTTCGTCCTGAAGAGATCGTCTTCGGCTTCACTTCGCCATACCGGAGAGCTCGAGACATGTGCGGCACATGGCGACACTATCTCCAACATGGTTCGCATTGCTTGATAGTGCTGCCGAAGGAAGAAATTGTCTACAAGCAAGAAATGGAGTTTTATCTAAAGAAAGAAGGTCTCAACTGCAAGGTAGACACGGTGGATCTAGGTCAATATCCACGCTACGAGCACCGCGTCATGGATCTGCCGAGACGTATGCGGAGCCATGATTGGCGCGATAGCCAAGGAAACAAGGTCATTCCGAAATGGTATGTCGTCGCCGACGACGATACGCAAATCCTAGATATGCGCCAGCTTCAGCGCGAGATGTCAAGCCGGCCGCACACGGAAGACCACATCCTTTGTGCGGTCACGGAAAGCAAGGTACAGCTCGGACGCCACGGTCGAATTTGCTACGGAGGTGGAGGCATCCTTATCAGCGATTCACTTGCTCGCAAGATGGCCGACCGCATGGGAGAGTGCCTTTGGTGGCACCACTGGCGATTCGGCGGCGATGAAATGTTGACGCATTGCGCGTCTACTGCCGCATCTACGGAAAGCAAGCATATTGCCCCTGAGAAGCTATTCGAGGAGCTCGTTGGTTTACATCGTAAGGGTTGCATGCAAATCAATGATGGATTCCCTGCTAACTTTGGGACGATGCAGAGGTTGACATTCCAGGCGATGGCTCCGGCGTCTTTCAGAGTGGTCTCCCGTTCATCTCGTTGCACCACTGGACAGGCTGGCTCACAATATTTCCATCATGGCTCATCTCGGATCGGACAGATGCTTTGCGTCTTCTGCACAAAGCTGTCAATTACCTTGGCGGCGACAATCTGTTCAAGCGCTACATGTTCGACGATGGACACACGTTGGTCACGCTTGGCTACTCTGTTACACTCTACTCACAACCGCTCAAGCACTACGAAATGCAGTTAATGGAGCGGACATATCGTTTCGAAGAACACGAACTACGCTGGCCTGCCCGCCCACCCATCCCGGAGGGCCAGACCAAAGGCCGCTATAAAACGACCTATTATCTCTCAGACGTTCTTCCTGAACAGAATCTTCTGGTCTACCGGAACCGCGGCGGCGATGTCATCAGAATGAAGATTCGCTTACCGTGAGCTCAGCTCGTGGTACTTCAGTCAGTCATATGTCCAAGACCATACACGACAAGGTGTCGCCAGTCAGTCGTCTACAAATCGGGTTCCCAAGCAGTTGGATGTAAGAAGGGAAGTGTTGTTGCTTTTGCTTTAGCAGGCAGTCTAGACCTACATAGATATTTCAGTATATACACGCCGCTGTCAGGTCACATAGACACGCTATTCAGTACTCATAGAGGCTCACGAGCCACCTTCGGACTCTACCTTCTACCGTTTCCTGTACCTCTAGATTCGTTCTATTTGTATGCTATTCGCCACACGTGCCCGGTTCGCTCATCATGTGACCGTGGACGAGCATTTTAAACGCTGCAGGGACGGCTACGTTTTGAGTCCCCCACAATTGGAACTGATTGTGGTCATATTCGGTATCGTGAGAGCTTAAAAGTACGCAATCGGCCAGTGTCTAAGATGCGACCATCTTGTCGTCGCACTGTTGGAACGCTGGTCTCGAAGTCGCGCTTCAAGCGGACGACAACTTCGGATGCTGCCGTCCAACCAGTAATTCAGCAAAGGACGCACCGTACGAATCATCGACCCAGATGGAGAACGGGCAGTCTTCTAGCCGGAACAGCTCTTGCCGCGACTGCTGTCGTCCAAGACGAAGATTATCGCAAACCGGTCGCCTTGATTGATGAAACGCCACACGCTCCGAACAAGTCTCCCCTGCAGCGCTTGTCCGTTGAATACCTCTCAAAACACAATGACTACTTGCGGAGAATGAGCACACTTGACCTTCTGCGGTCTTATGTCGTGTATTTGGTATGCTCGCAGAATTGGCTGGTCACACTTGCGCCTTCTGTCATCTCAGCCTTGGAAACGACTCGCGATTTCATTCCTGTCCTCGGTCCCCTATCATGGCAGGCCTATACATATGTATGTTGCTCTGTAATCCAATTGAGATATCGGCCGTCTGACATTAGTCATCCCTGCAGACCATGCGAAAAACGTTCTTCGCGCAATTCGTTGCCGGGGAGAGCGTGCACGACTGTCATCCATTTATGCAAGATCTACACAAGCGAAACGTGGGAACAATGCTAAATTGGTCAGCCGAGGCCAGTCATACTTTGATGAAGCCAGACGAAGCGCTCTCAGCCAAATCTTTCTTATCGAGTGGGGCTGTTGGCGAGCTGCAACGAGCAATTCATGCTGCTGCAGAGCTACAACCGGATGAGACCATCAAGCCATCCCTTTTGGCCATCAAAGGTGAGTCGAAAAGTCAAGCGGACTGAACCAAAGAGCTAAAACTATTCTCGGAAAAGTCAGTGGTCTCATTCATGATCCAGCTTCCCTCGAGCGTGGTAGCGAGGCTCTACTATCTGTGACCCCCGCAACAGTAGAGAGGACCCAGGGCATCATCCCAGAAACTCCAAATCTTCGACAATGGGACGTGGCAGCACTGGAAGAGCTGCATGGGCAACTTCGGGATTTGTGCAGCCGGGCGAGCAGTGTAGGCTTGCGCCTCGTTTTCGATGCGGAACAATCCTGGCTGCAGCCGTGCATCGACCGAATTGTGTATCTTCTGGAACTCGAGTACAACAAAACTAGACCAGTCGTCTACAACACGTATCAAACAAACCTGACCGGCACGACACATAATTTACAGACTGCTATCGAGCGGGCGAAGCGTCAAGGTATGTCAATAGGAGAGATGGACGTAGATGAGTAAGCATCTTCTGATCAGTGGCTTTGCAGACTATGCTATCGGTATCAAGCTGGTTCGTGGCGCATATGTCGATGCGGAGAACGTTCGAGCTGCTCAGCAGCGGCGCGCCTCCCCCGTCTGGCCGACCAAGGAAGCGACGGACAAATGCTTCGATAGCTGCTCGGATGAGATACTGGCCCGTATCAAGGAAGACATGAATGCAGACACCAGCAAGATCAGCGTGATCTATGCGACGCACAACATCCCGAGTATACGAAAGAGCTTAGAAACCCTGGCGGAGCAGGGACTGTTGCGAGAGCGCGATGCAGATACCTACGAGGTAGATCATCGTGTCAGCGGGAGGGTCATGTATGCTCAGCTTCTCGGTGAGTCTCTATCAGACGAGGCCAGTCTGTACAGCTTGCTAAGGCTTTACCTTGTCTCAGGCATGGCCACACCATTGTCCAGTACCATGCAGGATCTGCTAAGGCTAGAAGACACCTCTATGCTGCCTGTGAACTGTCTATACGTGCCCTATGGCAAAATCAACCTGGTCCTGCCTTACCTATTGCGGCGGTAAGTGGCTCTTTCTGATGTGAATGGTCGAAGACGTAGCTCAGGCTAAGTTTCCTGTATCAGAGCCCAGGAGAACAAGTCTGTTCTGCAAGGTCAAGGGAAGGACATCGTCAGTGGACCTGTTGTGCAGCGCAAAGCCATCGGGCGCGAATTGGCCAGACGTTATTTCCCCATGCTGGCCTAGGCAGTTCTCGCGAGGTTGTGTAGTTAAGAGGAGGTCATTGCAATTGAATATGCCGGTATACTCGAAGACTGTCGCCACCGAGTCGTCGGTGAGGCACGGCCGACGCCAGGCAATCGATGTGGCTACGCGCCTTTGCTTTGCTCTGTTGTATTTCCATTGCTCCACCATGCCGGCCCCAGTGCACGTCTTGATAGGTGCATTGAGTGCTACAGCCGCATCTGACTTTGCGCTAATCATGCCTGCTCTTCGCAGTCGGCAGTGGAGCTGTCGGCGGCTTCTACGGTAGTCGTCTACATAGACCGGCTGCCAATCCCCCGGTCCTGGTATCAGTGATCTGTCGCTCAAATTACGAGACGGTCAAGAAGCACGGCTTCGAGATGGAGACACATTCGTACGGCAATTACCACTTCCAACCTCATCGCGTCTTCAGAAGCGCAAAGGAAGCGTCGGAACAAGCTTTCGACTATGTTGTCGTTACGACCAAGTCTCTGCCGGACGTGTCAGATGACTCTGAGCTCATCGAAGACGTCGTGAACTCAAATTCCGTTTCAATCGTACTCATTCAAAACGGCGTCGGTGTCGAGGAGCCGCATCGTCAGCGATATCCGAAGAATCCGATTCTTAGCGCAGTGACGGTCGTCAGTGCAGCGCAAGTGTCGCAGGGCAAGATTGTTCAGAACAGATGGACACGTATCAGCATCGGTCCTTATATACGAAGCGCTGGTGACACATCGAATTCTGCGGAATCTGACAGCGAGCTAGAAGCTACAAGCGTCAAGAAGACGGAAGCCTTTGTTGACCTTTTGAAAGCAGGAGGAGTCAAGGACGCCGAGTTTTACGATGAGAAAGGCTTGCAGCTTGTTCGATGGCACAAAATCGCAGTAAGTAGACTAGGTGCTCCCTGGGAAAACACACTGAAGAATGTCCGATGCGCTGTGCTGGCAGATCAAGTAAGTATAAGCAATCCAGAGCATGTAAGACAAAAGAGCTGAAAAGCTCTTCAGTGGGTCCATGAACCCATCGAGTGTGCTCTCAGGAGGAGTTGGCAATGCCGCCATGTCTCTTGAGCCAGAGACTCGGCGGCATTTGCATGCTTGCATGTGTGAGGTGCTGGAGACGGCACCGAAAGTACTTGGTAGACCTTTCCCCAAAAAGCTAGCAACGGCAGATGCTATACTAAAGAGCTCAGAGAGGTGAGCTACTGTCACGCTTTACTATATAGGTCTGTGTACGCTAACGCGCGGCATCCAGAAACACGAGCGGGAAACCTTCCATGTTGCTTGACTGGGAAGCTGGACGCCCAATGGAGCTTGAAGTCATCTTGGGCAATCCAATCCGGATAGCAAGGGCTCAAGGGTTGGAAATGCCAAGACTGCAGTCGATGTATGCTCTACTCAAGGTACGCATTTCAGCTAACCCTCCTCTCGATTCAACCTGGAGAGCTGATTGTTCTATACCATACTGTAGTTTGCGCAGAAACAGCGGGATGCGCGAAATAAACAGGCGAAGCTATAGCCTTTTGAGGATTGTTGGACGAGCAATCAAACAAGAGATGCTCATGGTGAACCATGTCGGCGTCAGTACAGCAAGCTGCCTTTGTGCTGTACCCCGCGGCGCTAAAAGACGTGCATTTCCAGTCGGGAAGTAGTTACACAGTGGTCGTTTTCGCTGGTCGTTGTAAACATGTCTCAAAATTCTATCAAGGCAGCTTCCTGTTTGTGCTTCTCTGGGGACTCGTCTTGCCTCTTGTGTTCCGCAATTTCGGTATTCGGCGCGGCGGGGAAGCCTCCTACCGGAAGGGAGGGTACAGAAGGGAACGATGCTGCCGAATAGTAGCCTTGCAAACGGACTCCCGACTTGTGCGGCTGCTGATCAGCAGGCTCCATTGCGTGGGCAGGTGAAGCGTATTGCTGTGGCGGGCCCGTATCTTGGGGCTGCGCTATTTGCTGCCGCTGCTGAACGGTTTGATCAGACTGGTACGGGTCGCTTGAGCTCCGTGTGTTTGCTTGGTACTGCATTTGCTCGCTCGAGGCTGGCGGCTGATAATGTGCCGCGTCGCCAGCGTAGCCTTGTTCGAGCGGCTGCGCCGCCGTGAGTTCTGCGCCATCGACGCCTGCCACCGGGTAAGGGTGGTAGTACTGCTGATCTGGCTGATGGACAGGTGCTCCTGTGGCATCATAATGTGCTGTTTCGGCGCGAAGACCCTCTGCCTCCGGATGCGCATAGCTCGATGCAGGCCACTCTTGTTGTTGAAAGGCTTGCTGTCCAGGATACTCATTGGTCATCGCATCACGCTCATACTGATTATGTTGGCCGAAAGTTGCTCCATTCTGCTCAGCGTGCGGCTGTGCCTGAACGTCGCTCGTATGTTGGTATTGCTGTCCGGGATAAGTGCTGTAGTGATATTGGGAGGGTGTTTGTTGCATGTGAGAGGGTTGGGAGTATTGTTGCGGCGCAGTTTGCTGATAGGTGTAGCGAGGCTGATTGTACTGGCTAACCTTGCGCTCAAGGAGCGAATCGTACAGCCGTACAGCATGCTGTAGCTTCTGATTTAGTTCTGTTAGCCGACTTCGCTTGACCTCGGCGTCCTCGAGGGCTCTGTACATTTTGCTCCGATGTCGATCTGCGCGATAGAAAAGCTCGTCTGCGTCTTCAGGCCGGATATGCGGATTGCGCATGGCGCTTCCAAAAGAATCGAGCGCATCGAATTCTGACATGGCGAGCTCATACGAAGGCACCGAGGGCTGAGGTTGAGGTATGTATGCGTAGGACGCCTTAGGCGGCGCAGAAGCTGCAGCGGTGTATGGTGCGCTAGAAGTGGACGGTTGCGGTTGAGCCAAAGATGCTCGAATAGCGGCCGCCAAGTCGGGATCGTCTTCCTCAAGTTGCTTGCTAGGTCCCTTGGCATCGGGCTCAGAGGCTGCTGGTGGTTGCGACGGTCTCGCTTCGTAGCCAAACCCGACACCAGGCAGGTTCGCAGACTGTGCATGGGCATCCGAAGGTGCCGAAGACTTGGACTCGGCCAAGGACAATGCAATAGCTCTCTCGAAGTCTATCTCTTCTTGTGTCTTGCCTTTAGTGCCGTTGACATGACCATTGGTAACAGGGGCAGCCGGCATGGTGCGAGGAGTAGAGACCGAAGCG
Source organism: Cystobasidiaceae sp. HBUAS51001 (assembly GCA_003351005.1). Taxonomy (NCBI): domain Eukaryota; kingdom Fungi; phylum Basidiomycota; class Cystobasidiomycetes; order Cystobasidiales; family Cystobasidiaceae; species Cystobasidiaceae sp. HBUAS51001. Next base: position 250,784 of record QOZY01000029.1, on the reverse strand, counting down.
CTGCGATGAGAGAGGGAGACGGTGAATATTCTCAAGGCATAGCACGCGCTTTTGCTACCAAACCTACCTTCGTCCGCCTGGGAGGCCAACCTTCTTGTAGCATCCATCACAAACCCGGACTTCTTGGTCTATTCCCAGATGCTCCAACTTCATGCTCTTTGAGCTGCAATCTCCGCAGAACACTCCTCCACAGTTGCGGCAATGATGCTTGCGATTTGTGAGCGTAAAAGGAGTGCGACACCGCTGACAGAGATCGCTGTCGACCCATTCAGGAGCCGCCAGCGATGATATCATGCTGCTGGTCCACGCTTGGCTCGCTGGCGGAAACTCGATGCTATGTTTCAGGCGATTGTAGAGTTGAACCAAGTCCGAATTCGATAGCGCCGAAGAAGTACTGGCCGACTGATAAGCTAAAGCCCAGTTCTGAATGTACTTGGTGGCTGTCTGGCGGAGATCATGGTTGGACTGATGGAAATGCACGCTTGGTCAGCTAAAGCACAAGCACGCTCGCGTCTGTCAAGCATAAAGGGAGAAACCTACACTCTTGCACAAGTCCTCCAGCTCTGTCATCCAACCTTCTTTGCCGTTGCCCACTGCCAGCAGGAACGCCTCTCCACTGTTCTTGAGGAGCACATCGAGTACGTGCAACGTTTGCAATTGCACATTGGGGTTCTTGTGCGCAAGCCGTCGCCTAATGGACTTGAGTGCATAAGCAGCTTCGACACTCTTGCTCCGTATTTGGTCGGACAGCTGCAGACTGGTCAAGAGCGTCTCGTCACTGCCCGACGGCAACAGCTCGGACGTTGCGCTGTCTGAGGTAGTGCAGTCAAAGCAGGTCAGCGAGGTCACTACGGCAGCTGACGAGCACTAGCACGTTCTGGAGCTGCTGCCGGTCAAGTACGGCTGTGTCCAGCGGTACAGGCTGCTGTCGCTGCACCCTCCGTAACGCTGGCGCGCTTGCCTCTGGACTCACCCACTGCCTCATCGAAGCGCGTCTGGTTGGCATTGCCTGAAAACAGCCAACTCATCTAGGCCGTGTCGTCTATCTCGCGAGCCTAAAGAGGTTTCGAATGCAAGCAGCAGTCGGCGGAACCACAAGGGATTCGCCCATGACGAAGCGGTGGCGACTCGCAACCAGAACAACGCGGCGCGATGATGAGGATTGCTAAGCAAAATAGCAGAAGAAGTACAAAGGGCTCTATTCTGGTGAAATATGGGTATAGACATTCTATCATGATGGATATAGACATTCTATCATGACTGCCCAGCTATCAGATGACAGTGGCTTTACCGGTTTGCGCCACCAACGCCGAGAGCTCTTGCAAAGAGTCTGGATCTTCCACACCACCTCTATTGACGAATATCACTTTATTCTGGTCCACTGTCCGAGCGTCTTCTCGAATGATCTGAACCTTGAGCTTGCCGAGTATCGCCTGCGCTGCCTTGAATGCATTGTCGGTAATGTCAGAACGGCATGTGACGGTTCCTAGTCGCGGCATGGTGAAGCGCTTCGCGAGCATCAGGTACGACGCCAGCACTTTTGAGGTCTCCGTCGAGTACGACCAGGCATCGTGCATCTCCAATGTCGCCAGAGCTGGAAAAGCTAGCTGTTTGCAACGCAAGAGCGAGGCATAAAGGCAGAATACCCCCAGGTCAGACGTTTCGGCTGCTGGGTAATACCGCTTGAGCGACAAGGACAGTTGTCGCAAATGAGAAAGCACTAATCGCTGGCCGCTGGCCGCCTTGGTGAGTTGCAGAACGCTTGCGGGCGTAAGGGCATAGCTGATGCTTATGTTCAGCTTTTCCAGAGTGCCCTGAGTTGGGGTTCCTAGAATGGCGAGCATGCAGTCCTCAAGAGAGAAGTCGTCGAGATCGATCAAGCTCAATGTCGTCAGAGCTTTAGCCTCACTGAGCAGTTGCCCTAGATCCTTTGATGAGATGTTCAAGTGCACCAGCTTGAGGTGGACAAGCGAAGTAGCGGATGTGACATATGTCTGCAGCGCAAAGAAGACAGGGCTGGTGTAGAGATCGTCGTGGACTCCCGATGCTAGACTCCAATAACCTTCAAGCGAGAGCTGCCTCAAGTTGGTATGTTTCATGGCGCCATGGGTACCGCCTGATGACCCGTCTGCCAAGTTGTGGAAGAACTTGGCTGCCAGACGAACATCGCCAAAATCGAGATCGTATATCTTGACAGCCAGACTAGTGAGCTTTGGGAAATGAAGTGACGTGAGAGCCTCCAAGGTTGGCCACGTGTCGCACAATTGCGACCCGGCGGAGCTGAACTTGAGGGTTTGCAGCCTGTGCGAACAAGCTCGGAGGATGCGAGCGAAATCCTGAGCACGCTGCAGGTCGGCAGCGCCATTTATTATGGGCCCAACGCTAAAGGCCAAACCGAGCCTCTTGCAGTATTGTGCATACTGGTCTGCGCAGTATCGCATGTAGTCACTGAGCACTTTGTCCGGCGTCGCGACGGTGAAGTCGAGGTCGGCATGTAGGTGCTCGATTGCCAGCTCTCGCAATTGGCGCGAGCAGAGGCAGAGAGCTTGAAGATGAGTAGTACTGTCGACCATACCCAGGATCTTGCTCTGCAATTCGGGCGGCAGGCTACCGAAGAGCTCGCCTATGTGTGCAGCTGATGCAGATCGAGCCATTTTGGAAGATGCAGTGATTGTGGGACAGACTTTTGTGAGACGTGTAAGAGCAAAGCAAGTCATTGCCAGCTGAGCTTCAACAAAAGAGTACAGAGCTGGTGGGCTGTGTAGGATTTGGCTGTCAGCCGGGCTCCGACCCTGGCACGCATCGAGCCCTTTCCCAGGGATTGCGATGGAAGAAGGTGAGCAGCTCTTGCGCAGCAGCTCAGTCAGTTCACTGTCAGCAAAGCCTCTTTCCGTCGGCACCCCTCGAGCGTATGCAATACATATCATTACGTACAACGAATTCCACGAGAAACCCTGCAGGCATAAGCATGTATCGGTATGCAATACAGGATTGAAGAGAGGCAACACAACACCCTCACGTATCATGATGGATAGCCAGTGCGACAGAGACGGTGCGCAGCTGTCGCCCTATGACCCTTCCCTGACATACTGCGCGACGTGCGGCTGCTTGGCGGTAAAGACTGCTGCAGGCGCTGTGCATGTCCTGACATCCGTAGTTCTGCCTCAGATCATTTCTTGTATACGTCTCGCGAGCTGTGGAATCTCGGCCTCGCCATTTTCACCGAATTCATCGTCCGAGCCGACGCTACCATTTTGACTGATGGAATCGCTTGGACGCACGGCATCGCCTTCCGGAATGGCGACCTCGCCAGATGGCCTTTCCTCTTGTTCGCCCGCAGCGCTGACAAGCTTGTTGACCAGTGGCAAGAGCTGTGACGACTCCTTGATTGCTTTGGCTAATCTCGGATCGCCTCCCTCGAGGAATTGTACGATGGTCCAAACAGCAATATGCTGGAATGTGCGGTCTTCAGACTCGAGGAATCGCACGAGATAGCCGTGTAGACCTCCTTCTGGTTGCAGCCAGACTTCGTTGAACTTCGAATAATCATCCGCCTTTGCCGAGAGATTGCCAATCGCAGCTGCGCTGTTGCCTTGCACCTCGACGCTGTCCGATGCTGTGAGTGGAATCAGTACCTCCAGTATGCCCAAGTCGATGAGCTGGCCTTTGATGTCGTCTATAGGAGCAATATAGACTGTCAGTACATGGATAGCAGTGACGCTGAAATTTGGCTCACCACTCAAGCCAAGAACCGCTGCGCAAGCAGTCATTTCGCTTTGTACGCTAAGTGGCACGGTCAGGACGAGTCCCTTGATGCGTTCAACGGCGCCAGCTTCGACAATGGCTAGCTTGTTTTTCTCGGAACTGGCGGCCAGGTTTCGGAGGGTGGAAATGGCGTGGCACTGAATCTCTTCATTGTCCTCGTAAGCTAGCAGCTCAATCAGAGGTTGCAGGAAGCCAGACTCGATGATTGGAGACTCATTGAGAGGATGAATCGAAACGTTGCGCACGCAAGCGGCGGCAGAAAGGATGAGAGGGAGGAAGGAGGAACGCAATAGACGCAGTAGCGGAGGCAGGCCACTCTTCTGGACAATCTCGATTTGGTATTTGTCATCCGAGGCGAGATTCCGCAGCGCAAGAGCCGCTTGACATTGTACTTTGAAGGATGGAGAGTCCATGAGGGAGATGAGATTGGTCACAAGCTTGGGTTCGGTCTGTGCAAGGCGCCGTCGGTTCGATGCTGTTCCGAGTAAAATACAGCTTAGTTCAATAGAATAGGACAAGACCGCATGGCCACATAGAGCACTCACCATCAACGGCAATGTTGCTCAAGGCAGTCGTGCAGTAGTACTGCACATCGGTATCTGGGCTAGATAGGAGAGCCACCAAGACTGGGATGGCGCCAGCATTTACAAGCTGAGCCCGGTTCTCGTCGGAGTGCGTCATATTCAGGAGTGCGCCTATGAAACCACAAGGAGGATGATATCAGGTCAGTGAATGCGATCTTGCGGGAATGCTTTTGCTGGAGAAGCAGGTCGACACACCAGTGGCGTTCCGCTGAACTCGCATATCCTTGCTTCTCGCAAGCCTAGTAAGCGGGACAAGGGCGCCAGACTTTGCGATCTTTGTCTTGTTCTCATCATGTGTCGCGAGATTGGTGATGCACCCAACAGCATTGCACTGGACTTCGACATTTTGGCTGTGCATTTGTCGAATAAGGTGGTCGAGACCATTTAGCTGGACAATCAAGATCTTGTTCTCGGCTGCAAATAAGCGCCACAAGCGTGAGCAGTAGACTCTGGGTATCAGATTTGCTGCTTGAGGACGCACTGTTGACCGCCAAGTTGCCTAGGGCGGCGCTCGCTGCTCGCTGAACCTCCACATCATGCGATTGCAGGAGGAACATAATCGGCTCAAGGGTATCCTTGCCGACCTCGCGGACATCTCTGCAGAATGCGCGGCATCAGTTATGTACATCAAGCTTTCAACAACCTGCTCTCAAGGCCTACTTCTCGGTAATTTCTGCGAACGCCAATGCGGCGCTCCGCTGAAGATCAACGTTGTCAGAGTATGAGAGCGTGCTCAAGGCCCGCAAGGGGTCACCCGTGAAGAAGTTGGTTTCGCTGCGGTCTGAGGGAGAAGTTCAGACGACCAGTCTTGTGCATAATTGCGCTTGCTGCAGCTTGGGTCGCTTACTTTCGAGGTACTGGAGCAGGTCCGCGACGGCCTCGCGCTCATTATCGAGCAGGATATTGGCGTAGCCATGGCTGGCGGGCGAGCCTGTGTAGAGTTGTGCCCAACGGAATGCACGAATGTTGCGTCGTTTACGTGGTTCGAATAGCGTGACACATTCGGCGTGGGTGTGTACGTGTGTGGACACAGCATCAGCGTGCATTCCTCGCTATACGAGGACGGGGAGACGAGGGAAACACGCACGTATGCCGCAGCAGCTGCTGAAGACGGCCCCCATTGCGCCCCGGGTGCAGTCTGAATACGCTGGCCGCGCGCGTTGACGCTCTGCTGGCGGCCTAGGTGTCGGTGCAGTTCGTTGTTGTCGTGGGCTGCTGGCGACCGCTGCCTTGGGTCTGATCGGCTGCCAGCCAGCTCTGGCACGCACGAAGACAGTCTGCAGCAGCGACGAGTTGCTATTCTTGCTTTTGAGTCTCTACTTGTAGGATATAGAGACTGGATCACCTCGTCAGGCGTTGCCAACAGGACCGACGTGCATGTGCTAAGTACCCGTTGTGGTGGCGGACACGGCCGCATGAAAGGACTCGCACATGGTCATCACATTGTCGTGGATGTCGTAAATACACTGCTTGTTACACTGCAAGAACTATTAATTGGGCTAGCTTCCGCCTTCGAATTTTCATGCGCATACAGGCCTTGGATGGGTACTCCGCCTGTTCAAGCTCGCTGATCCCAGGTCTATCAGGGCAAGCGGGGAGCGATGACTGCTCGTGCCAGAGCTCTTATGTGAGCTTCGGCTCAGAAGAGTGGCTCTCAATCACCACCTAACACACAAGACCCTTCCAGCTTCCAGCTTGATGTCTTCACTGTGTACTTTTCGCCACCTAGACCGGGGCCTTGGCCTCTCCGACGCGCTTCAATCCTTTGTAGCTGTCTGGTTATTACCATTACCAGCAGCCAGCAGGTCGGCAGCAGGCTGAAGAATCGCCTGCGACTCTCCGTAGCCGTTGCGTGTTGGCGATGGCCTCGCTCACGAGCGCGCGGGCGAGAAACAGAGGCGCGACAGCCTCGCCCAGCCTGCATGAGCAGCAGCATCACCACGATGCGCAGCCAGCAGAGTACAGCGACGACTACAACGACAAGAAACACGACTCTCCGCGGCCCGACTACCGTGGTGACGCTCACGGCGAGCCGCACTCGTCGTCACACTCGCAACAGCTGCACAAGAAGGCCTCGCCCAGCTACAGCTCGCGACCTTTTGGCTCGCGCAGCCACGTTTCCGACGCGCAAGCAAACGGCAACAGCAATGGCACATCTGGCTGGGTCACCTCGGGCACATACGTCGACAAGGGCAAAGGCAAGCCTACAAACCCAAAAGTTGGCAGCGGCCCGCTCAGAGATTATGGCGGCGGTCTCGGCGTTGTTGGACAAGGAGAGTTCAAGCTCCTCTTGATGATCTCAGTGCTCGCTTCTGTGGTTCGGTTGTGGAAGCTGGACAGACCAAGCAGCGTGGTCTTTGACGAGGTGCACTTTGGAGGTGGGTCAGCATGTCGTGATCCTCCGTCGGGGCGCAGCATAATGGCGTGTTGACGTGTCTTGTGAATTCGTCTGGTTTGTACTCCCAGGTTTCGCTCAAAAGTATATCAAGCAGAAATTCTTCATGGATGTGCACCCTCCTCTTGCAAAGCTCATGATCACATTTGTGGCCTGGTTCGCCGGCTTTCGAGGCGACTTCGACTTCAAGGATATCGGAAAGTTCGTCGCGAGACACGATAGTACATGCGGATGCGCGCTGATCTTCTCGCTCGCTTGTGTAGGGAATACGGACCGGATCACGTACCCTACATCGCTATGCGGCTGCTACCAGCAACACTGGGTGTGGCAGTCGTGCCCATCGCGTACCTGACCCTACGCTCTCTTGGCTGCAGACCGGCGACAGCTCTTCTGGCCTCTCTCCTGCTCACCTTCGAAAATGGTCTCATCACACAATCGCGCCTCATCCTTCTCGACTCTCCGCTCCTCTTCTACACTGCTCTGACGGTCTTCTTCTGGGTCGGTTTTTGCTCGGAAGACGCCCGCAAAGCTGGCTCTTCCTGCCAAGGTCCATTCAGTCGAACGTGGTGGGCGTGGCTAGCAATGACAGGCATATGTCTCGGGGCTACGCTATCATGCAAATGGGTTGGCCTATTCACAATCGCTACAGTCGGCCTAGCCACCATCGAGCAATTATGGCAGATCCTTGGCGATGTCAAAGTGCCAATGAAGACGCTTGGTCGACATTTCGTAGCTCGCGCAATATGTCTGATCGGACTCACGATCTCCGTCTACCTTTGGTGGTTCTGGATTCACTTCATGGTTCTTGCCGGCAGCGGCGATGGAGATGGCTTCATGAGCTCGGAGTTCCAGCATACTCTGCGAGGACATGGCATGGACGATACCTATGCCGGTAAGTGCCGGTTCATGCCTTACTGTCTTGCCTCTCTGATAGTTGAGCAGATGTCGCACTTGGATCGAGAATCACGATCCGCCATCTACACACACAGGGCGGATATCTGCATTCGCATCCTCATAACTACCCTGGAGGCAGCAAGCGTGAGTGCTTCAAGCAATGCTGCGAGGGATATCATCTGAGTACTCGTGGTCCATGGGTCTGCAGAACAACAAATCACCTTGTATCCTCATCGAGACGATAACAATGACTGGATCGTTCTCAATGAGACTCAGCAGTATGGCAAGGAGACTGATCCGAGCAAGTCTGGTCCATTGACCCATCTGACGGACAAGATGTTCATTCGCTTGCATCATCCATCTTCGGGCAAGAAATTACACTCGCACGACATCAGAGCGCCCGTCAGCGAAGTCGACTTCCAAAATGAAGTGTCTGCGTATGGCTTCCCGGACTTTGATGGCGATGCAAATGACAATTTCCAGGTGGAGATCGTGCCAGAGGAATGTGATAGGGATCGCTACGCTAAACAGCGCGTTCGGGCACTGCGAACCAAATTCAAGCTACGGCACGTTCTTACGGGCTGCTATCTCTTCAGTCATAAAGTGAAGCTGCCGGACTGGGGCTTCGACCAACAGGAAGTGACATGCAATAAGAACCCAACCCAAGCCAATGCGATCTGGTTCGTTGAGACAAACAGTCATCCACTCAGTTAGTCAAGCTCGCACACTTGTACTTCTGCATATACTGACGCGTGTCTTATTATTGCAGTGCCTGAAAAAGCTGCCAAGATCAACTATATTCGGCCAGGGTTCATATCCAAATTTCTGGAACTTCAAGCTGTCATGTGTAGGTTTTGCTGACTCCTCGTATCACGCGCATCTGATTTCGTGACTTAGGGCGTACCAACGCTGGATTGACGGACCGACATGCATACGACTCTCGGCCGCATCATTGGCCATATCTGCGTCGAGGCATTAAGTGAGTCGGCATTGCCCTGTGGGTTTCTGTCAATCTGATGTCCGTCTGTCAGCTTCTGGGTGAAGGATCATAGACAGATCTACTTGATTGGCAATCCTTTCACCTGGTGGATCGCGTCACTGTCCGTTATTGTGTACGCTGTTGCTAGAGGATTCATTATCATTCGGCAGAAGCGTGGATACAAGGATCTGAACAACAGTAGGTCTTTCGGAGTCACGGAGTTACAGATGAGCGTTCAACGTGCTAATGCCGAGACATAGCCACGGTCCAATTCTACGACCGTCTGTGCGGCTTCCTCTTCCTTGGGTGGACGCTGCACTATGTCCCTTTCTTCATCATGCAGCGACAGCTTTTCCTGCATCATTACTTCCCAGCGCTATACTTCTCCATTCTGCTCTTTGCAAGTGTGTTTGATCTGGCAACAACAACACTTCGGCCTCAGTTCCGAGTACAGATAGCAGCCATTATTCTCATCTGCTCTCTTTGGGCTTTCCAACATTGGGCTCCGCTCACCTATGCTGGTAAATGGACTAAGCAGGACTGCGAGGACGCAAAGTGGTTGAAGCACTGGGACTTTTCATGCAATGACTTCCACCAAAAGGTAGGCAATGGCGTTCCACTATGTAAGACTTGTCCGTTGACACTCCGTGCAGTACTCCGATTACGAGGGTCTTGCCCATCCAACGCCGTCCAAGCCAGCTGTACATGGGGATAGCGGGGTTCCAGCAGTCGAAGCCGAGACGCCTTCGGATGCGCAGACGACTGTCGAGCCAGCTAAGAACGCATTCGCGGTGAATGACGAGGACGGCCAGCCTGCGCCGCAATCCGCATACACTCTGCAGGAGCTGTTCGACAAAGCCGAGGCTGCGCATGAAGAGGCTGAGAAGAAGGAAGACCTCGAAAAAGGCTCTCAAGCTGACGAAGTCAAAGAAACGGAACCAACAAACGTCCCTGGTGCCGAAATGCCAGCGGAGATTGCAGCTGAGTACGCTAAAAAGGAGGCCCAAGAAGACATGCAGCAAGAAGCGCCTGTCCCGCTTGAAGAGGCGGCGCCGACGCCATCAGACGATGAAAAGAGCAGTACATTACCGGTGGCTTCTAATGCCGATCCTGAAGAAAAGGCTGGCGTCCAGCACATGCGGCTCGCTGACATCGACCAGCGGGAAGCTCGTGAGCGCGAGGCGCAAAACAACAAAGTTGCTGGCCATCCTGCAGACCGTGCCAAGGAGCAAGACATGATAGCCGAAGGTCGCAAAGCACCAGACATGCTAGACGCTGACCTGGAAGAGGATCCCGATGCCAAGCAGGATCCCATTCCAGTGAAGATGCCCGCCGAAGAAAAGAAGGGTGGATTGCAAGAGATACTTGATGAGCTAGGCGCGGGCGAAGATGCAGGATTGCAAGCGAAGGAGGGTGTAAAGGCAGCAGCCGAGCCAGATCTCGTAAATCAGGAGCGTATTCAGCCGTTCAAGAATCCAGCGGTCGCGCAGGATCCAGATGAGTTGGCTGCGCAGGAGGAGCGAGCACAGTATGCAGCAGGCGCACAGGTGTGAGGGCGATACGTCGGCTCTATCAGGCAGTAAATGTAGTAAAAGTCGAAAGAGGAGCGCAGCATGATGTTATAAACGCTACGCCACCAAGAGTCGACCGGCGTGGCGACGGCGCGATGCACTGCTGTGCCTCACTCGCTCGCGGACTGGAAGGTTTGCCTCGTGTAGCTCAGCGTCGCTCGCTCATCACGCTCTGACAATTGTGCGGACGTAGGCTGCTGCCATTGCACTAGTCAAGCACCATGTCGAGCGGCAACGCACAGTCGCTGCTGGCGTCGGCCGACAAGAAGGCCTCGTCTGGCTCGGGATTTTTCAGCTTTGGGAGCTCGACGGCCAAGTACGAAGAGGCACACGACCTGTACAAAGGTGCTGCCAATGCCTTCCGCCTCGAGGGCCGGATGAAGGAGAGCGGTGATGCCTTCTGCAAGGCCGCGGAGATGGCACTCAAGGCGCAGGAGAAGCTGGACGCGGGGCAACGCTTCTACGACGCCAGCAAGAGCTACAAGCTGTCCAACCCAGAGCGTGAGTTTGCTGGCATGCTCGTTGCTGGCTAGTCTGCGACAGCTGCGCCTGACTTTGGTAGCTAACGTCGCTGCCTTTGTCCGCACATACACGCACACTCGCACCACGCGTTCGGTCTGCAATGCAGTCGCTATCATGGCGTTGCAGAAATACATCAAGATCCTGCTTGATGACGGCAAATTCAGACAAGCCGCCGACAGGAGCAGTATGTGCTAGGCTTGCTGGGGTAACGCTTCGTTGATGCTGATTGCCGTCATTGCGTACAGAGGAGATCGCGCAGATATACCAGGCCGACGGCAACGACCAACAAAGCATGCAGCAAGCGTTGGAAGCATTCGAGCAGTCTGGAGAATGGTATAGGATGGATGACTCCTCAGTGTACGTGCATGCTCTGCGTGGCGGGTAAGTGGATCTCAGCTCTAACCTGTCTTCTTACAGTGCCGCTTCAGCAGTATTCAAGGAGGCTGCAGACATCGCAGCTTTGCTAGAAAAGTACCAGCAGGCCATCAAGCGGTATGATGAGGTGGGTATAGACCCGCGAATGAGCAGATTATAATGGCTCAAGTGTCCTTGTCCTACGCAGGTGGCGCAGCAGAGCTTGAAGAGTGCTCTCACGAAGTACTCAGTGCGCGAGTATTTCCTGAAAGCTACGCTCTGCCATCTCTTGCTGGTGAGTTTGATGGGCCCCTCCGTTCTTAGCAGTGGACTGAGACCCTTGGCATGAAGGATGTGGTTGGCGCACGGCAAGCGCTCGATTCTTATCGACATCAAGAAGCCGGGTTCGAGGCCACCCGGGAATACAAGTTTTTGGTTCAGCTTACAGAAGCTGTGGAGAATCGCAAGCTTGATGACTTGTACGTACACAACTGTCCAGAGTGAACAAACCGCTGATGGAGCTATCTCCAGTACTGCCGTCTGTACCGAATACGATGCCGGCTCCCGTATGGACAACTGGAAGATCACCATGTTGACGAGACTCAGGCAGACACTAGATGCGCCCGAGGAGGGCGGGCTTTCATGAGGTCCGAAGCTCTGCTCGTACAATGGCGCTCATGTCTGTCTTCCTAGTTCTTTAGGCAGAGGATTTTTCTGTTGTATCTCTTGTGTAGTATGAAGCTCTTGCTAGAATCGCCAATGAAGCATCATGCGTGTCTCCCGTACGATATCAAGCGATTCTGACTAGGGGAAGGAGGATGCCTGATCGTTTCGCTCCCGCACGGCCTGCACGTGCCATTGTGATTTGCGGAATTTCCCTCTGCTCCGACTGGTCTTCATGATTCCCACGCCTGATCTTTCGCATCTCAAACGAGCCGACTATGAGTCCATCTATGAGCCAGCAGGTGTCTGCCTTTTACTGCACGCGCGTGCCGTGCCTCCCCGCTGAGCACTTTCAAATTCTTTGCCACCTGTTTCCCTTCAATAGAAGACACCTTTATCTTGCTGGACGCCCTAGAACAAGACCAGGAGGAATTGCGGCTGATGCGACCACTTATATGTCTCGAAATCGGGTAGGCCAGTCTGCGAGCTGTCTATGCTTGCCTCATGCCGATGACCTCTGTCTAGGTGTGGTTCAGGCTGCGTCTCAGCTTTCTTGGCCAGAGTTATAGGCTCTCCTGCAGCAGGTGCGAATAGACGACATTGCCATGTCTCCACGACTAAGCTGCAGTCTCCTACAGCATACTTCTGCACCGACATCAATCCGCTGGCAGCGCAAGCGACAGTTAGGACTGGCGATCAAAACAAGGTAACACCGTCAACCAAAGAGTGACGCGATGAGCTGACGTATGATCTTTCAGGCAACTATAATGCCTGTTATTGGCGATCTCCACTATCCTTTTGATAGCCGTTTGGCAGGAAAGATCGATGTCCTCCTGTTCAACCCTCCATATGTAGAAACGGAAGATGAAGAAGGGCTACAAGGACAGACACGCGGAGACTTGAGCGCTACTTGGGCTGGCGGGGCTGCAGGCATGGCTACCACGACTAGACTGCTTGAAGCGGTGCCAGTACGTATGTCTGTCAGGATGACACGGCAGAAATGCTGAGAACCCATGCGCAGCATCTCCTATCACCGATAGGTCGCTTCTATCTCGTTGCGATACGGCAGAATCAGCCTGAAAGTCTCGTGGCGAGCGCATTAGCTTTCGGACTCCAGGCCTCGGTAGGTTGTGTTTGCGAAGATTCTCGCATCTACGATTGACAAGTTTCGCCCAGATTGTACTGAAGAGGCGTGCAGGTGGCGAGATACTCTATGTGCTGCGTTTCACTTTGCTTCCATCTTCGTGAGGCGGTCGTACAAGCAAGATGACATCTCCGTCTCTGCGGGAGTCTTCATGCCAGAACGTATTCCAAAATCTTTGCTTCTCCATGTAACCCTCTTCTGCCAAAAGAGCGCCGAATCGCATGCCCGTACTTTGGCATACATGCCCCGCCAGAACATCGAACATTACAAGATGCGAGGGCCATCGATGGAGGGCTATGGTCGGCGATTCCCCGCTTTGCGAATATGGGGACAGATGAAGCCGAGCATATTCGCAAGGGTCGCGATAGAACAATTTCGTCTCGTCGACATAGTCAGGCGGGGTGTTACTGCAAGAAATTCGGACATAAAGGGTCAGCGCCCGTTTCTTTCAGTCACAAGCAGAAATGTACGTACTTCAAAGGCGGCTCACACGACAGCGCCCATGCCAAATGAGGCTGCTGTAGCTCTGGCATGTGCATCTGACTTTGCCAAGGTGTCGAGTGGCATGGCATTAAAAAGCCAATACTGTCGACCTCGTCAGGCGGTAATGTAGCCAAATGCGTCGTGACAGAAATCTGTCCTCTCATGTGAACTGCTATGAAGAAGATTGATGCCAGGCAGTTGATGCTCGCTATGAGGGCAAGATGCCCGTTCTTTGCCGACGAGAGCCAGCTGTTTTGTCTGGTGCGCCGTGGCGACAAGCCGAGCCGTATCAGAGAATGTGCAGCCGCGACGTGCAAAATTGGTAATAGAGGCTGGATAAAGCGGAACTCCTTGTGCGAAATTGCAGACAATGCGAGCACAGTCCATAGAGCCAGTAGGACAGCGTCGCGGCTTGGCTTGCTGTGCTCTCGCAACAACGTATATGCTCCGTGCAGCACGAATGGCAACAGTGCCAGAGTGTCGAATGGGATGCCTTGACTCAGGTAGAAGTGCCAGGGATTCGCTCCGTAAAAGAGCGATATTTGCTGAAAGACATTTGTGCGCAGGAAATTAATGGGAGTGAAGGTCAATCGCCCATAAAACCACGAGTCCAGTCCCAGGCAGAATATTGTGCAAAGCAAGCTGCTGAGGGATTCAGTATTGAAGCCGGAGTTCTATCAAGCGAGAAGCAAGCTCACATCGGCATCAGGCTGTCCAGTATCAGTCGGGCTGCAGTTTTTCGTCCGCCAAGCAACGCTACCGCGCTCATGAACAACCAAAGGATAGCATTCGTTGGTCGGACGATGCATGTGACTCCTGCCACAAAAAGGGATGGAGTGTAGCTCCTAAAGGGAATGCTCAGCATGTAATGTAGCACGCTGACTGACAGTTGCTCTACCTCTCCTGCCGCCAAGGCCACAATGACAGCGCAACAGCTGTCAAAGCGGTTTCGAGCGAATTTGAAAAGGTACGGATGGTGACACCGGCATTGAAGAACGAGGTGACCGAGCAGAAGAGCTGTCTCGACTGCGCTCAGCTTGGCTAAAGGCTCATAGTAGATGTCCCATTACCGCCACCGAGTTGTGCGTCCCGCCAGGAAAGAGTCTTGCCGCAAGTTGCACAGTGAAGAAGTCATTGACTGCAGCTATCACGCCCTGGAGGACCTTGGGCCCGTAGACCTGTGCGACTGCCGTTTCAGCTACGCGCGCACAATGTGCGTGATCGGAAGGCCTCACAAGGACCGCGGTGTGCTCCAGGCCTAGCACCTTGACCAACCAGTAGCTAGGAACAAAGAGCAGTGGATGGAGAGGACTCCGGAGCGCGGTTTCTGGCCGCCATTCCCATGTCTGCCATCCATAGCCAAACACCAGCCGGTGAGCGACCTCGAGGGACTGAAAGAACTCGTCTGGCTGGAAGAAGGTGCTGCAGAGGAGAGCATTTGCGATTCGAAAGAGGAAAAGGCAGACTAAGACATCACGGTCCTTCATACGCCTCCAGATTCGTACCGGATTGCTGCCAAAACGCTAGTTGGGTCGAGAATGAAAGGCTGACCGGAAATGGAGGTTTCAGGCGCAGCAAACCATGTTATTCGGCTCATTCAAGCTGACAAACAACTCCTGCCACATTCTACATGCAACTGTCACGTCATGTTCCATAGCTGATTGCGCCCCAACTGCGTAGCCATGTGAAGAGGTCCTGCAATGGTCACTTGGCCTCGCCCAAGCCCCATTTTCGCAACCCGGTGAAAGGCTACAAGCGGACAATGGCGCACTGCTGGCGACATGCCGCTCCGTCAAGACCAAAGGTAGCATCTTGCAGCCCATTGCACCGTCTTTGGCAGCTATTGCTGGCATGATGGAGGACATAGGGATTCTCGCAGCCAAACATCCGCTTCGAAAGCGAGAGAGGACATCCTTGCAATGCCCATTGCCACAGCCTTACCTGTGTCGGGTTCTGCCTCGCTCTGACAGGCTCTCTTTTCCTCTCACCACATCATCTCGACAAAGTCTGGACACTCGCGTTGCTCGCGCACCCAACGTAGACTTTTAGCCAAAAGCATCAAACACCATGGCACGCTGCGTTTCTTCCACCGTCGTCGGTTTCCTCATTCCAATGCTTATGGTCCTTTGTAGGGTAATCGCTTGCCCCTGACACAACAAAAGGCTGACGGTGCCTCTTATACAGCGTTCCTTTCCTCTATGTGGCTCACATACTGGTTCGGTACCTCTGTGAGTCATGCTTGATGGCGGCGCCATGCCCCTGCTCACGCTGTTCGGCTACAGCAACGCCGCAAAGCAAAGCTAGCCCACGAAGAACTAATCCGAGAGAAAGACATGTTCAAGGACAAGGAGATTGCTACCCACCAAGCTGCTGTGCAGCGCTATGTGGACGAAGCCAATCGCTGGAAGCAGGAGGCTGAAGTCAATAAGGCGGCCAGCGACGAATACAAGCGTCTTCTCGAGTGAGCTGAGCTTGTCTAGTACAAATCGTAAGCAGTGGCTGAAGTTGTTCCATGTCTAGTGCCAACGGAGTTAGTTACCAGCGACAGACAATGCTCCTCAGCGGCTCCGACGTAAGTAACAGGCGCGACTCTGTCTTCTCCGGTGTAAGTTGTCGGCGCTCAGGTGGTGTATAACAGGTGTCTAATGCTGCCGAATACCTCAAGGCCACCATGAAGGACTAAGTCACGTCACTTTCACCTTTGGCATGGCGCGTCCTAGCAGCCGTGGGTCCCGTCCATCCCGCAAACCAAATGGCAGGAAGCGTAGATCAACAGCAATTCGTTTGTACATGTTTCGCATTATTAGCCACTCTATCTAGACTCTGCCGCATTTTCGTGTCGTCAGCGTGTCAGTGCTAGTCTTCGCAATGCAGCCTTGACGGTCATCTGGTTATTCCTTTCCCTTCAATTCCGTGCTGGCAACAACAGCTACTTCGCCTAACCGAGTACTAGCTTCCAGTATTGCTAACGTGAGATGCACCTTATACTGATCTTTGTTACCGCCGAGGACATCCGATTCTTGCGCTGCATAGGATTTGAGGTCTGCATCATAGAGCTGTCGTTGCATCGAGTTCGATGGTCGGGACGACATTTGACATGAACTTGAGAAAGACAAGGAGATCTGCCAAAGCACAATTTGTCAATTCTCATCATCAAGCACAGCAAAAGGCAGTACTTACATTGATCAACACGCAGACCCTCGACTTCCGGCCCCTCCTGGCTCGGTGGAGCTGCGGACGTTGATGTTGAGCCCGACCCTGTGGCTTTCTTGACTGCACTAGCAATTCCCCAGCCTTTCTTCTTCTTCTCCGTTTCTTTTGTCAGCTCAGGTGACGTGTTGCCAACCGGGGAGTGCTCATTTTCCAGAGCTGCCTGTTTCCTCTGTGCCTCGCGGACGGCATTATTCATCCGTTCAATAACAATTTTCATCACATTGGCGTGCTTGCACGGATGTACGCTGGCCATGTACGAATTCTCCTTATGAGGAAATGGCTCGAAAGTCACAGTCTTGTGCGCGTAGTCGGCAGACACGTCCTGGTATACCTCTTCTCGAGTTAACGGCTGACGTGTTGGGGAGAGACCAGAGAGCCATAGCCGCGGAGTCTGGTGAAATTTGTCGTATGTGATATAGCAGTCGTAGGTCCGGACTGACAGTACATTGCCTTGTCCATCGGTCGCCGCATGTTTTGTCGTCGAGCTTGCAGCTGCTGTAGCTTCGTCTTCTGGCTCGGTCACTCCAGCTCCTGCTAAATCATCATCCTCGATGTCTGGAATATCGTCTACGTTTGGGACGTCGGTCGCGTCGTGCGTGGCGCCCTGAACGTGTAGACCTCCAAGGCGGCCCTCGAGCCCTGTGTCCGATGGCTGGTCTGACGGTATGTCTGGTATGTCTGGAATTGATTCTGCCTTGCGCATTCCAGACGAGTGGTCTGTGTAGCATGCACTAGCGTAAAACAAGATATCTCGGGTCTCGGGTCTCGGAGATCATTGACTTGACTGACCTTTGGATCCTGCGTGTGTGGCAACCCACTCGTCACCTTCATCTTTCGAGTCGCCGAGCAACTCATCAGCTCTGAAGCTCAGCAATTCCTCCTTGTCGGTTTCGCCGTCTTCGTTGTAGTTCTGCATCTGCGCCACTCGCCGTATGCATGGTACTGCAGACAGCTGTCAGGAGGAGGTCCCAGGTTTGACGCGCTGTGGGCCTAGCTGCAAGCACAGCTCACCGCTTCGCTGGACCAGGTATTGCTTTTCGGGCGACAAAAAGTCGCGCTGCCTGGACTTGTCGCCCGACTCCCACTGCCATGTCGGGAATTTGTACACCAGAAAGTCCCCTGCAGCCTCAAACTCTTGCGGTGTTATGCTGCATGTCGACCGGTGCACTCGTCAGTTCTGGTCGTGCGACTCAAGCAGGGCAAGAGGCTCACCGTCCGTGCTCCTTGAACTTGCTCTCCTTCAGTACAGGTGCCAGATAGTCCCGCACTGCCCAGAATTGAGTCTGTGTGCTGCGCACATCAGTCAACGGTTGCTTGTATCTGTCATGACCTCAGATTGACCTGGACCGCATTCTGCAGAGACTGCATGTCGGTACGAGACGGTGCGCGTGTGAAGGCAGGCGTCAATTTAGAGTAAAGAGCGTAGCGTCGACCGCTGTTCCCTGGCGCAGCGAGTGATCCAGTTGGCAATTGAGCAGTGTCGAGACTAGCGAGACATGGACAGCTCAAGTGCCTGTGGCAAAGCGACCCTTCAAAGTCCCAGCTAGGTCTCATAAGCGCATACGCGACGCGAAACAGACATCAGTACATGCATTGTGCAACTTTACACTGTTATAGAATTCAAGTCAAGCAAGCAGAGCCTCGAGAATTTACGCGGCGCAGTCGGTGGCGCTTACGGGCACGTGCTGCGAACATGATGACTTCGGTGAAAGACAGACAAGCAAGCTCTGATACAGCTGTTGTGTATCTGTTGGAAATACGTTGACAAAAGTGCCTAGAACAGTCTGAGACTATGCTTCCACCTGTTTGATGGCCGTTTTCTTTGCCTTTGCCTTTGCCTTCGCCCTTGCCTTGGCTTTGGCCAGTGCCTTTCGCTTGCGGTCTTTCTTTGCTATCATCGCGCGCTGCTGCTGGATCCAGGCAGGTAGTGCATCCACTGCTTCTTGTGGAGTATGCTTGTAGTTCAGAAGCATGCCCTGTAACGAGGCAATGCTGAATTCTTCCGATAGAATAGACGCGCTCCAGATGTCCGCCAGACGACTGATTTCGTTACTGTCAAAGTCTGGGACGGCACCTTGAGGGGCGGCGTAGAACTTTCGGAAAAGCATGCACGCCTGCTCCCGAGTGGCTTTGCGAATCTCGATGAATTGATCAATCCTGCCTGGCCTAATAAGCGCGTCGTCCATGCTCTTCAGATCGTTAGTAGTCATGATGATGAGCTTGCCATCCATCTGCTCAACACCATCGAGAATCTGCAGCAGAGCCGAAAGGCTGACCGAGTCGGAGGTCTGTGGAGGTCTCGGTCTGTGCGGCCGCATGGAGTCCTCCTCTTCACGTGGAAAATCGCCGATGTCATCAGGCTCTCCATCCGAAGCATCCGGGCCACTATCAGAGCCGTCTGAGTCGTTCGTTTCACTGTTTGAATCTTCTCGGTAGGCGCCTGGCGCGCCGTATGGGGTTCCTCTCTGCCTCACGGCTTTCTCGTATTTGAGTTCTCGCTTGCGACTGCTGCACCAGTCGTCGATGTCTTCAAATAGTAGTATCGACTTCCGCGGCATCGCTCTAACAGCAGCCGCAACTGTTACATCATTGGCCGTGTGGTGATTGAGAGGAACGACGTATATAGGCATGTTGTAGTGACTGGAGATTCCTACTACCAGAGATGTTTTGCCGCACTGTAGAAATTGTGTCAGCCTCGAAATGCGCGTGCAAGCAGGTGCAGTACGATGTGACTTACGCCAGGTGGCCCGTGAAGAAGTAGGCCTAGCTCTCCAGATCAATAAGAAATCTTACCCAATACCGTACGAACCCACCTCGCTTCCAAGACAAAGCTCGTTCGATGTACCATTTGCGGCTCTCAAGGAAGTCGTCGACGTTCTTGATTATCAGCTCACGATTCTCTTCGGTCAGAATCACATGACTAAGATCGCGACGTTGTCGCGTTATCGAACTTGTAAGTAATCTCTCGTCAGTCAAAGCAGGCGTAGCTGATAGTCGTCTTGCGTACTCATCCCACAGGCTTGCTTTATATCCGTTGAAAATATTGATCAATACCACTGTGGGGGCGTCAGCCAGAGATGGCAACATTTGAGACGACCTGATGCTTACAGGGTGGCTTTGACTGCTCATATCGACGTTTAGCTTCTGCTAGAAAGCGAATGTATGCTCCTCGACTCGGAGAAAAACATCTGACTCGAATGGCGCTGTTCTTCAAATTCACAAATCTGGCATTTGGTCCGGTGTTGTTAACATAGAGGGTTTTCTGCAGGCGAAAAATGACCCGGCCATATACTATCCACAGCGTATCGCCAGTGAGAGGTAAGCTCTTGTACCCCAAATCTTGCACGAGCATTGCAAGCTTCTCCTGCTGAGTAGCTGGGTCTTTGAGGGGCAGAGATTCATCGTCCTCCCGCACGTTTGTCTTGGTAAGAGACACGTGCGCCCTTTCTTTGAATTTATTGCTGTCCTCTGCATGTATGATCAGCGCTTCTCCCAAATGTGCGTGTATGTATACTCTCACCCCACCACTTTTCCAGCCATGCGTGCGCGTCATCTTCCTGATCATGAAGCGTGTCGAAGTACAAGAGCGTCATGGCCTTTGAGATTGGATCGATAGCTTGCCAGTGCTGGCGAACTTTGGCCAGAGCCCATGTGAGCATTGAGACCCAGAGCCTGCGACATCAAGCGTTTAGAAGGAAATCTGAAAAGTTGCGAAACGCTTACCAGCCCTCGAGACCACCCTGGGGTAGAATTAGGTCAAGCCTCTTCCTGATAATAGAGAAGACAGATTCCATCTTCATGGGGATATGTTTAGCCAGGACGGTCCGCACATGGGCTTTCTTACTCGTAGGAGCGTCCATGTCGAGCAACGGTGCTGTAACCGAGAGATGAGAGGAGAGATAAGCAAGTGTCCTCTCGCCAGTGCAGTTTTATGCTTCCTAGTGTGTGGTGTTGTACGTGATGTAGGACTTGCTTCCTAGCGCTGTCCGCCATGTCAGACCTGCCATTCGCGCTCAACGTCAGTCGTCTGCCGTGGCTGTAGCCGACGATGAGGTGTCGGTCGTGGAGCGTCAGTAACATTCCGGTCGAAAGAGAGCGCGTCAGTCTCGTTAGACTACGCGCGTTGGTTGACTTTCGTTGGGCCAGTCCAACAGCTCGCCGGAAGACAGCCAAGCAGCCATCAATCTGCCAATATCAGAGCGACAAAACATTGTACATTACGAGCCTGAGGCTTGATGGTCAAGAAGCACCGTGCCTGGGGTGCTGAATAACTCTTCTAGCGAATTTGCATCTTGGATCAGCGAATCTTTGAGGCGTGGCTCCTCTTTCGATAGAGGTGGAGAGGCCACTTGGTCCGGGAGATCTTGATCCTGAAGCGCTACGTGGAAGACGGACGCTGGAGAGGCAGGCTCGGCGCTTTGATCCACGGTCCCAGCTGGCGGGGTGGCCGAAGGATGTGCTGCATCGGTTCGCTTGACCTTCGGATGCTGCCGGTTAAGAGCTAGCCAGACGGGCATTGTCTGAAGTGCCTTTTCCGGATGCTTCTTCATGCCCAATAGGCTGCCTTGAAGCTGAGCATGACTGAACTCGCCATCTTTGATCTGTTCACTCCATGCTGTGGCCATGCTTGCTATCGCTTCACTCGAGAAGTCGTGCATCTTGATTGGCCTGAGTTCGGAGGACGTCGTCTCACTGGACGCAGCAAAGAAAGACTCGAAGAGTAGTTTGGCCTGAGCTTGCGTGGCTTTATCGAATTGAGCTGCAGGTCCACTCGGCCTGCAGGGCAGCGTGCGTAAGGAGCTGCATTGGTTCTGTTTTCCGGGTGAAAGATCACGCACCAGGTCGCAACAGTGCGGGGTCAATGCCTTCTAAGTGATTGGTTGTCAATATAACTATGACCCCATCCATGTTCTCTACGCCATCCAGAATCTGGCTGAAAAAGGCAAGCACTCTGATTCAACCGTGGATGACCTCTGCGGCTGCACGGAACGCACCTACAGTAGAGTAGAAAGAGAAACGCTATTTCCAACAGCCTGAACCGCAGCCTGGTCTTCGGCCGAATCTAAATCCGGCTCCTGGTCCTTTCCCTTTTGTTGTAAGTCCCACTGGCGTTTCTTGAAGGCAGCGTACCATGCTCCCACATCCTCGATCAAGAGAATACATCTTCTTCCGGAGATGGTACGCACCGCGGACAACAGCACTTCATCATGCAGGCGTGAGCTGTTCAGCGGTATGGTGAAAATTGGGAGATCGAATTCGCTCGAAAGCGCAATCACCTTTGCGCTCGGCGTTAACATAGGGATAGATTAAGTCTGGCAGGAAGCTCACGCTAGAAGTCTTGCCGGTCCCCGGCGGTCCGTGGAGAAGGATGCCTGACGAATGGATAACGTTAGATGCATGTCCGGCACGTTCATAACAACACAGCCTTTCTGGACACTGACCCATAGTCCAGTTGAGTGCTTTACTGGCATACCAACGTTCGCTGTCCAAGAATTCGCGCACATTGTCCCTGAGAGTCCTCTTGACGTCTTCATCGAGTACGACGCCAGTCCAGTCCCTTTTCGGACGGAACATGGCTCCGTCCCAGAAATCGCCCCTTCCGCTGTTGAACGCTCGCAGCATGATCTTGGGTGGTCGCGTTGCCTCGTACAGCTTCTTGGCCTCGGCCAGCAGCAAGAGCAAGACAGACTTAGACTGTGAGAAGCATCTGAAAGGGAGCGGCCGCTCAGCAAATGCCTCTCGATGTTCCTTACGGCTTCAGTGCGATGCTCGAAGTTTACCTGACGACATAACACAGCGAGGTAACGCTTGCTGGGTACTCCATGCCTCTGTAGACCTTGGCCTGCCAGGTCTCGCGAGAAATACGGAATACTGTGCGCTCATACACAAACCAGTAATTGCGCTCAAGCATCGGAGTGAAGCTGGGGAGGACTGCCTTGGAGGCAGTCTTGACTGAGGGATTCTTGGACTGTTCGCTCGCAAGTTTTTGCAGGCCAAAGACCTCTTCTTGTCCTGTTGCAATCGCGAAGCTATTCGTCGAGCGAAGATACCTCGACTGATGATTCAGATAGTTCTGAATCCAGCTGTACGACATGTCGAGATCGGAATGATAAGAGTCAAAGTAGAACCTACGAGCCAGAGCTGGTATAAAATTGAGGGCGCCCAATCTGCGGCGGACTTGGTCGGCCAGCCAGGCTGCAATGGTGATATAGAGGTACCCGCTGATGCCGTTGGCCTGGCAGACTGAGTTGATGGCCATCAGGAGTGGCTTTAGACTGGCCACCAGCAGTGTACTGCTGTGTAGCACAGACATCTTTGGAGACGCGGGCATCTTCGGCAAGCGGAGGCGGTCTGAGGGGAGCGCGCGCGTAGCTAATGGCAGCACTCGAGGCAGCAAAGGCTGAGCGGTAGCATCAAAATCGCTTCTGAGAGCGCGTTGTGCAAGGTCGTGGTGCTTGACAGACAGCGAGCTGGCGCGTTCCACATCCAATTCATGGCGGCCAGTGTTTGGGCACTTGCGGCCACTGGCATTGGCGTTCCCAATCAATGTCCGTCGGACAGAGCTTTCCTTCGTTGGTCGACATTGACTTGACTCGACTCTTGAGCAATGCAGCGCAGCTCTAATGCTTTGTTGTCATGCTCGTCCCTCAGCGAACCTGTTCATGCAGCTCAGCAATCTCGCCTGCACGGGGGCACGGTGGCGAAGAGAGGCTCCTGGCTTGCATGTTTGAGGCTTGGTGCGGTCAGAACATCACCAACAGTCTCTATATGCAGAACATTGTAAGCTTCTTGTGCTCTGCAGAGCTCCACTCTTCAAGGCTGCACCCTTGTGGCAAAACGCTGCCGGCTGTTGTGCTTTTGGCTACAAGCAGAGTGTCCTCCGGCCAACCACTGCTCTGAAAACGTTCGCCATCATGGTCAATTATTGTGAGTCGTTGAACACATCACGGCAATGCTCCTGTTTTGCAACTTACATTCGCCTCTGCTTGCGTTGTAGATGGTGAGTTCGACAAAGCAAATCTGTAATGCGAGCTGACAAGAACAACGCCAGACGAAGTCGAGATAGAGGACATGACATGGGACGACGACAAGCAAGTATATCACTATCCGTGCCCATGCGGCGACAGATTCGAAATTACAAGGGTGAGCGAGCCAAATTCTTTTTAGCTGGCTGCGTCAGTCGCCACCGCTGACTGCAACTTTGGTTTTCCCTCCTTTGCCCGCTATCTCAGCCTCAGCTCGCAGACGGCTACGATGTGTGTAGACCTCATCGAATCTCATGTGCTCCTCTTGCATCGAAGCTGACATGGCGCCGCCCCATATTCATTCAAGGTCGGACAATGTCCCTCATGCTCTCTCCTGATTCGTGTCATCTTCGACCAAGTGAGCAATAATGCGCTGAGAGCTTTCCTTGTCTTTCCTTTGACATGCGTACATCTCTCCAGATGGACTTTGAGCAATACGCAGAAGACAGCAATACCGCTGAGCAAGACATCAAGTCTGAAATGCCAGCACCCGTAGCAGTGGCGGCCTAGACTGGCCATCGAAATCCTTGAATTCCACAAGTTTAAGACACACCTGGGCAAAACAAGCGCATCGATCTTTGGCCAACGACTTTGCTTCGCTCGCAAGGTCTTCGAGTTCCACGAAGCGACGATGATGGCAGAGAATGCTGAACTTCTACATGCGTTACGCGCGAGCAATACACGCACGAAGTGGTAAAGTCAACGCTCGAAGCACCCATTTGATTCAAGTGCTCGAAAAAGTATCTCGCAATGAGTGACAGACCACTCCAAGCTATCTGTGTCATCAAAGCAACAAGCCGCCAATGCTGCAAAGTCGAAAAGGACCAAGATCAGCAGTCAAAGAGTCACAAATTGGTAGTATTAGCGTGCGCCAATTGCAGGTGCAAGAAGTGTCAATGCAGATCGGCGTACAATGCCGCGTTCAGCAACCGCCTGGCAAACCTCAAAACGCGAGTCGAGAGAAGCCATGAATGCACGCAGAGCTGCGCCGATCACGGTTCGTTGCAGTTTTTCTCGTGGGGCAAAGAAATGAAGAGACAACACCCCTCCGCTCAAAGTGCCAACACTCTTTGGCATGTGCATACTTCATCGAGGTTGGGCGACACGCATGGTTGCGACGGGCAGTACATACAACGGGCAGTACATACTTGAGATACCTCCCTCAGTCGTTCCGTCCCTTCCCTAGAACTGCTTCACAGTCTTGCAGTGTGCCTATTTCATGTCTCTGCTCTTGCCATGTGTAGCTAGCCCGTCCATGTTCCTGAATGTCCAACGACTTGCCGAAATGAGAGATGACAAGCTCGGACCGCAGTAGACTGTACTGTCCATACTGAGAATTGTCCTTGTTCTCACTCGCGCTCGACTTTTCTTCGCTTGTAGTATCCGCCGTCTTCCGTCTTGACTTGGAAGACGACCGCCTGGCGGGCTTTGGTGAAGGGTGGTACAGATACCCTCGCCCATCGACTTTTAGCATGTCGGGCTGGAATGACTCCGTCAATGTCCCGCCATATGTGAGTACATCTTATTTGAAGCTGATCAGTCGGGTAGATGTGCAAGTCTCGCTGTGATTGCAAGCCTACATTGTTCGCCTTGCTGTACTAGCTCTCGAAAGACGATGGGCGTGTCCTGGCTTCGAACAAGATTTTTCTCGATACCGCAAAGGCTGATAAAAGTATAGCCGCCGTCTCGTATTCTTCTTTGGACTTGTTGGCTGCATTTCGTGTATTGTGTCGGTGTCAGGGGCTTGAGGCGGGAATAGAAGAAATCAAGGAAGCTGGCAATAGTGTTCTTTTCGGGTCAGCAAGGGGAGTGATGTTATGGAGATGACGTAACTGACGCAGGATCTTTGTAGCAGGATGTGAAGTTGCGCTGATTTACATAGGTATCAGACTTGCCTCACCTCTAAGCAGTGTGGCCTAGGTCAGCTCACAATCTTTGTATTCGAAAGGAAGAGTTGCCCATGCTGGTCACTGTGAGGGGAATCAATCAGCAGAGACATACAGAACGTCAGTCACTTTCGTGTCGCCATACATGTCATCTGACACCACAAAGCAAGCAATGAAGCAATCAGCCCGAAGTTGCTTGTCAGGGTTTCTGTTAAGCATCCATATCTACAGAAGTATTCCCTCGTTTCCGGCGAGTCTCTAGCTTTTGAGTTGGAAATTGAAGCTCTGCTTCTTGGGCTACCGGAAACTCTGGCGCGTCCAGGCGTTGCGAGTTGCCATGCGAGCCTTGGTGCGGTGTTTTGACGACCTGCGCGTGCAGACAGCATCATTGCCGGAATGCGTGGCGAGGTTACGCCATAGGTCCAAGTCGCTCGTGGACGTGCAGTGGCAGGTATTCGAAGAGCAGTATGGTATCTTCAGGTGTGCTGAGCGAAGACTGTTCAAGTCGTTATCCGATGAAGAGCAGAGCAGACCTTCCAACAATGTCCTATTAACGCCACAATCGTCGACGACGAGCGGATCGTCTCCCGACGCACACACGTCTGAACACGTCCGACTGATCCCGGACACATCACTATCGCGTAGACTCGACCAGACACAGCCAGCCGCAATGGACTCGCTCGACCTGGGCAGGCTCGCGGACAACCTGCCCTCGAGCTCCGAGCACGGCGCGCGAGCCATGCAGGCCGCCGAGGCTGAGCTCCAGAGCGCTTTCCGCAACTCGGCCCTGTGCATCACTCAGATGCTGAAGGCGGGGCAGAAGTCAAGCAAGCGAGGTGGGTCTGATCCCCTTGTATGAGTGCTCTTCCTTGCTTGATGCTGACTGCTGGACTTGCTCCATCTGTGCCTGTTGTGTACCCACAAACAAACAGCGTTCCAAGCCGGCTACTCGACTGCCCTGCACGACGTGCTCGAGTATCTGCAATCCAGCCTCGATATCAACGTAGAGCAGCCTACATTCAACGAGGGCATAGCTCAAGTCATCGACTATATCGAGGTGCGCTCCTTTCCAGCCCGCGCTCCTCCTCGAAGTTCCCCATTGACTAACGTTTGCGGTGGCCAGGCCCGACAAGAGGCTCTCCGGTTCCAAGGCCAGGACCTCGAGGCCGACGAAGAATCACACCAGCAAGGTCAACCCAACGCTAGCAATGCTGCACCTGTGCCCTCAACGTCACGACTTGGCTCCGCAGCCGGCTCCTTCAGCCCAGCAGCAACATCAAGTCATCGTCACCAGCAGGCACCGCAGGCTTTGCGAGAGCCTTCGACCAGACCATCGTACGCGCAGACCGCTCCTCAGCAGGTCGTAGCTTCCACTTCGACATTGAACGGCACAACTCACCAGCGCAAGCAACGCAATGCATCGGCTAGGTCTCTCTCTCCCGTTGTAGCTCGCACGCAGCGCGCAGCTTCAACCTCGTCTTCTGGACCTGCTCGATCAACGACGAGTGAGGCGCAACAAAGCCAGCATCCATACGCTCGACGGCCAGCCCTCTCGACATCAAACTCTCACCATGGCTCTAGACACGATGCCCAAGATGTCTCTCAGGCTTCCATCCCATTGGCTTCGTCCTCTTCCATCCCAAACTCGCCCGAAGCTAGGTTTGCGCCAGAATTGCCACTGCTCAACAGCAATGCTAGCCAGAATACAGAGCGCCCAAGTAGCACACCACCTCCTGGCAACGGGTCATCAATCACCAATCCTGCAGCTGCCGCGGCAGACCCAAATTTCTCGAGCGCCTCGACGGCTGTAAGCCCTATGACCCGACTGCAAGCCAAGCGTGAACGTGAGAGACACCGAAGCCACGGTAGAGCGGCTCATCACTACCACAGCCACCATCATGGACATTCGCACGACAATTCATCAAATCAGGTCGCATCGAGTATCGGGATGAAGCGCCGCTGGACCGCTGCTCTCTTGCCTGAGCAACATACAATCAACCTTTCCATGAACCTAGGCAGTCCGGCAATTGAAAGCGAATACAATGTCAATTTGGAAGATGATGGTGAAGACCTAGAAGGCAATGACGGAGGCGAAAACCATCAGGATGAAGAAGGAGATAATGGCTTGTTCAGTGGAGGAGAATCGGGCAATGATATATCGGCACCACCAGCTGCAGCGGGCATGCAGCGCAAGACTAGCGCAGCTGCTCTGGCAGCGTCCAGGGACGACAGTGAGATGGACACGGACGACTCGAGCATGCACTATCGTATCGATGGGAATGCGCGTCCGACCAAGCGGGTTGCTAGGCGGTGACTGGCTTGTATGCCGTTTGAACATGAACGAGGCTGTTTCCGTCATTCGTCTTCCTGCACCACGATGTTCGTTTTGTGTCAGTGGTATCTGCAAAGTTGTGGTACGCAATGCTTGTTCAAATCCAATCGATAGTGAGATCGCCTTGTATCATCGGTATCAACCGGGGATTAGCCCTAGCAGTAGATCATCAATGTGCAAAATAGCCCGCACCTGCTACAGTACAATGCAGCAGCAGCCACCTGCTACAGTACAATGCAGCAGCAGCAGAAAAGTCGTCCTGAGCAAAGCTTCGCCCCTCTCCAGTCTCGCCCCTCTCCAGTCTCGCATTTCCTTACGAACACCCTCAAAGCTTGATTTGCGCTACTGAATGCGAAATCAGCACAACTGAACAAACGTCAGGTCTACAATGATAAACCAAATGGTTCGCGTTGAGCATTACGTGCATTGCTGCTGGTTCGTACTACGAATATAGCGAGGCTGCTGCTGACATGTGTGGAGGTTGAGATCGGTGAGGGACTGCTATAGCTACAAGAGACACGGTTGTATGAGAGTGCGTAAGAGGGTTCGTTAAAAGAGGTGTCGTAAATCGATAAGCCTTCTCTGTCGATGCGCAGAGCGAAGGGACGGCCGCCTTTCTGGCCCGTGAGCGCTCGTTGTGGTATATCTGTCTGTGATCAGATCCGGCCCATTTTGCCGGTCTTCTTCTTGAGCTGTAAAGCAGCAGACAAGTGTCAGAGACGCACGCACAGCTGTCTGGCATATAGATTGAAAGAAGTGAACATACAGCAGACACTTCTGCAAGCTTGGCGTTAGCCTCGCGAGCGGCCAATTCGGCGAGTTTTGCCTGTTCATGAGCTTCGACCTCCAGAGCCTTGACGTGTTTGCGGGCCTCGATGACGGCTGCTTCTGCGGCCTTCAGAGCCTGGCGAGCGTTGGTCTGTGCGTGACCATGAAGGTCATCAGTACGTATAATTGACAGGCTGAGCGCAGTAAGCTGTAGACTGTTGGCTATTGGCTAGACTCACCTCTGCAATCTCGGCGAGTCTGACCTTTTCGCGACTAGACGAGAGCCAACAAAGTGTCGAACAGGGAGTCATTCAGCGCGGAGGCGTTCTTTTGCAAGACAGGCATACAGCCCGGCAAGCTCGTCATGGACATCGACTCACGCGCCCGGCAGGTTGCTCTTGATCTCCTTCAGGCGGTCGAGGTGAGCCGATCCAGCGGTCGAGCCATCAGCCAGGGCGGGCGAGGTGGGCGTGCCATCGGTGTGCGAGGTCGTTGCAGCGGGTGCGACGACCGAGTTCCTCTTTGAGATTGTCTTTTTGCGTCCAAAGAGGCCCTGCTTCTCCTGAACGACGGGCTCATCGTCTGGCACAGCTGCAGGAGCAGGCTCGACGGGGCGTGAAGATTTGAAGAAGCCCATGGTAAATGGTGAGACTGTTTTGGCGGTGCGAAGAGGGTGTTATCGAGCTGGAGATGGAGGTCGTGAAAGTGAACAAGCGAGACGAAAGGGAGCCAAGCTGCAAAGGCAGAATCAAACACGAAGCGGTCTAACGTGTCCGACACGGTTTGCCTGGCGTCTTTGTGTCGTCACACCTGTTTGGCGGGCATGCGCAGCGTCAGGCGGTCAGTGCTGGCTGGGCGACAAGGCGACGCTTTCCTGCGTGGACTGTTGATGTCGTCACTGCTGCTGTATCGTGTGCGGCGAGAGCGTGTCATCGTCGTAACGCTTCGATGGTCCTGTGGTGAAAGTAGTGCAACCAAGGGACCATGCAGCTCTTTTGCGCTTCTGAAGCTCCAGTTGGAGAAGGGTGGTGGTGGCAAAGCCTGAGAGTGGAGAAACAGAACGATGGCACAACAGACAAGCCTGGAGCCCAGTGATGATTAGCGCGCAGTCGTACGCTCTTGCTCTCACCAATTCTTCCACATCATTGCTTCTCGTGCATAGTGCACACGTGCACAAGTGATCGGGGCGTAGCGTCACTTCGAGACAAGGTCTCTACTGCTTCTTCTTCTTCCTGCTTGAAGCACAGCAATTGGGTACACTGACTTAAACACACCTTTCTCCGAGAATTTTACCACCATGCCAGGCATGCTCAAGGACAGTGAGTCCGAGACTCGCTCATCAAGTGTCTCGGCGAACCCCGGTACCTAACGATCCCAACCCCTCCGCAGTCATAGACTCCATTTTCTCGCCAGAGACAAAGCCCCAACGAGGCGTGATCAAAGCTATGAACTACTCATTCTATGGTCCGTCTGGACCTTTGAAAAGGCCCGCCCGATTTCTGGGTGTTCCCAGCTGAATTAGTTTGTCTCTGTGTATACATGCAGGCCTCTTCGCCACTCTCTTCGCACTGGCTTTCGTCACCTCATGGAACAAGCATGTCCTCCTGCTGAGTGCAGTAGCTGTAGCTTTGTTCGCGAGCATATCGTGGTATGTCTAAAGCCTGGCCTATCAAGCTCAAAACGCGGCAGATAGTGATCCTATCCATTTTCTTGCGCTTATTGCTATCTGGCGCTCTTGCAACTGAAATCCAGGTTCATCACCGAGCTAGGCAAGATTGAAGACCAGAAGAAGGCAGATCAGCCCTCTGTCAAGAAATCATCAGGCTCGTCCACCTCCGCTCAATCTGTGCAAAAGCGCACGAAAGACGGTGGTCCGCAAGACCAAGCTGCCTTTCCGCCCGGTGACCAAACATACGCCGAAGTAGCATCAGAGGATGGTGCCACTTCCAATACCTCACAAGCAGACTCTCGCCCAGCTGCAAACACGCGCAGCAAAGCCGGGGCCACCTATAACGTTGCTGCTGGCGGTGGACATGCGGGTAACGCAGGCCAAAATCAAGATGCAGAGACTTATGCGGAAGCTGCGGCCGAGGAACCGCCCTCTGCGGCTGCTACTGCGATCAGAGAGGACAAACAGGGCTTGACAGAGCGAAAGCGGGGTGCATGACAATATGATTAGAATATGACGCGGGCCCCTGGACGATTGCAAATCACACGATGAATCAGACCTGAAGAGGACATTTCTAATGCAGCATGATGCAAACAAAATACTATACACGCCCTCCGCGTACGTCTGAATTCAAAGCATCGCATGGCCGTGGCAAGGCCGCACAATATATCATAGGAGCAGAACACGAAGCTCCACCATACGTAGATCAGGCATATACACACATTTAGTGAGCCCAATGTACGTTTAGAGCAGTCAAGCAGCATGCGCAATTCAAAGGTGATACTCCACGACAAAACAGATTTCGCGCCAAGCGTAGAGAGAAGAAAGATATTGCGATGCAACAGAAGACAGGCTAAATGTACACGATTAAGCTCAGAGGCGCTATTTGATCTTTGGAAGCTAGTACTCGTAGAGAAATTGACACGGCATTTGAGGCAGGCATGAACGACGACATCTTCTTTGGGCATGACTGCAGGGAACTTGTGAAGGAAAGTTCTTGTATGTTGCGTCTATATTTGACGAAAAGGAACAAAGTGGGTCTATAGGATGGGTTCTTTCGGGCTCTGGCTGAGCTGCTACTGAATATACGCTTGCATCACTGCAAATGCATTGACCTTGTCGTGTACTCCACTGCATTTGCTTGTTGTCGTTCATCTTGGTCAAGTATTGCCCGCATCATATTCTCAATCAATGCGCATCGGACTTTGCGCCGAAAAAGCAGGATTGCCCGCGAGGTTTCCTGGCGGAGGCGCCTTTCTCCGACCCAGCAATGTCGCATTATCCATTTTGAGCTCGAATCCTCCTCGTCCATTCTTGTTGCGTCCACGATCACGATGCCCTGCACGTCCGTCGTACAAGACTGCTTCTGCTTGCTTGCGATCCGCCCCACCCCAGCCATGATAGGGCTGATTGCTTTGAGGCTGCGTCTTGCCTGCCGCTGCTGCTGCTTGTGCGGCCGCTCGTTGATCTTCAATGATCTTTGTGACACCGGCGCCATACTTGCGCCGTGTCGCTTCTAGCTGTGCCTCCTCGTCCTCTTCCTCGTCCGCCTCGTTAAGGTCGTTCAAGAAACCGCGACCGCCAGCGCCACGACGTTGACCTTCCTCTCCCATTCGGTGCACCGCATAAGTGATGTCGAAAGCCTCACGCATGTACGCTGCAGGTGTCTGATTTGGATCTCGCCTGATTCGCTGCTCCGCAAGTAGCGGTGAGTCCATGGGGACGTTGCCGCCAGGACCACCGGCTTGTTGTTGTACTCGGCCGAGCGCTTTGGGCACAGGCGCCGCTGCCATGGCACCTGCAGGGATTCCCCTACCGCCAGTGGCCTGCGCAATGGTCTTTGCATCGAGATTGGGAGGCGCTGGCTTTTGCCTGCACCAGGGGTGGTTAAGGAATTGGTCGATGGTGTATCGCTTGTCTGGGTCGACGGTCAGGAGGTTGGTGATGAGGTCCTTTGATGACGCCGAGATGTCGTCCCACCAGGGTGAAAGGAAAGTGTAGTAGCCTCGAGCAACCTTTTCTGTGAGTACGTTGATACTCTCATCGTAAAACGGAGGGAAGCCTGTTTATGGGAAAAAGGGTGAGTAAGTCTTCTAAAGTGACTTGGTCAAGCAAAGCAACCTACCGCATAGTAGTGTATAGAGAACGCATCCCAACGCCCACATATCTACAGACTTGGAGTATCGTTCATCCTTTACGATTTCCGGTGCGGTATAGCCAACGGTACCGCAAGGCGTCATTGTCTCTTCGTTCCAAACAATCTTGCTCAAACCAAAGTCTGCAATCTTGACTTGTCCAATACCACCGCCTCCCCAGCCGGGGATGAATTCGCCTTCGTCTTCCTTCTCCTCGTCATACGGCCGTGCTTTGGGGTATGTTGATGGAATGATGGGGATGCCGGCAAAGAGCAGGTTTTCTGGCTTGATATCGCGGTGCACGACACCCTTTACTTCGTGCAGGTAATGAATACCTTGCGCGACTTGCAGAATGACATGACGAGACAAATCTTCTGAGAAGTAAGTGAGTTTGACGATTTGGTGGAACAGCTCGCCGCCCTCCCTGCAGGATGGTAATGCACACGTCAGCGTGTATCCGGTACAGCAGTGACAGCAGTCCCTTGCACTCACATCAGCTCGAGGACAAGGAAGTAGTGTAAACTAGATTCGGTGAAGTTGATGAGTTGAACGATGCCAGGGTGATCGAGACCTCGCATGATCTGGACTTCTTTGAGGATGTTTGCTCGCTGTAAAAGGGTGATGGGAGAGCGTACGAAGAGTGATGAGGGGAATCGTGGGATTTGAGGGAGAGATGCGGGAAGATTGACGAGAGCAAGAACGATGCGGAGTTGAAGAGAGAGTACATAACCGGGAAAGAGACAGAATCGTGATGGTGCGAGCAAGCGATCACAGGGGAAAGGAAGGGGGAATGTCCAACGCGTAGACAATGCATCACACGCATGCGAGGTGATGGAAAAGGGAGGAAGGAGGAAGAAACAGAAGAAGGGAGTCAGAACATGTCGGAAGCCATAGCAAGCAAATGCGAGCGGACGGTGAGGCAGATTGAGGTAAGAGAGGAGCAGAGGAAGAGGGAGATCGGCATGAGAGGAAGGGAAGACCGGCGACGACGAACCTCTGTTGCCCTGGGCTGCTTCTTGACCTTTTCATTGAGGTGCTTTCCGCCACCCTGAAAGAGGTAGAATGCGAAGCAGTGCGGTCAGGGGGAAGATAGGGAAGGAAGAAGAAGAAGAAGGAAGGGTTGCCCAAACAAAGCAAAAATCAAACAGAGGTTCATGAAGTGGAAGCAGAAGAGAGAACAAGGTAGCGCAGGAAGGGGACAAAAAAGAGAGGGAGGGGAGAGGCAGAGAAAAGGGTAGAAGAGCAAGAGGTGTGAGTCAGCGCATTGTTTTCATTTCTCGAGTGGAGGAAGGGGATGGGTGGCCTGCGGGAGGTGGAAGGGAGGAGCAGGAGGGAATCTGACGAATGGAAGCCGCAGCGGGAGAGACTTGAGCAGCCATCATTTTATCCTCTGTTCGCAGATGGCTTCGTGGGCCTCGCGGATGCTTGGTACGTGTGCGCATTTTTGGCTGTGTCATCGCGTCGCCAACTTTGTGTGATGTCACGATCGAGGCCAGGGGGCGTCTGGACGATGTGGATGAGGCGGAAGAGAGGGGAAGAGGATTCAAGCAGGAAGGGAGTGTAGGACAGCTGATGGCCCATTGCGGGCTGATGTGCTGTGTGCGAGTTGATAGGGTGGGAGGAGATGGGGGAACGACAGTGCAAGAGGAGCCCGAAAAAGAACCGCATAATGGCAGGCAGAAAAAAGGGCAGAGCGGGTTTGCCTTACCTGAGAGTGGTTGAGTTCAAACTTGCGGACACACTTGATTGCGACCTTGCTGTTTGCTCGTTTATCATAGGCCTTGTATACGTTTGAGAATGCGCCGCTGCGAGGTTTTCCCCCAAGGTCGCGTCATCAGCTATCAGACATGACAAGCGAGTGCGTGAAAAAGGACGACTTACTCTCCCATCTTGGTGTCCAGCTGGAACTGTTCTGGCAGACCTTCATACACTGGCAATCTCCCACGCGCCTCTCGTTCGGCATTGACCATCTTTTCTGCCTTTGCGCGCGTCTCTTCGCCAGGCCCGCTCTGGGCATTGCCAGCTGCGAGTCCGGGCGAGACGTGAGGGACATTGCGAGCGACGCCGAGGTTGCCATTATTGTTGTTGTTGTTGTTGGCGGCATTACCATGATTGACGACGCCGGATCCTTGTCCGTGACCAACTGCACCAGGCTGTTGTGCCGGATTGTGGCCTACAAAGCCTCTTGCCTCGCTCGCTCGGTGTGGCTCGGGGTTGTACGCTGCCATGGGGGCCGCCTGGGCTTTGCTAGGGGCAGCGCCAGCGTGCACGGCGTGGTGTTGTTGCGTGGCTGCTGCTTTGCTGCTGCTCGTGGGCGAGCCGCCGTAGACGTTGCCGTGGCCAGTCTGCATCTCGCGCGAGCGTTCCTTCGAGTGCCTAGAGCTGCTGCTGCCGCCAGGTGCGGCGTGCGAGGATGAGCTGGCAGAGGGGTCGTTGGCACCGGTCTTGGGTGAGCCGTGATGAAAGATGGCTTTGCTGGAACCACAGAGGGATAACAGAATGAGAGATGCCCGTCGTTTTGATGATGATGATGATGCATTGGACGGAGCACACGCGATGACGATCAAGCAACGTCGTCAGTGACCGAAACGCCAGAACGGACAAGCTTGCGGCCGCCGCGATACAGGACAGTGCGTGGGTGCAGGTCACTCACAGCTTGTCCATGACGGGTCGCCAGCCGGATCACGCTGTCCTGGCAGTGCAGGCCTGCCTGATGGGAGCGTAGGCGTGAGGCAGAGGGGTGCTGGGTGTTTCCCTTCGAGTGCGAGCGAATAAATCAGGGTGCCGGCCAGAGGAGAGCGGAGAGAGGCAGGGAGCGTAGAGCTAGGAGTAGAGTGTGTGTATGCGCGGGTCGCTCGTCTAGCTCGTCGCTGTCCTGCTGCTCCCACTCGCAGTTGCCCTTCTGCCAAAAGGACTCCCCATCTCCAAACGCCCCTTGTCCCGGCTGTCCGCTCTCTGACGCAATCGCAGCCGCACCCAACTTATGACGAGGTCCTCCCAGAGCAGCGTCAGAGGCATGCAGGCAGGGAGCAGCACATCCAAGTAAATGTACATGCGCGTCATTACTGAAGAACCAAGTCAATGCACACCACCCTCGTGAAAAGTGCAGACAGCACTGTAGAAGAAGGGATGCTGGACTTGGATGAAAGTCTAGCAAGTACTCCGACAGATTACCATGCACGTGCACGAGAGCGTCAGCCGACAGGCATCAGTAGACACGGGACTCCTAGACTATATCGATTGCGTTTGGAAGGCCTCCCTTGAGCCGCAGACTTGGGAAATAGTTATTGGCATTCTCAAACCAATTCAGAGGGTTATCATTACCACGACCACACACTATCACCTCGTCCACCCAACGCCGTCCCTCCTCTGAGCAGATCTGCAATCACCCTTCCCTCCACCAGCGTCTCCCTAATGACAGCCTTGCAGTCCTGCGGCGTAACGCGTCCATACCACACATTCACGCCATTCGGAAGCCAGATCATGACGTTGCCTGCAAACTTGTGACCGCCGACATGAGAAACTTTGAATATGCCCACATGCTTGTCAGACTCTTCACAGCTGCGTGTGGTCGTCAGACCCCGTTTCTTGTCCTGTATGCTCTCTTCCGTGTCGGCTTCTGTAATTTGGTAATTCTCGAATAAATGCTCCTCGTCACCCCGAGTGTCGACGTGCCATTCGCTGCCAAGCTCTTCTATTGCGTGGGTCAGAGCAGAGATCAGAGAAGGAGCAGTGATGTGACACCGGTTGTCGCGCTTCTTGTGCGAGCAGATTAGAATCGTCGCATGGTATGGGAGGACGTATGATGCCAGCTCGGAATTTGGACGACCTGGCCGTGCATTCACGATGCGGGTCGATAAGTGGTCTTCAACTAGCTCGTCTGCACTTCGTTCCGGCAGGTGTGATACCATCTGTAAGCGAGTAGTGGCTCAGCAGGGAATGATATAAAGCTTTCTGGAACGAGAAAGCTGAAGAAAGATTGCAAGTAGTACCTTGTAATCCGGAAAAACAAACACGCTTTCGCGCTTGCTAGCTGAGCGCGACTGATGCGCCTCCTCGTACGGGTGCATACTGCCACAAAGTATGGTGATCTTGCCTTTGCGCTGAACGCCATCGCCGGTGAGGCCGTCTTCGAGTCCCTCGAGGGCATCTACATTGTGCCGCGGACACGGGCTTTGTCTCGCAAGGTGACCATTGCCATTGGCGGATTTTTGCGCTTTAGAAAGTTGATTGAGATGAGCATCGAAAGCTTTTGAAATCGTATGCGCATACAGGTCTTCTTCGTCTGTTACGCTATGCGGCCAGTCTATTTGTCCGGAGACCAAGTGTTGAACGAGACAATTGGCAGAAAGAAACGTGGCAGCCGCGTCAGGTAAAAGAGCAAACGCAGGATTTTGATGATGACGCACCGCTCTTTGAGGTAGCTACGACTACTGTTCGTCCTGATGTCTTGACACTGTCCATTAACCGAAAGTCGTTGTCGATCAACCCGACAGCCAGCTTGGACCCAAACGTCTG
This sequence comes from Cystobasidiaceae sp. HBUAS51001, assembly GCA_003351005.1. Taxonomy (NCBI): domain Eukaryota; kingdom Fungi; phylum Basidiomycota; class Cystobasidiomycetes; order Cystobasidiales; family Cystobasidiaceae; species Cystobasidiaceae sp. HBUAS51001. Next base: position 213,884 of record QOZY01000029.1, on the reverse strand, counting down.
TCAAGGAAAGCGCGAGCGTGTAAAAGCAGCAGCAAGTACGTCAGCAGACGGAACGGTTCTGACTCTTCTTCATGGTCGTTTGTTGGCCGAGGCCGTTCAGACTGCTCTGGTGGACCGCTTTGCGGCCAACACTGCACGCACCTGATCAGGGCGATTGTCCGCCTCATCCTCGTCGCCATAGCAAGGGTCATGGCAATTCCTGCAAGCGTCTTCAAGCGTGACAGCAGGTACTCCCGCCTGTGATAGAGTCTCCAAATCCTGCGGCGCGATGCTCGGTCTTGACGCCATCTTTCGCCCAACGGCGCGCCGAAGTGCGGTCCAAATGTTGGGCGTCGCAAATACCGCGTCTGGTCTCCCTCCCTGTCGATGGAGTAGAGTATGCGTTGAGGGAGAGGAAAAGAGAAACCAAGGTGAGAGTGCTTAGTGGAGAGAGGGCTAGGTGCGCTTCGCGCCGGTTGAGCGCGCGTCCTTCGGAGCAAAGCGATCAAAGGTATCGCCGACCATCTGATTAGAAGAGGCGCGCACATAGGCGGATGCTAAATATGGAAAAGGCAACTGCGGTCGTTGAATGCATTTGCGTTTGGAGTCTTCGAGAGGACCAGAACAGGAGAGAAACTGGCTACTACGGTTACATCTAGCAAACTTGAGCTGGGTACATGAGTCGTGAGGAAAGGCCAAGTCCGTCGGATATGCGTCTGTCTCTACTTGTAAAAATAGTATACTGCGGCGTAGTCCCAAGCGTCAACCTGGCCTTCGATGGAGCACTGACAGGTGAACCGTTTAGCAGACCGTGGTGAAGCGGGCCTTTATGCCTCAGCTCACCGAAGAAGGCGCCACGCCGCCGGCAGTGTAGGCTCTAAAGACGTGGTTGGCGAGGGCCCCCTCTACATTGCTGAGCTGGACCCAAGGGATGTTGCGCGAGGCATCAACTGAGTCAGGGACAGCAGCGTCTTTCTCGCCGACGAAAAAGTCGCCCTTCTGGTAGGCACTGCATATACACAAATGGTTTAGCGCTGCGTCAGGTGGGACAGTGAAGACCAGTGATAGAAGCTAATGCTCACCGGGTGTCAAAGGCTGGCCTGTCGGCTTCTTGGAAATAGTGGTCGCCCACTTCGAATCGCTTGAGTTGATCTCGAGACTCGTCGTCCAGTCCGCTATAATCTCTGGGAATTTGCAAGGCGAGAGTCGTAGCTCCTGAAATCTCATTAGGGGAGACCCAGGCTTGGGCTAGATCTGAAGAGCGCGCAGGAAAAGAGCAAGCCATGTTAGCCTTGTCAATTGGACCATTGGTGGACATACGGTGCGCACCACAAGACACGTCGTATAGCTTGGCTACTGCCATGCCGTTGGTGTAGACTCCTCCCGAGCAGGTTGCATTCTGCAGAGTCAACATCAACACGCGGTACTTCTGAGACCCCAGTAAATACCACCCACCTGGACACCCCGACCGAGAGCAGCATAGAGCAGCTTCTCGCCCGCTGGGATGGCCAAGCCCGCGTCTCGAGCGGCGGGGAACAGGTCCAGCGTAACGTTTGACAGGTCACATCCGAGCTCTTGAACGACTGTCTGACGGGTGGCGAGATGGCTCGAGAGAGGTGCTGGTAGAATGCTGAAGTGGGTGGGCTTGACTGGAGCGGCTGCGACTGCCGCGAGCAGGCTTGCAGAGGCTAGAGTGAGGGTTGCGATGAAGGACTTCATAGCTGTCGGTGTTCGTAATCTGTCGTATCTAGTCGTGAGCTGGCGAAGCCTAAAATTTGGAGTTTTGGAAAGGGAGATATGTGCAGAAGGAGAAGAGAAGCAGAGCAGCAACTGCTGGCGGGTTTTATACCCCATTTGCTTGGTCTGGGCTTCACCAGGAGTGGCGAAGCACGTCCACGTCGTCCTCGTCAGACCATACACGCGATCTGCGTTGGGGCTGTCCTGAGAGACAGGTCAATCTTGTACCAAACAGTGGGTGTGATGATACAGCGGCGCGCGTGCAAAGCTGTCATTCTGCGAGTCGACGCTGGCTTGATCTGTTCAGTTTGAGCAGTGCAAAGCAAGAGACCGTTATATGCCATGGCCGAGGCCAAAGTATTACCAGCTTCTTTGAGATGCAGCGCCTTGTCTTAACGTGCTGCTGCTGTGCTGTTGCGTGTATGATGCACAGAATGATAAGGCAAAGAGCGAGCTTGCGGACTGCGTCGCGGGCTCGCAGGCTCGCTCCTAGGTGGTGGCGGAAGGGAACAGGCGAACACCCAGCATGGCATCTCAACGTCAGAACCCCGAATCTCATTGCTACTCTGCACACAGGCCATGCGAGCAGCTTCCCGGTGTCACCATCTTGCTCGCTTCTGCACGCAGGCATGCACGCTGCGATCAGCCAAATCCGCTGTCACGCGACCCAAAGTTGGTGGCGACGAGCGCACCCCTTGATGCCTGCAGAGAGAAAGGACGGACTTCAGCTATTGGCTGCTCTCACGGCAACACCGCCCTAGCACCAGCAGCAGCGTTTCAATAGCCTTAACCCGACTTTCCAGCCCGGTGAGAAAGATAGGCTAATTTTCACGCTCGTCGCTCACTTTTAAATGTCTACAGATCCAGTCACGTGATAGCGTGCAACTCCCGACCTCGACATTTCAAGCCCAAACTCACCCCAGCTACCCACAATGAACGGACACGCCGGTCCAAGAGCCACTATCGCGTCCTCTGCAGAGCCCATGGACGTCCTCAAAGCCCTCGGCCTGTCCGACAAGGTCAATGAAGGCCTACTCTCGGATGCACAGATCTCGCTCAAGGGCGAGCTGGTCGACACCCACTGCCCTTCTACCGGCAAGGTTCTCGGCCAGGTCCAGACGGTGAGGAAATTCCAGGACATTGCAGCAGTCTATTTTCTCATGAATCTTATACCCCAGGCTCACCCTGATGCGGTCCCCGACCTGGTAAGCTCGGCTCACAACGCCTACCTAAAGTGGCGACAGGTGCCTGCTCCAAAACGCGGCGAAGTGCTTCGTGAAATTAGAAACGAGCTCCATCAGCACAAGCGCGAGCTCGGTGCACTCATCAGCCTTGAAATGGGTAAAATTCTCCAGGAAGGTATTGGAGAGGTCCAAGAGGGTATCGACATTTGCGACTGTAAGTGGCTTTCAGCTGGGCTATACTGTAAACAAGACAAATGAACCTAGACTGATGCGGCGCCGTTGCCCTTGTCTATCTTTCGCAGATGCTATCGGTCTGGTAAGTACCACCCTTAGTCAGCCAGCTTTTCGAGCGTCTCGTTGACTTATCGAAGTGCAGTCTCGAATGCTCGCAGGAAAGGTCCTCCCATCGGAGCGGTAAGCCACATGCACTCTGTCTGAAAGTCACACGAGCCGTGTTCTCACTTGTCGTCCGGATTCAGAGAGAACCACTTCCTGATGGAGTCGCCAGCTCCACTTGGAGTCGTGCTCGTCGTGACTGCCTTCAACTTTCCACACGCGGTAAGTGCTTTGAAGGACCGTTCGACTGCGGTCATGACCGCCGCTGAGCGGATGCTTTTCCACAGGTTTTCTTCTGGAACTTTGCTCTTTCATTCATTTGTGGAAATGCAACCATCTGGAAGCCCTCGCCGACCACACCGTAAGCTGATCCCGTTGTTGAATCTTGCGATTTGCATTGGCTGACGAGCAGTCATGTCAGACTCATCGCCATCGCAACGGCCAAGATTGTCACCCGCGTCCTCGAGCGCAACAATCTGCCGACTTCTCTGGCAACCCTAGCCTGCGGTGATGTCGAGCTCTCCAAAGCCCTGACTGAGAATCCCAAGATTCCATTGGTCTCCTTCACTGGCTCCGAGAAGATTGGCAAGATCGTTGGTGGTGTCGTACAATCTCGGTAGGTAGCACATTTTGCGCGCTTCCATGACCTCCTGTGTGACCGCATATTGAGCTTTTGTCGTTCTGGTCGTGCGCGCTAGACTTGGTCGCTTGATCCTGGAGCTTGGCGGAAATAATGCCGTAGTGGTCCTGCCTGACGCAAATTTGGATCTCGCTCTCCGGACTGTCCTCTTTGGCGCTGTAGGAACTGCAGGACAGCGCTGCACTTCCACCAGGAGGCTGTTCCTGCATGAGACCATCGCCGAGTCGTTCGTAGAGAAGCTCGCTAGTGCTTATAAGCAGGTCAGGATCGGTGATCCGGTCGCCGAGGGCACATTGATGGGGCCAGGTAAGAGCATTTTGTACTTGCCGCGTACCGGACTGTTGGTTTGTTAACTCGTGCTGCAATGATCAGTGCACAGCTCGACCGCCGTCAAAGCTTATCATCAGTGCATTAAGAATGCTCAGAACTTGGGAGGCAAGCTCGTCGCCGGCGGTAAGGAGTACCAGCACACCGACAAGGCCCTCAATGGCGGATTCTGGGTCGAGCCGGCCATCATCTACTATGGCGATGCTCATCCCGAAACGATGATGGAGGAGACCTTTGCGCCTGTTCTTCGTGGGTGGCTTCTTCTTGCGAAGTTTGTCGGACTTGGCTGATGCGTGCTGTCTCCTGCAGATGTTGCCACCTTCAAGACTTTGCAAGAAGCTATCGAGCTGAACAACAGGGTTCGACAGGGCCTTTCTTCCAGTCTCTTCACCAAGTAGGTCTTGTTGCGGCTCATCATGGCGGCCTGTCGCTAAAAGAAAAAATCTGCGCGGCGTACAGTGACATGAAGGCCGTCTTCGAGTGGTGCGGCGCCACAGGCTCCGACTGCGGCATCGTCAATGTCAATCAGTCCACTTCTGGTGCTGAAATTGGTGCCGGGTTTGGCGGTAAGCAATGCACTAATATGCTTGAAGCCGAGTATTGACGCAGTGCCATCCGCTGAGCAGGCAACAAGGCTACCGGTGGAGGTAGGGAGTCTGGCGGCGATGCTTGGAAGCAGTATTGCAGCTGGAAGAGCTGCACTATCAACTTCAGTGGTCAGCTCGGCCTGGTAAGCGCTTCGTTCACGGACAGCGTTGTAGCTGGGCACAGACTCACCTGATATTTTGCTTTGTTCAGGCTCAAGGCATTAAATTCGAGTGAGCTTGGCAAGGACCAGCGACTGTTGCAGATCATTTGTCCAAAGCGGCCTACTTTGGAGTATGAAAAAAAGAGTGTGCACTAGCTTCAGAGAAAGATATTGCGCAGAAGGATTGTCAATTCTCTCATGTTCAGGATCAAACTCAGATGCAATGCAGAAACGCGTGCCCGAAAGCCCTGCTTGTTCTTGCGCTCAAATGATTCCGTATTGATACAGGTCCATTCGCCATGCCGTCTACCTCGTCAGCAAGTGCAGCATCACTCCAAGGCTCTGCACAATCTGCAGAACGATAACTGCATCAGTGACAACCGACGAGTCCGTGCTGCAGACAAACTCACTTGGTCTCCCATCGCACTCTCGACAGCGTCTTCTAAATGTCGCTTGGGATCTTGCTTGCCGACATGCCGTGTCTTCAGCTCTTGCGGTGTCAGCGTGGATTCTTCCTGGACAGACTTGTTGTACGCCGCTGCCAGCGTAAGCATTTTCTGCAAAATGAGGAACAAATAGCGCATCAAGCAATGGGAAGAATTTCTTGGGACTGGTGCATGTTCCGTACCTTCACGCTCTCTTCGTTTTGCTTCGAGTGCTCTTCGAAGTCTTTCAATATCAGGCCATCGGTCCAATTCTGTTTGTGCAGATTGAGAAGCATCGTTTGCTCGAGCTCAGTCTTGCGGAAGTTGATTGCAATAGAGTAATAGTGGCGGTTGAGGCCGTGGATGAGAGCCTGGATTGAGGGTTTGTGGAGGTGACCGATGTTTGAGGTTGTTTGCCGCGGTTCTTGACCCATCACTGCAGCAGCACACGGTCAGTGGATGTACGGCTGCAAGTAAGATGAGACAGAAGATCGGCACGCACTCATGCCATGAGGATTTATCAACCTAAAAGCATCGATCACGACCTTGCCCTTTACTGATTGAATGGGATCAACGACTACAGCCACACAGCGTGGGTTCAAACGTTCAAAGGACTGTGGAGGGCGAAAATTTAGTTTAGCAAACTCGCTTCATGTATCTAAAGCTCATCAACAGAATGAAAGAACGCAACATACCTGCTGTGTGTTGATATCGACACTGGAGAGCCAGCAGCCGAAACCAGGATGCGAATGGTACCACCCGACGACCATTTCTGGACTATAGATGAGATGGCTCTCAGCGATAGTCACGAACCGCACATCTAGGGCATTTGCGGCGTACCGTCCTGTCTGCTTCAAACGATCCATCATTGCTGTTTGGTAGACGTAATCGACGGCCTCGACAGAGACGCCTGTTCCAGATTGTGGCATGGCGAAGACATCGACAACTCGGCTGGGTCATGAAGCAAGAGTGAATGAGCAAAAGAGGCATGAGTAGAAAGATTGCAGTTGCTGCCGCCCTTCGCTTACACTGTGTACTCGTCCACGAACTCTGCAAGAGGACGGGTGCAACGAGCGCGTCAATGTTGGTCGTAGCGATGACGGGACGTGAAACCGGCTGCGCACCTCCAAGCATCAGACCCATCACCTAATCGTTGACAGGACTGTCAGCTGCTGCTGAATGCCATTGTGCTGCATCTTGCGCTTGCTCACCTCGAGAGGCACTCCGCCTCTGCCATGCTTTAGCATCTGCAGGCGAAGCCTGCGTCAGCTTGGGAACGCGGCAACGCCTCGTTGACGTGCAACACACCTTGAGTAGAGCTAGCGACGAGATGACGATCTGCTCGGCGTTGTCGGTGAGGCTGTTTGATAGTGCAAGGATGGTGCCACCAAGACGCTGTCGTCAGCTCCCTGTCCCTCTGCACGTTGACTGCGCTCCAGCAAAACCAACTTACGAGTCATCGACCGCAGGGCCCGCACCGTGACCTCCTCCCATACCTCCTAGCTGTTGCATGAGCTGGTCCATCTTGCCTGCGTGCTCGTCGTGCTGGTCAAGCGCAAAGAGGCACCTCTCCTTCGCAGTGGGCACTCCGCTCGAACGCAGATCAATCCAAGCAGCCTCAGTGCGACGCCTGGCATTCTGGATTGGGATGTTTGTACAGATTGCATTCTAATGTGACTGTCTACGTATCTCTTAACGCGTAGAGTCTATTGCTGTCCTTAACCGCGGACGGCACTGCCACTCCATGTCATCCGGCCGTCCGCTCAAGCATCACACGAGGGCATTGCACCCGATCTGCTAAGCTTTCCGCCTGCGACATTGCTCAGTCTAGCACTAGCTCTCCAGTACTTCCTCCGCCCTCCACGACTTCGTCGGATCCGTCGAGCTGCACGCCTGCCCTCGCAATCTCGACATTTGCAGTGGCCTGCGTCGATTGCTTGCTCGTACAAGCCCTGTACCTCTGAAACGTTTGGATCGACATCTTCTATCTGCTCGTACTCGTTCATCTGGGCTAAGGGTCGAGATCTCCGCAGTGTTTTTTGAATGGTAACTCTCACAGCGCTGACAGCACGACCAAAAGCTCGTTTGATGACAGCTCGAAGGCTTTTCTTGGGCTTGCTAGGATCACCATACTCTGGCCAAGATAGCTGGCTATCCTGGTCGCATTGTGATATCATATCGGCCCGCTCGTCTGCAGCGCTTCGGTAGCCTGCACAACCGCTGCAGAGGCCAGTGTCGGGCGTGCGGCTGTTCTCGCGGACTACCACCACTGGCAAGATACAGATGATTGCCATCGGTGGTACTTTTGGAGGTGTATCTTGGTGAGTTGATACGTGTCGGAGCTTGCAGAGTCGACGCGTACCTTACCCTGCCACTGATGCTACTCGACTGTGCGGAAGTCTTCCGATGCAGTCAATAGGTTCGACGACCCTACAAGCCTACCCTCCTCAGACAGACCAAGATCGCGCTCTGCTCTTTCGGGTTCGGGTCAAGGCTTTCGCAAGCAGCTGCATTTGCAGTCATTTCGAACGCTTGCCTGCTCTTTACAAAGCAATTGTTACAATATGCGTCAAACAAATTGCGCAGTGCTTCCAGCAAACCTCGTTCCGAGGTAAGGTTCCAATAGCTATTCGGCGCTTCGCTACACAGCGGATGTAAATAAAGGTATGGCGAGGGCTCATTTTGCCGAGTGGAAGAGCTCGACTTGTTGGAACGCGCTTCAACTTCAGGTCTGCTGACGGCACAGCATCGACCGGCCTGACTTACCTCTCTCTCTCTCTTCTTCCCCTCCCTGGTATAAATCTTGTGGCGATGCTGCATACTACAGTTGCGACTGGTCAAACGTGTCTGCTTGTCTTTGCTCCATACACAACGTTATATCTTGGTACCTTCATATCAAGGCAGCCATCATCCTCGCCGATAAGACAGCACCAGCAACGACATGCCGCGCCAACGGCCGAAACCCACATACGGCGAGCCGCGCCTTAAGACATCCGACGAACTCTGAGCTGGAAGTTCTGCAAGCGGGGAACTACACTTACCTTGGGGTCGTACTTCACAGTCTGCCTGGTTATTTTGCTGGCGTAGGCGACTTTTTCAGTGTCACGTATTCCAGTCGTCAGGTGAACCCCGCTTCGGGATATCCTCCCACCGGCACCGTAAGGGTGACGGACAGCGTATACCACCTCGGCCAGAATGACACACCGCGTGTAAGATGGCTGTTACAAGCCAATGAAACACAACTATTCGTGCTTCAAGATGCGTAAGTACGCGTCTTTACTGGCTTGGCGGGCCATGTCGAGTCCAGAACTGACTGAAGCTCCCTGCAACCTTCAGCTGAAGTAAGTATGTTCGCGTTCCATAAACAGCTACTACTGACCAGCTTGTCACACTCACGCATACACGGCTTCCTCGCAGTCCCAAACGTCTCCATGTAAGGCAGGCAGCGAACACACGATCCCGCAGTCAACGTCAGGTAATTCAAGTAGCCAACGGAAGCGCAGCTCCTCAGCAGCACACCAACTATTCAGCTCGACGGCTGCCAAAAGCCAAAAACGACAGGTTCGGCCGTCGATGAACACCCAGAAGTCTCTTTCTTTCAGCATCCCCTAAAGCCCCCCTGTCATTTCGTGTTGACCTTTCAATTCTACGTTCGCTCATGTTTGCAATTCAGTATCTGATGACTGCGTACACGACCGATGCTGATGCTAGCCCAAGACTGTACAGCGGATGACACAGCCTTCCAACTCCCTACTCCTCTCGCTGCAGCTACTATTAAGCTAACGCGCAAGTGCAAACGTCTGCTTTTGCGGGCAATTGCTATACCGCATTCAAGGCGTACGTTTTGATTTATGATGGTGCCGTCGAGGTACCGTCCTGGACTGCTCAGCGGGCCGTACAGGAGGAGGACAGAACAAGCTAGCCAATCCCGTGCAGAGCTGCTGAATAGCAGAGCCTCTCGAGTGTCCGCCCGCGCCTCGCAGTCCTCGAAGACCCGAAGGCTTGCTATTCCCACTGGGCCTGCGTCTTCTGCGATGTCCTTTGTGTGGACGGGCGTCATGACCCGCAGTCGCCCTGGATGAGCGCTTACGTTCGTCTCTATGCTGTCTCTCTTCATCGAGGGCAGATGGCGGCTCAGGGGCAAGCACATTGGCATAGTCCGGATTGTATCGAGGCAGGGGCTTGATGCGCCGGCCCTCCTCTGTGGGGCTGCCGTGGTGAGGGATGGCCGCTTGGGTCATGCGGTTCCTCTTGCGCGATTGGCCGTACTTTGCACGTTGAGGATAGGCATGATAAGTGTTATATGGTTGGTGCATGTCCCAAATCTCTTAGCGGGGACCGCTCTCGGCTTCGTCTAGGTGGGAGCACAAGTCAGGTGAACCTGGCTGCCAACGGCGGCTGGCGAGACTTGTTCTCAGAGCCCGCGCAGTAGACTTGTGAGTGTAGAGTGTGTGCAGATGAGAGTGCCGGAGCATTACAACGACGCTGCACCCTGAGCAGAGCAAGCATCGCCTGAGCTTGGCCAGAATAGCCAGGTGACCAAGTGTGGGCTTGGAACAGTGCCGATGAGTATGAATGAGCAGATGACACGCGAGGTGCCAGGTCAGTCGCATATGGTATGTACTGACATGTTTCTTGGGTGAAGAGTGTCCCAGCGCGAAGAGGCGGAGGCTTGGTTTGGGTCTGAAGATCTGATGTGTGACTTGGCATTGATTGTAATAGGGGAAGAGGGGATTAGTAGTGAGTAATGTAGTGTGACACATTGTTCGTTTGAAAGCGAGATCCTGCTTCCAACAAAATGGCGACCTCGTTTCTTCGGAGTGGATTTCACGGTAAGCCTTCAAGTTGCCCGAAGCAATGTTGCAGGAAGGGGGAATCATTCATGGATCTAGGCAGTTTCAGCGGAGCGTAGTAGGTCAGTGGCCACAGAAGTAGTATCCGTCTCGATGCGGTGGTAGCAGAGCAGCGTATATTTTCCGTGCTGAATAGGTCGTTTCTTGGGAGCTCCCGATCAGTCGCCCCCGCCTCAAGCAGCGCTCGCTTCTTTTTCTTGCTGCTGCTCTGCTTGCAGCTTTCTGTCTGCGGCTATGCCTGACAGTTCCATCTTCCAGCACTGCGTGATGCTTTCGAAGACAAAGACAAGAGATGGTGTGACTGCAGACGGCAGCACGGCGATAAGCATCATGCTGCGGCTTGCGAGGCTTGCGCTGACTCTCCGGGGCACTCTGGACAAGGAAGAAAGACACGAACAAGAGCGACGAAGGCACAGCACAGCAAGCGGATGCGCCATGTTGCTCGAGGTCTGCGGTCAAGACGCGAAGCCCCGTTCTCTGGCCAGGAAGAAGGCGTCGGCTGCCTGCCAGGCTGCCTGGTTCAATGTCGGGCTGATGGATGTGCGACAGCTCCCCAAAGCGACGCGCGCGCAACGCAAAGCACAGGGCCCTGCTGACCTCGTAGCCCATGATTGGCCAGCTGACTCCCCCGTTCACGCGCGTCCTCAGAAGTGCTCTTGCAGCTCCCTCCTCGCGTTCCCTCTCAGCTTGCCTCTGCTTCGCGCTCAAACTCGCCCCAACACCTCCAAACACGCACGGCCTGAGGGCGACCGAGAAGCAGCGCTCAAGTGCACTCTGCTCGTCATTGACCAGATCCTTCTCTTTGTGACAACCCCTCTTCTCTCTCTCATCACCCCCATCTCTCTCCGGCCCTGCGCAAACCCATCCAAAGCGTCCGACAAGCAGTATTGACAAGTCTCGACGAGCGCGACAGCGACTGGATTCACTGCACCTGTAAGCATGTCACCGTCTGCCACGGCATGCACGTCGACGACAAGTCCTGACAGCATCTGCCCTTGCTCGACGCCCCCGTTGATCCTGCATCCTCGCCTTTGATCCATCGTTCCTCTCTCATCTCTGATGGACCTCTTGCCTTCCTCGCTGGCACACACATACTCCACAAACAAACATGGACACGATTGCTCTGTTCCTGCAGCACCAACAAGAGCAGACCCAGCAACCGGCCATGGCTGGCTTGCAGTTTGGCTCCTCGGCAAACACTCACCTCTTCCCCCAGCAGCTTGGCAACACCACCGCACAGCCTGCTCCATCAAGCAGCAACAGCAACAGCACTCCAGCAGCAGCAGCAGCAGCCGCAACAAGCTACGGCTCGCCGGTGCCAGAGCATGCTGCGACCAAGTTCTCCGCACTACGCACAGGCTCGAGCAATTCCAATGGCGCCTCGCACGCCGCCGCCTCTTCGTCATCGTCGACAGGCGCCGGCACTGCAGGCGGCCTGAGTGGCGGTCCGGCCCTGCAAGCGACTCATCCTTCAGCAGCAGCAGCTACCGCCGCAGCAGACTTCTTCAGAGCACGCAGCGCTAGTCCATGGATGCCCGCTCCAAATGCTGCTGCTGCCGCCGCGACCCAGCAGCAGCAACACCATCATCTCCAGCATCACACTGCGGCCAACGCGTACGCTGCTTCGATTTACAATGCTCCTTCGATGCTGCAGCACATGCACCATCAGCAGTTCCTTGGACATCCGCAGGCGGCCTACCCACATCATACGTATCAGCACCAGCCTCCGCTGTTACATCACCCGCACCAAAACGCTCACCCTCACTATGCGCCACATCCTCTCTCGCAGCAACTTCACCCACACCAACAGCATCATCATCATCACTCTTCGCCATCTCCTGAAGCGCAGCATAGAGGCGTAGCTGAGCGAGGTCACAGCCCTGAACATCCCCACTATGATTCCCACACGCTCGCTGGCGGGCATTCTCACCCTTTCACCTACCCTCACGAGCTTGGCAACAGCCACTTGCATGCGACTGCCAAGTCTGCAGAAGAAGAGTCGGAAGCAGCAGGACAGACGCTGAGTGCTGCACAGAAGAGAGCACAGACGCTGCGGAACAAGTCGACACATGCGAAACGCGCAGCCGCGACTGCTGCCGCTGCTGCCGCGGGTGGCTCAACTTCTGCAGATGCTCAGGAAATCGTTGGTACAGTCATGAATGCCACACCTGTTGTGCCTGGTCATCCATCCAATTATGGCATTCTAGATGAGACGAATACTACTCTTTGGGACTTGCGAGATGGCAATGCAGGACGACATGCAAAGCCACGTGAGTTGTTGGTCGTGTTCTGTCTTGAAGGGAAGCCAGGCGCTGAAGACTTTTTTAAACCGGATTCTCAGCATATCCCTACTTGACATGTAACTATGGAAAGACTTTTGTCTTTTATCCGGTCCGGTCCCTGACAGTATTGCTTCCTCGCAGTGATTCGAATTGCATTGCTCAGCAGTACTTGCAAAAGGCTCACTCTTCAGGAGCTGTACGATGTCCTGGAATCTCGCTATCCGTAAGCACTTTACCATACAACGAAAGTTGCGATATTCGCCCAGTGCTGACTTGCCTTTCCCACAATCAGTTTCTTCAGGGCGGAAGAAAAGGGTTGGAAGAATTCTGTAAGCACATTCTAGCATTGGGACATCGGTTTCATAGGTGGCTGACGTTGTCTGGTCAAGATTCGACATAATTTATCCTTGAACAAATGCTTCAAAAAGGAAGCCAGAGCAGTACTGGACCCAGGAGTGAGCTATCTTGTGGTACTGAGCGTCACAGCATCACCTCACTAATTAAAGACAATTTTCATGACAATAGAAAGGCTCCTACTGGTATGTCGACCTAGACGAGGAGCATTCGACTCCCCGCATTCGAGATCGACGCAAACAAGCCGAAGAGGCCGGCAATGACACTGTCGAAGGGCGTCCTACGCGCAGCAAGAGTAAGAAGCGCAAGGCTTCGCCAGTCGACTCTGCCAAAGACGACGACGGAGAAGCTTCGCCTGATCTGTCCAACCAAGAGTTGAGCCATCCTTTCAACCTCTTCTCTGCCGGTCACACGGTCTTTCCGCCGCCGACTACATATGCAGACGATGCCAGGCGCTTCGATAGCTCCTTCCGCGATATCAAACCTCGATTGGCAGCAAATGCGCTCTCGCACCTTCAGCTTCCGGTTTCTCCTAGCCTGCATCACCGTGGTCGCGCCCGCGCAATCAGCGCTCCAAGTCCCATCACGCCCAACTTCTTCCACCAGGACAGCTTCACGGCAAACGGCGGAGCAGTCGCTGCATCCTTGGCTTTGGCGAATGCCGCCAGTGCAGGGTATCTCAGCGCCGTTCCAGCAGCGTATACCTTTCCCAATACTGCGCAGCAGTCCCAGACCCACTCCCTCCAGGCCTTGCTCCAGCACACCTCGACGCAGCATTATCAGCCCCATCAGCAACAGCAGCAGCAACAGCAGCCACCCTTAGCCGAATTCAATCACTATGAAGCAGCTGGTCACCCTAGCACAGCGCATTTGGCGGTCAACGTGCCCGGCATGGTCGAAGACAAGGCTCCAGGCTCTGGTGGCACGGAAAGCACCTTCGCTCCCGAGACACCCCAGACAGGTTTTCCAGCAGCTGCGGCTGCAGATGGCAAGGCTGCCTCGGACAGGAAGAGTCCAAACTCTCCAGAGAAAGAACAAGTACCGTCGGCTGTCGAGAACTCCACGGGTGAAGAAAGCGGCGAAGCTGTCGTGGCTGCTGGGAATGCTGGCGAGGCCAGTTCCAAGTGCGCGACTGCTGGCAGTGCTGCCTCTCCAACTCCTGGACCTCCTGCTACGTACGTCTTTCCACCTCCTCACAGCTCTTCCTCCGTGTCTGGACAGCCGAACCGAATCTTCGTCAATCCTCCAGGAACAACGCACATCGTCCCACAGCCACGAGGCGGAGCGTCCGCACGCGCGTTCAGCGACAGCTATAGTGGCTCAGCACTCACCGACAAGCAAGCAGGAAGTGATGCAAAGTCAACTCGCAACCCTTTCGTGCACAATGCAGCCAACGCCGCTACAGCAATCCGGCCTGCCCCGCTTCAATTTATCACCACTCAAGATGGCAAGACTGCCTTTTCTCCGCCAAGCGCGACTAGCCCAACCAGGCATCTGGCCTCCTCCGAGTATGATCTCTTCGCCAATGCTCCCTTTGGCGTGCTATTCGATGGCCCTGCGAAGAAGCAGAGTCGCAGCGGAAGCATATTCGGGCTGACCGCCAGATGATCAGCTGCAGCATCGCCTTGAGATTACCTTTCTCCACACCATCTCAGTCACATCGCAAGAAACGACGCCTAGGCTCCTAGTCGCGTTTTCGTTATCCGTCTGCTCAGTCGAACAACATCTGTGCCTCCACTTGAATGATTTGCTCTAGGATAATCTAGCTTTAAAATCCAGGCAATGTCTGATGTACCTTTAGTCGTCAGAGTCTCGATCCTGCGGGATTGAGCATTATTTTCCTTGTGCAAAGTCAACATCATGCGCGTCTATGCTCGGAAGTCGCAACCATGATATCCTTGACATGTGCTCAGCTTTGGCTCCTCGGTACAAGGGCCATGATCTCCTCGAGAAGATCTTCCGAAGCCATCTCTGGTATGTAATGATTCGACTGCACTGGACGACCGGTGATGTCGACTTGCGGTTCGCTGAATTGCCGCCAAACGCCTGCAACGTCCCCGTAGATCGGTATTAAGCCTTCTGACGCCCAGAGCACTTTCCCAATCAAATTGCGGGTTTTAGTAGTGCAGTAGAGCCCGATGATATGCAGACCTACACCTCAGTTTCTGTACAGAGAGCTTGTTGCCGGCTTTCCGATCTTCCCGGTCGTGCACCAAGTCGATGCTTGCAGCAGCGCGGTAGTCCTCACAAGCCTACGGCGACGAGTTGTGTCAGCTTGGCACTGAAGCAAAATTGCATTTCACCCACGCCATGGATGCCTTCGGACGTGGAGAAGCTGGAATAGTAGTCTTCTCGCGCTTCTGGGTGAAAGGGATGGTTCTTGGTGGCTGTGTTAAAGTAGACCTCTGGTGCTGCTTCAATGATAGCTTCAGCCGTTGGCAAAAGCTGGAAAAACCAGTGCCTGAGTCAAAGATCAGCCAGAGCTACACCATTCCTGCTTCATTTTGAGAACAACCGCCACGGCTCACCAATGCTTCGTTGCGAATTCCTGATCTGTTCCTTCGAACATGAAAAGGGTTGGGCAAATATCGAGGAGCATCAGGTTTCTAACGACGCCAGGGTGGTCCAGGCAGAGTCTGTGCGACACTCTTGCGCCTCGGTCGTGACCAACCAGATCAAAGGTATCGTAGCCAAAGTGCTTGCTTTAGTGGAGTCAGCCTGCACGACATGCTTCAGGCGTCGCCTCTTCCCCCTTGAGAAACCCACACAAGCTGCACGATGTCACTTGCCGACTCTCGCTTCGAGTATTCCACATGGTCGGCGCCAGCTTTGGGCTTGCTGGATTTCCCATACCCTCGGAGGTCTGGTATAATGCAAGTATAGCCGGCATCTACTAGCCTGTCGGCGATCTTGTGGTAGATGAAGTGTGTCTGCGGGAACCTGTTGCATTTTGAGATTTGTCAGCTTTTTGGCGCCTGATTGAGGCGATGCTTCCTCCTAAACCTACCCATGTAGCAGCACAAGCGGGGGTCCGCGGCCTCCCCTGCCTTTGAGGGTGTGTATCTTCAAGGGACCGCAGATCTTGCTATGCACTTCGACGTAATGCTCCTCATAATGCTGAAACCAAGGCATACCTGGAGCTTAGAGAGTGCTCTACAGGGGAGGGAGGAAGGTAAAGCAGCATCATTGTGCAGTGGGTTGGCCGTATCTTGTGGCGAATACCGCCGCGGCCGATCAGTGTGGTATTCCCGTGATATGTGCGAACTTCAGAAGCTGAACTGGGCCGACCTGAAGCTTCTTCACGGCAACCATGCACGGGACCTGATACAGCGGACATCGCTGCCGATTTGTTTGTTGCAGCCTTTTACTTTACTTTTGCCTGCTAGTGGGTGCAAGAGCCTTGATCTCTTCAAACAGATAATCCGGCGCCATCTCTGGGATATAATGGTTTGATGCGACTGCTCTCCCAGAAACATCCACGTCCGAGCTGCTGTACTTTTTCCAGACACCGGGAACGTCTCCATATTTGGGTATGAGACCCTGATCTCCCCAAAGTACTGGACAATTCACGTAGGTCAGCCAGGGTGCGCTCATACTGCAATTTCGCGAGAAGCAAACCCTTTACCTCGAAGCTTTTGCACTTGTAGCTTCTTGCCAGCTTCGCGATCAGCACGGTCGTGTTCGAGGTCGATAGTAGCAGCTGCACGATAGTCTTCGCATGCCTTGAGAAGCGGTAAGCAAGCAGATTGGGTCCAGTATCAGCGGTGTTGAATGCTTCTGCAGATGATTGACGATGGCTGACGCCCTGACCTACTCCGTGAATACCTTCATGTGTGGAGAAGGCCTCAAAGTAGTCTTTGCGCGCTTCTGGGTCGAAGGGATGGTCTCTTGTAGCAGTGTTGAAGAACGTTTCTGCGTCGGCAGCGATCATCTTCTCTGCATTTGGCAGCAGTTGGAAGAACCAATGCCTACATTACCACATTTGAGATCCAACGAGTGCGTCAGCATCTTAAAAATTGCCATACGTCCTACTGTAAAGTAGGAGAATCACCAGTATTTTGTTGCGAACTCCTGGTCGGTTGTCTCATACATGAACAGTGTCGGGCAGATGTCGAGAATAAGAAGGTTCTTGGCGACACCGGGATGATCCAAGCAAAGCCTGTGAGCCACTCTGCCACCGCGGTCGTGTGCCACCAAGTCGAACGTGGAGAAGCCAAAATGTTGACTGCATGCGTTCGGCAGAAAGGCAATTCGTCAGTCTCAGTCTCCGGCAGAGTAGAACACAGCGTCAGCTCACGCGACCTGGACGATGTCGCTGGCCATCTCCCTCTTGGAGTACTCTGCGTGGTTCTCACTAGCTCTCGGCTTGCTCGACTTGCCGTATCCGCGCAGGTCCGGTATGATGCAAGTGTAGCCGGCTTCCACCAGCTTGTCAGCGATCTTGTGGTAGATAAAATATGTTTGAGGATACCTGAAAGTATGGTAAATCAGGTGCAATACAGCCGTAGCAACAGCTACTCGACTTGCTCACCCGTGCAAGAGCACAAGCGGAGGCCCGCTGCCGCCGACGACAGTGTGAATGTTCAGTGGCCCGCAGAGGTCGCTCTGCACTCGAACATCGTGATGTTTGTAGTTTTCGAACCACACCATAGTGCTTGATGTTTGCGTGGGGATGGTACAGAAGAGGCATTGCTTGGGCTGATTCAGCTAGCAACGCCAACCCGATCATCTGCAAGCAAAAGCAAACAGGGCGCAGCATGTGTGCTGCCATGAGTATGATCCTTTACCATCATACCGTATACTGCGCTGTTCTGTACCTGCTTGAGCGTGTGTAAACCGGGAAGCGGTGTGACGTGCCTCGAGTGCAGAGGCCTAGTAGGTCACGTGCCGACCTCACTGGTGTCCTCAGACGGGTACGTTATTGATTCGGCTAGCTCTACTGCACTCGAACTCAAGCCGCGCAGTACTCACAGATGCACCGCGCTTGTACATGAGACAAGCACGGCGCTCGCTGCTCTCAGGTGGTCATTGGCGCATTGCGCTCTTCGATCACGTCCCAGTGTTTGGGCGGCTGTCGAGAGTGGACCGTAAACAACGAGCCAACAGGAGCATCAGCTCGCCAGCCCAGCTTTGCAGCCTGCAGTCTTGGGCACAAGCTAGTGTGTGGCCATGAACTCCATCAACGTCGCGGTGCGCGTGCGCCCGCTCAGCGACAAGGAGCTCGCGCTGCTCCAGCCATCCGATACCTCAGTCTCGTTTGCTGGCGAAGGGTCGCTCACGGCAGGCAGCAGCGGCCACAACAATGGCGCCTCGACATCGTATATCCGCCCATCTGGTGGGATGCGCCGTGTGATCAAACCCATCGACTCTCGCGTCCTGGTCTTTGATCCGCCCGAAACGTCACCTGTCGTTTCGTATCAGCGCTCAATACTTGGCCCAAACGCACCTAAAAAGGTCAAAGACGTTCGTTTTGTCTTTGACCGCGTTTTCGACGAGTCTACGAGCCAGCAAGATGTATTTGAAGGCTGTGCGAGCGAGCTTGTGCCCGGAGTGCTCGATGGCTTCAACAGCACAGTCTTTGCCTATGGTGTAGGTCCTATCGAGACTGAATATAAGTCGCGTGCTGGCAGCCTGATCATTCGTTTGCTCTACAGGCCACTGGCTGCGGGAAAACCCATACAATATCTGGCAGTCCGCAAGATCCAGGCATCATCTTTCGCTTGATGCAGGCCCTGTTCCACGAGGTCAAGACCAAAGAGGAGGAAATGACCTGCGAAGTGTCACGTGCGTGTCTACGGTGTTGCTGTGTCCTTTGTGTTGCTGCTAACGCTTTGCAACATTGTGCGAACAGTCTCCTACCTCGAAATATACAATGAGACAATCCGCGATCTACTCATCCCGAACAGCATTGCCAATCTCAACCTGCGAGAAAGCGAAGGACGCGTAGTGATTCCCGGATTGTCAGAGCAAAGTCCAAAAACAGCCGAAGAAGTCGTGTCAATCATCTTGTCTGCGAATGCGAACCGAGCAGTTTCCGCAACTGAAGCAAATGCCGTCTCCTCACGGTCACATGCGGTGCTCTCTGTCAATGTCAAGCAAAAGCCTCGAACTGCAGCGATGTCCGAAGACTATACCATGGCAACCCTCAGCATCATCGATCTCGCCGGCAGCGAGCGTGCAAGCGTCACCAAGAACAAAGGCGAGCGTCTCCTCGAGGGCGCCAATATCAACAGAAGCTTGCTAGCACTCGGCAACTGCATCAATGCCCTGTGTGACCCTCGCAAAAGTTCGCACGTCCCTTACCGGGATAGCAAGCTTACACGGCTGCTGAAACACTCACTTGGAGGCAATTGCAGAACTGTAGGTGCAAGGACCACGGTGTGAATATGCGCTGGGGCTAAATCATCGGACTCTAACTTTTTACAGCTGATGGTCGTCTGCGTATCCCCATCGTCTCAGCACTATGACGAGACCTTCAACACATTGCAATATGCAAATCGCGCCAAGGAGATCAAGACCAAGGTCACCCGTAACGTCGTCTCGGTGGACCGGCATGTCTCGCAGTACATGAAGGTCATCTTGGACCTCCAGCAAGAACTTGCGGCTCGAAAAGCTGCTGATGGCGACCGGGAGCGCAAATGGCGGGCAGAGGTCCGCAGTCAGAGAGAAAAGTCTGTCAAGGAGATACAGGACGTTATCACAAGCGTCAGATCTTCTTACAACGAAGTCAAAGACACCATAGCAAGTATTGGCGCCCTGCGAGCTGAACAAGAAGCTCTTAAGGCTCTCACAAGCACGTTGACGCAATTTAAGACCACGTTGTTTCCGCCTGGCCAGGCACCCGACATAACATACTTTCACAATCTAGACAACTTGTCGTCGGATTACGCCTCGCGCATGCAAAATATCGCCTCGGATATGGCTCGGCGGGAAAATGCAAAGAGCATACATGAAGCTGTCTGCGCTTCCTCGACGAGAAAGGTGTCCAATCCACTTGGTCCCATCGCTACGCAAACGCCGGAACTGCTGCAACTCTTGACAAAGGAGCTCGACAATATCAAGCTTGAAATCCAGTTGTCGAGCATGCAAGCTTGTGAACGCGAGGCTGCAGCAAGAGCCAAGACCACTAGCCGCCTCTTGGACGCGCTATCGGGCGTGCGGAGCAAGATTGCTTCTGATATCTCTATATGCACCAAAGAAGACGAGTCGAAACTTGCAAGTCTGGAGGACCTGTCCCAGAAGGCCGCTAATGCCTATCAGGACGCTTCCGCTCATCTGCTCAGCATAGGTTTGGCAGCGATGCCTTCTGGACAGAAGACCACTGCAACCTCTACAAATGTAGGACCAGTGGTCAATCCATCGAAAAAGCGAAGCGTTGCTGCGCGATCTCCCAATCCAGATACAGCGCCCTCTGGCTTTGACTTTGCGAGGCCGGTCAAGATGCAACGTTCCTCCCTGGCACCTACTGCTTCCTTCCTGGCGAAGCGCCAAAGTAATGCGGCATCTCAATCGCAAGGACCGGCCGCCCCGCGTCCTAGTCTGAAAGCATCCACTTCTGCGTTGTCACGTAAGAACAGCAACACCTCGTTGCCTTCTGCAGCTGTCAGAGCTTCTCTAGGCGCTTCTAGCTCAAGCGGAGGCAAGGTCGAAAGGAAAGGCGTGATGTGGAAGGATGACAACGGTGACAAGCTCACGGAAGAGCACTCGAAGTCTGTCATCGAATTCTCCGATACGAGCGGAGACGCAAGCAATGTGCTGCAAGCTGTTCCATCTGCATCAGCAAGTCGGCAACCCATCAAGCGACCTTTGATGGCATCCAAACTTGGCCAGAAATCGGTTCTTGCAACCGAGGCTATCGCGGAAGAGGACGTGTCCTCGACGTCAATGAGCTCGGCCGTCGGTGTGCCTGAACGTGTGCTTGCAGACATGAGCAATAGTACAGTCTCTTCGGGAGCCGGCGATGATGAATCGTTCGAGAGCGAAACTACGACGATACCCTTCAAGTCCAGCCTGGCCGGAAGTACACAGCCAGGATCCAAAGCCCGCTCAGCTATCGCATCCCGACCAGCTGCTGGCACTCCGAAGAAGGGCGCCAGTGCACGAAGAGCATCGAATATTGGGCCGATCCGAAGCGCAAAGAAGAATAGACGCGTGTCGCACATCTCATTAGACGCGGGTGACATCTCCAATGCGAGTTCGACAGGCTCCGGCGTAGAGAACATTGACACCACAACTACCGCTCGTGAGCCAAGACGCGCGGGCCGGACGACCCTGTCTTTCCAGAACAAAATGGCAGCACAGGCTGCTGAGGCAGCACAGCGACAGGCTGCATCGTCTTCCTCACTGTCTTCTTCGGCAGCCGTCTCTGGCGTGGCAGCGCGGGTCGCTGCAGCAAGAGCTCGGAGAGAGAGCATGGCCAATGCAGCTCTGGGTTCCGTCAGTGGTCCAATGCCTACGAAAAGCTTTGACATGACCCTCGACCTTAACCCGGCCAATAAGCCAGCGTACTGGAGATGACAAGCGCCTATTGCAAGGGCTTCGAACGTCTTTTACATCCTGCTCCGTTTTACCCTCGTTATTTGTACCCCGCAGACTCCTTCGCATTCTTTCCTGAGCTGCATTTCAGCGCTCCTTGTTATATGTTAGCATGGTCTTTGTCTTCGTTGGTTGCCGCCATGCCGTGAGAAATGCATGAGATGCGCGCACACGGGCTTGGAGACTTCTAGATGTGTGGCAAAGACCGATCATTTATGCATCCTTGTCTGAATACGCTACCTTGGCTGCCATCTGTTCAGTGATTCTGACCGTCCATCTGGTACCATGAGAGTGCTCAGCGTCGCTGCGTTTGTCGCGCTGCTGCTTTGTTGGGCTGGCGCACAAGATGCTGGAGTCGACCAGACCGTGCTGGGTTCTGCGGACAACGCGGCCAGCGAATTCGACTACCAGTCTGATGCAGCGCGCTTACTGAAGGTGTGTGCATCTGTGTGCACTTATATGGCCTCAAAAACGCGTCTCGCAGTTCTGAAGGGCCGTCTCTACCTTCCAGGTAGTCTCTGCTCACCTCTACCATGACACGTCGGCATTCTTGCGCGAGCTAGTATCCAACTCGGCCGATGCACTCGAAAAGTTCCGGATGCTACGCTTAACGGAGGGCATTCAGGACGATGCACCTCTCAATGTGACCATCCGTTCCTACAAAGACGAGTCGAAGCTGGTCATTGCAGATGCGGGTCTGGGCATGACGCGCGAAGAGCTGCAGAGCAACCTGGGCACGATAGCAAAAAGTGGCACGACAGAGTTTCTGGACAAAGTCACCTCTTCATCAGGCGAGCAGGCGAGTGTCTTGATTGGCAGATTCGGGCTCGGCTTTTATTCCAGTTTTCTCGTCGCCGACAAGGTGTCTGTGGCGTCAAAAAGCTACAAGTCGGACGAACAATGGGTTTTTGAAAGCTCTCTTTCGGACGCCTCGAGCCGTTTCAAGATTTACAAAGACCCACGAGGTAACACTCTAGGCGGCCGGGGAACGGAGATCACTCTGTAAGTTGTGTTAGTCTCAGCTTCGCGTGCATGGCAGTTGACAGCAATATTTTTTCAGATATCTTAACAAAGAAGCCGCCGCGCAGTACATCGATCCGTCTGCGTTGATTCAGCTTGTCAAGCAGCAAGCCGAGTTTGCAACGGGTGATGCACCGATCTTTGTCTGGAATGAGGTGAAGGCGGAGTCAGCGGAAGAATCCGAAGAGGACAAGGAAGCCTCCGCCGAACCTGCATCCCCATGGGTCCGTGTCAACGACAAACCGCCTATCTGGATGCGGTAAATACTCAAGCAACCTAAAATATTTAGGCATGGGAGGAACAGCTGACGTGTGATACTGCCTAGTGACCCAAAGGCAATCAGTGATGAAGAGTACAAAGGCTTCTATCAAGCCGCTTTCAAGGATGCTGGAGCCAGTGAAGCCCTGTTGTGGTCACACTTCAAGGTGGATTCGTGTCTTATTGTAGCGTAAGCGCGATGCTCACTGCGCTTATACAGGGCGATGCGGGCGCAACCGAGTTTCGAGGCTTAATCTATATGCCAACAAGCTTCTCGCAAGATATTTATCAGCAAACATACCAAGCTCTCAACACTCTTCGACTCTATGTTCGCAGAGTCTTCATCACCTCCGACCTCGGCACTACATTCATCCCAAAATGGTTGAACTGGCTCAAAGTCATCGTCGATGCCGATGATCTACCGCTCAACGTGGGACGAGACAGTCTACAGAACAATCCGGGAGTAGCACTTATCAAGCGTACTGTTCTGCGTAAAGTGAGCAATGATCTGCTGTCACAACCGCACTCACGGACTTGCTAACGTGGTCCTCTGCTTTGCAGGCAATCGATATGATCGTCAATGCAGCAAAGAAAGATCCAGAGCATTTCACGGAGAAGGTCTGGCCAGTAGTTGGATCGTCGCTGAAAATAGGCACCCTGGAAGACTTTAAGAACCAGCCAAAGCTTCTGAAAGTCCTTCGATGGCAATCTTCCGCTACGACAGGCGAAAGCGCTACTCTGGACGACTATGTCAGTCGGAGAAAACAAGGTCAAAACCAAATCTACTTCATTGCGGGTGCCGGACAGGAAAGGGCAGATCTCGAGAAGAGCCCTTTTGTCGAGAACATCATAGCTAGAGGCTATGAAGTGCTGTTCTTCACTGTGAGGATACCTCATTCTGCCAACGACTTGCTTCTCGACTGACATACTGTAAAGGAACCTTTGGATGAGATGATCGCTGGAAATGTCAAGAAGTTCGAAGGAATGCCTTTCCAAGGTGAATGATGAGATTGTCCGGGAGAGGCAGGTCTGTCCCTGACTATCAATAATGCAGATGTCGCAAAGGAGGGTCTCAAGTACGGCGATGAAGATGACCAAGCCGAACAAGCTAGCCTGGCGACCAAACTCGATCCTCTCGCAAGGTTCCTGCAAGCAAAACTATCGGATGCCGTCAAGAAAGGTAAGTGCTTCTTCCCTTACACAACGAAACCGTCATCTGACTCCTGTTTTCAGTCGTGGTCTCATCTAGGCTGACAACCTCGCCTTGTGCCATTGTCGCCGAGCAAGGTGCCTGGACAGGCAATATGGAGCGTTTGGTTGCTGCGCAGAACAGCAGGCAAGGCGGGCGAGATGAAGATTTTATGAAACAGTATATGAGGATGCAAAAGAAGATCTTGGAGATCAATCCTACGCATCCATTAGTCGAAGCACTGCTGGAAAGGGTTACCGAATACGAAGACGACAACGAGGGTGCACAGAAAGACAGTGATCTGGACGAGACCGTCTCCATTCTTTATGACACCAGCTTGGTGCGCAGTGGCTTCAATGTTCGCGAGCCCTCATCATACTTTACACGAGTGGAGTCTATCCTGAGACGGTCACTTGGCGTCTCGGAGTCGGCAAAGGCGAAAGTCTACGTGAAACCTGCCCCGCCCGTCGAAGAAGGTCCGTATGTGCCGCCACCAGAACCTGAGCAGCCCGGAGCCATGCCCGACTTTATGGATTTCTCAGATTGTGAGCCCAGTATCTTGCCCATCAGCATGTGACATGGACACTGACATCGACACGTCGTAGTCAAAAGCCAGTTTGGCGATGCTGCCTTGCCAGCTGAACCTGACAGCGCCGCTTCTGTCGAGCATGATGAGCTATGACAGGCAGAAAGGATAATTCAGGAGATGTTAGACATGTAGTTCCAGCCCACAAAACGCATTAGCTAGTCAGGTCAACCGCATAGCATTCTTTCGCCCCTTGCGTTTTGCCCGCGATCAGTCACTGTACACGTACCGCGGTCGCGTGCCCAGATCTGCTAGACACCACAGCAAAGCCCAACCAGCGGCTAACGTAGCAGAATGACGCCAAGTCACAACAGCGTTCGACAATAGCCATATGTCGTTCCGCCTGTCCGTCTAGCCTGAACACCGCGTGCCTATGCTTGCAACGCGCAACGCGTGAAGATCGCAGCAAACAGCCACTCACTCCAGGACATGAAGGCTTGACAGGACTAGAGCTGCAATGTCGGGCGACGAGGCGCCCTCTGTCAGGCCGAAGTCGGCAGATGAGTGGCAGGCAGCGCGCACTGCCGCTTCGGCCGCATCAGAGGGTGCAGCAGAACATCCGTCATCTGGAAATGCAGGAGGCAGTGAAGGGAATGGGAAGAAGCTCTTTCCGCTCTTCAGCGGAGAAGCACGCAAGGCCAGCGCCCACAAGAGTCAGAATGGTGCAAATGGCGCTTCTGTATTATCTGGCGGGGCCCTAGCGAACGGTAGCAAGAAAGCCGCCAAGGGCAAAGCATCTACGAAGTCGAATGGTCCCGCCAACGAGGCTGACTCCGACGCGCCGCTAGGAACGTCGAAGGGTAAAGGCTCAAGTAAGACCACCTATAGAGCGTCCAAACTGGAGAAAGAAGGAAAGAAAAGCCAAAGACAGAAAAAGGGCTCGAGTTCGCCGGGCCTTGTCGATACTACCGCATCTACAGTGGCGTCGACCTCTGCAAGCACACCTCCACCTTCGATCTCGAAAGAAGTCATTACAATCACCGACAGTCCAGTCCGAGAACTACGCCCTACGAAAACATTCGCAGATTTCAGAGCCGAACGTCAAGTCAAGAAGGCCATTAAGGAAGCCGGTGGCTGGGATGGTGGCAGATTGCCATTGTGGCCTTCGAAAGACACTATGCACGTTGGCTCGGCCTATGATTTGGCTTATGGTGCTCGCGCTCAACATCACGAATGGAAAGGCAAGGGGCGTGCAACGGAGTCAGACGATTTAGCCTTATCAGGCAGACCTTCTATTCAGGTCCCTTCACCATTGAATGCTGTATTGGAGAGATGGACAGCCTCTGATCCGTCTACGAAAATGTCAGATCTCAGTCACGAATGCTTCGATTCATTGGACGAAGCCAGCGTATCACAAATTCGGATGGGTCACCGCAATGGGAAGGAGATTGCAAATCAGCAGATGTGGTCAGCAAAGTACGCTCCAACCAAGGCTTCGGAAGTGCTCGGCTTGACCAACAAGGAAAATGCGACATACCTGCGCGACTGGCTTCTGGAGCTGTCGCTACAGGGTACGTTTCATTATTGTCTGTATCCGCTGTAATAGTCTACTGACTTGGACATACTAGACCCGCTCAAAGTAGCGCACAACTCGAGGAAACGTAAAGTGAAGCGTGAAGTGACCTCTGACGAACGCAAACGAATCCGGCGCGCAGCAAAAAGAAGGAAACGTAAAGACTATGCTGGCGACGATGACGACCTGGCGGACTTTGTAGCTTCCGACACCGAGGTGTTCGAACACTACGACTACTACGATCTGCCAGACGATTCATCCAATCCTTCTCCAACAAAGTCGGCTTCTTCGTCTCAAGCTGAGCCGAGTGGGGGTCGCTTCTCCCCTCTTACGAACGTGATTCTTCTTGCCGGTCCAGTAGCGGCTGGAAAGACAAGCATTGCATATGCAGTGGCGAACGAGCTAAGCTGGGAGGTTTTTGAAGTCTTTCCTGGTATCGGCAAGAGGGCATACAAAGATCTAGAGAAGTACATCGGCATGGTCGGAGACAACCACATCATGAAGCGCGAGTCGCAAGCAGCTGCAGCTGCCAATTTCTTCGGCAAAGCAGCAAGCAAGACGGGCAATTCGAATGCTGCGGCAGACCTTGCAACGCCCAGCGAATCTGCCCCGAATGGATCGGCCTCTAGCGATCCAACAGCCAGATCAGACAATCACATCAAGCAATCGTTTGTGCTCATCGAAGAGATCGACGTGCTGTTTAATAGTGACTCTGGCTTTTGGGAAGGTCTCATTGCCTTCGTCGCAAAGTCTCGCCGACCCATCGTCCTTACCTGCAACGATCTTGGAGCTGTACCAATGGACATGTTGCCAATACAATGTGTACTCAATATATTTCCGACCCCGAGACCTACGGCCGCAGCTTTTCTTTACGCGATTGCGCAAGTGGAGAGTGGGCAGAACGAGGCAAAATCTGCATTTAAGGAAATCGAAGAGTCGTCCGCACTGGGCTACATCGATCTACGGCAGGCACTCACTCGATTGCAAACACGACGTTGGAATTTAGCCGACACGAACAAGCAGGCGCTGGGCAGAGCCTTCTCTGGGCAGTATTCACTGCAAACAATGGCATGTACATTGGAGAATGCCTCATTCGCAGATTCAGAACTGAAGAGGCTGCCAGCCTACACAGTAGAGGTCAGTCGCGACGATTGTGCTATCAAGTTCGACAGCTGACGTGGCTTTAAACTTGGCAGGACGCGGAAAGAGTGGGGCAACCGGACAAGGAGGATGACGAATTCTTGCACCATCCAGCTCTACCTATTGGCAAGCTCTCCTTGACAAGAGATCTGCTGCCCAATCAGCCTTTGCCAGATTATGGACGTGAAGCAGAGTTCTGTGCAATGTTCGGCGTTTCAAGCCAGGGCGATGACGCGGAGCTTACAGAGTCGCAGTAAGCCTTACCTTGGCTGAACCAGCCCTCACCGCTTTGACTGAGCTTTCTTCTCTCCTTGCCTCATTGCATTCTCCAGATACACCTATTGCGACACTCTGCATGATGTTGCAGACGAGCTGCTGGAAGACATGGCAGTCAGGACGGACGATCCCATCCTGCACCTGGACCTTTTACCCTTGCTACGCGAGATCGTAGCTGCGGACGATGACAACGAACGAGCATGGCACGCAGCTCTCGAGATCAAAGATGACGACATTGTGCTCGACGCACGCAAGAGACGATCGCGCAGGTTGGCGGGAGCAGGCAAGGAAGGCTATCGTAGGCACTGCGACATGTCTGACGGGGTCGTGCTAGCGCTCAAGCAGAGTTGCTTGCGAGACATCGACACTGAAGAGCCGGATTCTCCATAAGAGACCAGCGGACGAAAAGCAAAGCAAAGCAAAGCAAAGCAAAGCAAAAGCTGTTGTACCTGGCTGAAAGGAAATGTCAATGCACATTCTAGCGCAATGCTATCAATGCCTCCCCTACACGCCAAAGCATTGGCAATCATCGAGAACGTGTATAACTTCGTTTTGCAGTGGCAGATGTTGCTGACATGCTGATTAGAGAATACGATACAGTAGCTAAAGTCTTGGGGGCTATGAAAACAGGAATTCTTCGTTTCGCTCCTTACGCTTTCAAGAAAAAAGCTGACACTCCACGCATCTCTGAGTGCCTAGCGATGCAATTCTATTCGCTTCATGCTGGCTTTGAAAAGAGTCCATTTGGCTGCTTGTCTGCACCTGCGGCTATGTCTGAGAGGCCGTCTTTCACTGCTTGGGACCGCTGTGTAGATGAGCCTGGGGAGGCGGTCCAGGCGGGGGTGCGTATTGTTGCTCATTTCCAGCAGGAGGGGGCGAACCAGCAGGTGGGGCCGTGTAGTCGTGATTTCCCTCTGTGGGCGGCGGGCCAGGAGGAGGTGCATATTGCTGATTTGCGCCGCCGCCAGACTCCATGTCACGATTGCCATAGTACGAGCTGTTTTGGCCATATCCTGGTTGAGCACCGTAATAATAATTGCCCTGCTGCTGTGGAGGGCCATTGTATTGCTGGCCGCCGCCGTATGCTGGATACTGTTGCTGGTACATCTGGGACTGGTTGCCTCTGTGAAATGACACAGGAAGATGACGCAGGAGGGGGAAGCGCGAGATTAGAAATTGCCAGGAATGTTTGAGTCAAGATAAGCTCCAACGCACTGAGGGTAAGAGGTGTTTTGAACCATCTTTCGATGCTTCCGGCGCCTTATGCACATGCATGCAATCAGGAGCAGGATGAGGACAGGTACGACTGCGGCTACGATGATGCCTGCTACAGTCTGTAAATATAAAACGCAGGGTGCAGAGCAGTCAGTTTCTTGTGTTGCTCCGAATTAATCCAAGCGCTGAGGCATGGGTGTGCTCTAACGTACGCCAGAGAGCAGGCCTCGACATCTGCGGAGAGGGACAGCTGGTCAATGAGATGGCCCTCAACCAAGCCAAGGCAGACGATTTATTGCTCACCTGTATCGCCCAAATCGGTCATAGTAACAACTGCCAGAGGCGCAAGACACGTCAGTACAACTTTCACCCTGAGCCACCGGGGAATGGGTGAAAACGAACCTTCTAGCTTCTGCAGTCTGTACAAGCGCAGCAGCGAGGACTGCAGCTACAGCTGCTGTGTTGAAGGACATTGCTAAAGGTATGATCTGCTTGTTGGCTTGATGGAGAGAAGCAGTCTCCCGTTTGAAGAGTGGCGGGAGGAGGTCTAGCTGGTGGCAGTACTGGTGGCAGGTGCGTCTGCTGTGCGCGTCTGTCGTGTGCGGTGTGACGAAGGAGCGATGTCCTGCTTGACTGGAGGAGGCAACACAAAGCTGCCTCGATGTACGATTCTTCGATGGAGAGAAGCAGAACCTCGAAGCTCTCCGTCTTTCCCGTCTCCCCTTGACCGTTTCTCTTGGCCCAGGCTGGCTGTGCTGGGACACCGACGATGGCGATCGGTCAGGGGATATGAGGTCATCAGGGGACAGCACGGGTCTGGAGCAGGAGACTCGCGCATATGCAGAGAGCATTCGATACTACTGTGCTGCTTCATGTGAAACAAGGAATATCTGACAGAAGTACATCTCCTCAGCATGTCCAAGAAACTCATACAAATGCGGCACTACTGCACGTCTTGCGAAAAGTCGTGAATTGCCACTGGCGATCCGGTCATTTCTACGTCTTTCCAGCAGCTCCCCCCGTCGCAAAGGCTCTGTACTACTAAAGTACTACTTGGAAGGAACGCAAACTACGCTTCCCCGCTCTCCTTCACTCCGTCCAGAACCAGCTCTCCAGCAGGGTAAACGACCCTGTCAGGCTTAATATCTCGATGTCCCGACGCATGTCCATCTTCCACAATCAACGCTGGGATCGTTTCTTCAGGGTTCAAGATTTGCTCGTCTAATGCCAATGCGACTATTATCACGCGAAATGAATGATGTCAAAGCCAGAAAAAGACAGGGTCAACATTCGCTGAGCTCCAACGACAAGGTCTGATGACGACTGAAAAGAAGAGAAAAGCACTCACGCGTTGTTGGACGCTCGAGATGGTGCTCTTGACTGAACTGCGCACATATGCTCAGATACGTGTCATAGTAGCCCCGCCCGTGTCCGAGCCTGTTGAGGTGTCTGTCGAAAGCGACGCCCGGCATGAGAATCAAGTCGAGACCGAGTGTCTGGCCGTTTGCGTCGACATTGAGAGCTGCGCAGGTAGCAGAAGGGATGAGATATGGTAGTGGGAGAGGGTGGAGTAGCATGGCAATAGAGCAAATGCAAGAAGTAGGAGAATCAGTTGAAGTTTTGGAAATTCATCGCATGCGTGTCAGTCGCCCTAGGCAAAGGTTCTAACGTGGCACGGCGCAAAAACCTACCGTTCTCCCTCTCAGCAAGAGCTCGCACGGCGCCATTCATCCCATTCGTCTCTTGTAATGATGATGTGTCATTTGCCCGAACATGAGCTTGAGACTGCGCCTTGTTTTCTGAAAATTCCCGAATCGCCCATTTGTTTGGAACAAGAGCTTCGAAATCCCGTTCGTCGTGCAGGCGGAGCATTTGCATCCGACTGTCCTTTTGTGGTGGTATATATGGAATGAAGACGCTTTTTTCTTTGGAGATGAGGAACAGTGAAACTTTCGTCAGCAGAGATACTTGCGAGCCTTTCTGAGATAGGAGCCTGAGCTCAACAAGGCTCGTACTCACTCTGTCTCAATGCGTCGCGTATGATGTCGTCTGTCCGCAACTCTGAACGAGGCAGGGAGATGTAGCACGATATCCGACTGGCGCGCTTGTACGCCGGATGAGCGAGGATGCGATGCGTGACAGAGGTTGCTGAGGGGTGTGAGACAAAGCAAGAGTGGAGAGGACGTTGTTCAGCGAAACACATGAATACAAATGCGTCAGAAACATACGTATGGCCAGGTAAGGAGATCAATCATCAGCTTGGAGTAGCATAGAGATGAGAGCATCCCTGCAAAGAACAGACTCACATTGCGCAGTCAGATTCGCCTCATCCAATGTCGCGAGCACGGTCTTTATGCGTTTTCGGAGCTCCTTTTTAGCAGCCTGTATAGCTGCGCCTGACATTGTGCGATGGAGTGGATTGTTTGCCAGATCCTGTGCTGTATCTTGCAATTGGTCCGTTTGCACCGTGTGACCGATGGAGGTCACGTCTGTGTGCATCAGTTCTCGAATCCGAGTCCGCGGCCGTCAGTAGTGAGTGTGCTGGAAGACGAGAACTACACAAACACACGTGTACACAAGCGATGCAAGTCACTTTGCAGCCCACCCTAAAGTCTGTTCTCGATCGATGCTTTCCTGCCCTCGCCTCCCAACCGCCCACCTGGAAAAGGGGGATCCTATCAAAGAACGGGCTGACGGCAGCGTGCGATGTGCGCGCGCATGCGCAGATGCGAAGCAAAAAGGGTGATACGAGTGTGCATTGCATTGCCATGGACGTGATGCTGTGATTGAGAATACAGTGCTGATGGGCTGCTAGACTCTCACATGCAACTCCTTTTCACCTGTCGCTCAATCTGCTCGCCCGCCCTGGCAGACAGTCGCTGACGCTGACGAGCTCCGAGTCTGCCCAATTCTCTACCGCGAGTGGTGGCTGCAGCGAGGGCGGCCACACACTCGCGGTGCCTGCTAAAAAGGCCGTTTGGGGGTTAACATGTAGTTCTTGTCTATCATTTGCCTCATTGTCAGAGGGTGCAGCGTGTCGTCCACTATATTTATCATCTTGCATGCTGCTCGTCACCATCATCGCCAGCATCAGCGCACCTCGCCCTCAGTAGGTGGCAGCAGCAGCAGCAAGGCCACAAACTGCACGCAGCCACTTGGGCTGCGGGCTCATGGACCTGTCGGGCCTGCTCAACGGGGCCACGCACTACGACGACGAGGGCGGTACTATTGTGAACAGCAGCGCAGACGTCCCCTCGAGCTCGTTTACGCGTGAGGCAGAGCAGGCGGGCCAGCAGGTGCGTGGCAGAGTCAGCGGGCAGCAGCTTGATCAGGTGGGTTGGGCGATGAAGCATGCTCGATAAACAAGCAGAGTATTGACAATGGTCCTGCTTGTGTCTATCACCACTCCCCTGGCTGGTGTCGTGCTTGCCTCTATGGCTGTCCTGCCCTGGCCTGCGCACATCCCTCCAGCACACGCAGCCAGCACCACCGCCAGAGCACGACCGCGCACACCTCGACGAGCCAGCCGACGAACACACTCTCGCCCGCCCTCCAATCGCAGCATCGGACGGGCCTGCACTCGGTCTCGACACGCCCTCGTCGCCTCACAGAAAGCAGGTGAGCAGCCCGAGTTCCTTGCACATCCCACATATTTATTTATTATATTTCGCGTGTCCTCGAGTGCTGAAGCGCCCTTTTTCCCTGCCTTCTGTGTGTGCTTCCTTGCACGTCTCTCGCTCCACCACCCTTGTGCACGACAGATCTCTCTTGGACTGGATCTACAGCCGTCGTCCGCTCGTCCAGCTCCCTCTCTCGTCCCTCCTGCACAATCTTCCACCGCACTCTCTCGCTCGCCCTCGCCATCTGGCTCAACCGCCTCTCACGCTGCTGCCGCCGAGCTCCTCTTGCTCTCGTCTGCCACGCCAACGACAGCAGCTGCAGCACTTGAAGCACACCATCAGCGTCAGAATCAACATCTTCTGTATCCACACCAGCAGCCTCTCCCGCCTTCATCGCCGACTGTCTTTCATCCACCTGTCGTCACCGCGCCTACACCGTCGAGTAGCTCTACGGCAGACCTCGACCCGGCCTGGATAGAAGACACAGCTGGGGTTTTAGCGGGTGCGTGGCTATTCCACATTGATATATTGCTGGCATATGACCACCACTTCACCGCTAATGTCTGTCCCTCTTGCCCTTCTTCTTCTCCAATGCGACCAACCGCGCTCGAATGCCGTGATCGACCTTGGTCGCCTCACCTTGCAAAACTCCGCGCTGCTCGTCTCCCTTGCGACGCTCGTCCTGGTGCCCTCTCGTGGCATCTCTCTACATCCACGCTGGACCTGTGTCGTCTGCTTTCCTTCGTGATCGGCGTCTGGCACACCCGCACACCGCGCATTGCTTTGGGCGTGTACGCGACTTAATGCTTTGGGGTGAACGCCGCTGCAACGTTTCTCGGAATCGCGCGCACGCCTTTCATCCACCTGGATACACCGACTCTTGGTAACCTACAGAAGCCGAAGCCGAGCTTCCAAAGTATCCCGAGGTCGTTCAACCCTATCTCGCGCGTTTGGCAGTCCAGCACGCGCACGCGCGGAAATCGACCCTAGCTGCTTATTCTTCCTCGTGCACCGCCGCACTCATCGCCTCTGCTCACGGCACCACTCGATGGGCCGGAGGCGCTCTTGCTGCACTTATGGAGTCTGAGATCTTGGGCCAGCGATCTGCGCCGGAGGCGGAGGCGACAAAAGCGCCGGTGGCCTCGACGTCCGCGGCTGCCGTAGCAGGAGATGCACCATCAGCGGCTACTGTTCCCGCCGCTGGCACACCTGCAGACGCAAGTGCAAGTGCAAATGCAGCTGCAGCTGTGCCCGCCGACCCAGAGAAGCAAGCCGAGATAGATT
This sequence comes from Cystobasidiaceae sp. HBUAS51001, assembly GCA_003351005.1. Classification (NCBI taxonomy): domain Eukaryota; kingdom Fungi; phylum Basidiomycota; class Cystobasidiomycetes; order Cystobasidiales; family Cystobasidiaceae; species Cystobasidiaceae sp. HBUAS51001. The sequence continues at coordinate 180,383 of QOZY01000029.1, read as the reverse complement.
TGGAGAAACAGGCAAGGGAAGAAGCAGACAAGTTGGAAAAGTTGGAAAAGAAAAAAGCATCTGCACGGGCTGGTTGGGCTAAAAGACGTGAAAACCAACTCGAACGCGATAAACAAGCTGCAGAAGCTGCTGCGTTGAATGGGGACCTTGTCGCAACACCTGGCGACCCTTCTTCGCCGGCCCCTTCAACTGCAGCGGGAAGCGCGCCTGCAAAGAAGAAGAAGCCTACTGCAGCAGCGAAAAAAGCTGCCGCCGCCGCCGCGGCCGCTGCTGCTGCTGTTGCTGCACAGGCAGAAGAAGAAGCCGCTGCTGCGGCATTGACAGAGGCAAATGGTGGACAGAATCGACATGCCGATGTCGAAGGTGCTGCCAATGGGGAAAACGACCCAAATGCAACGGGCGCTGCTGCGTCTCGCAAGAGGGCGGCCTCGAACGCGTCCATGGCCGATCCTAGTATAGCTGCATCTGAAGCAAAACGACCACGCATGGAAGATCAGCTGGAGCCGGCTGTGAAGATCGAGTACAGTGACGCAGTCATGGAAGGCTCGCCTATGCCGGGACAGACGGGTTTCCCAACGGTTAGCAGCACGTCAGCGAATGGACTGCATAATGGAGATGCATCTGCACTGCCGCCACACATGCAGCGCATGGCTTCGTCCCCTGCGCCTGGTTTTGGAGCAGGACAATATGCAGATTCGGACAGACAGCTCTCACCCGCACTGAGTGCGACAGAATCCGTACGCTCATCCTTGCCGCTGCAATTGAGTGCGAGCGCGAGCGGCAGTGGAACGGGCAAAGTTGGTGAAAGTAAAGGCAAATTGACGGGAGCGCAACTTGCGGAAGCTGAGAGAAAGGTCTGGGCGACTATTGCGAGGAGCAATATACCAAAAGTAAGGCTTTGCACTGCTGTGACCTGTAAATGAGCTTGCGTAGCATCGGAAGTTGACGGAGATCTTGCTTTGTGCTTCTTACAGGTCATTAAATATCAGCAGCAAGGTTTATCGTCCCGCCAGATCTTCCATCGACGCCTCGCAGGCGCTGCAGCTCGCGAAGCAAAGAAGTACAATACGAAACATCCGAAAGCGCCGAAAGATGTGCAAATCAAAGCTCGTCGAGTCATGCGCGAGCTATTGCTGCACCTCAAGGGGTCTGAAAAGACCGCGCGTGAAAACAAACGCAAGGCAGAGAAGGAACAGCTTGAAAAGGCGCGCAAGGAGGAAGAACAACGCGAGGGACAGCGAGCGGCCCGGAAATTGAATTTCTTGATCACGCAGACGGAGCTGTACTCGCATTTCGTAGGCAGCAAGCTGAAGAGTAAGCATCCCTTTTTTTGGAGGGCTACGGCACCTTGTAGTGGAGATGGTAGCCTTGGCTGATTCCAATGTGCCTCTCAGCGAGCGAGATGGAGGAGAGTGAAGAGACTGCTGGTAGTGGCACGAAAGCTGCTCCTTCCGCACCGAGCGTAGCGCTCAACGGCGATCTCGAGGGTGCTGCGGGCGGCGAGATGGCAGCGCTCGACTTTGACGACGAGGCGACGATTCTCTCGCATGCTCGCGCAAACGCACAAGCTGCCATTGATCAGGCCCGTAGCAAGACCAAGCAGTTCGACACGAGCTATTCCGAAGAGCAGAAGAATTCAAAAGAGAATTATATCCTGGATGAAGAAGATGAAGATGGAGAAAGTTCGTCTGGTCCGAAAGCTGGTACTGGGGCGGAGCCAAGTCTTGGAAAAGTCAATCGTGAGTTGGTCCCCGCTGACAAACGCTTTGAGTTCAGCTTTGATTCTTACATTGTGTGCGTCCTGCAACAGTCGATGAGATGAACTTCCAGAATCCGCAAATGGCAGGCGATGTGGAGATCCTCAAACAACCTACTATGCTCACTTGCCAGCTCAAAGAGTATCAGCTCAAAGGTCTAAACTGGCTCGCCAATCTGTACGAGCAGGGTATCAATGGCATTCTAGCCGATGAAATGGTGAGGCGCTTGAAGCTTACTAGTAGTGACATTTGCTGATGACCAACTTGTGGCGCGTAGGGTCTCGGCAAGACAGTACAGTCTATTTCTCTCATGGCATACCTCGCTGAAGTCCACAACATTTGGGGACCTTTCTTGGTCGTTGCTCCGGCGTCAACATTGCACAACTGGCAGCAAGAGATTGCAAAGTTCACACCTGCGCTAAAGGTCCTCCCATACTGGGGCAACGTCAAAGATCGGACGATACTGCGGAAGTTTTGGAACCGCAAGTCTCTGCGATACGACCGGAATGCGCCTTTCCATGTCTTGATCACAAGTTATCAGCTCGTCGTTACAGATGAGCAGTACTTTGGCAAAGTCAAATGGCAGTACATGGTCCTCGACGAGGCGCAAGCCATCAAGAGCTCAGCGAGCGCGCGGTGGAAGATCCTTTTGGGTCTCAATTGCCGGAATCGGCTCTTGCTCACGGGCACACCCATTCAGAATTCGATGCAAGAGCTGTGGGCGCTACTGCATTTCATTATGCCCTCACTGTTCGATTCACACAACGAGTTCAGCGACTGGTTTTCCAAGGACATTGAAGGAAATGCGGACAAGTCGGGCGGAATGAATGAGCATCAACTTCGCCGATTGCACATGATACTCAAGCCTTTCATGCTGCGCCGTATCAAGAAGAACGTCCAGAATGAGCTTGCAGAGAAGGTAAGTCATCATCGCATAACACCGAGCGCCAATTGCCCAGCTGACTCTCTTCATTCAATTCAGATCGAGCGCGATGTCTACTGTGACCTTACGCCACGGCAACGTCAAATGTACCGCACACTGCGACAAAACATCTCCATCGCGGATCTTGTTAAGCGAGCCTCCTCGCTGAGTGACGATGATTCGGTAAAGCGCCTGATGAACTTGATCATGCAATTTCGCAAAGTCTGCAACCATCCCGAACTGTTCGAACGAGCCGATGTTACGGCGCCGTTCTCCTTTTGCTCTTTCAACCAAAACTACAATCTTTCGCGGGAGGGCAATAGTCTCAACGTCCAGTACTCTACACACAGCTGCCTCGATGTCCAAATGCCGAGGCTGCTCTATGATGAGCCGCCAAAACTTGACTTTGGCGATACTTCCTACCTTTCTTCACTCATGAGCATATGGTCAACGCAACATATGTCATCTTCCTTGACGGAGCGAAGTGAGTCTTCATGCCCCTAGCACGAATGAACGCAGCTCAATACACCTTATATAGACTCTGCATTCTCATACGCACACTTTGCGGACCTGAACTTGCGATCAATGCAAACCCTTGCGCGGTCAAGCAATCCTCTGGACAAGCTCACCATCGCAGAAGAAGACAAAGAGAACGCAAGAATCGAGAGCATGGGCGAAGGCGTTACTGGCCTCTCATGGCGAAGAAAGGCTGTTCGGATGCGTCGCAGAGTGCCAGACGACCCCTCATGGCGCTACCTTGGCCTGCCACCCCTGGGCCGAGTGCAAGACCAGTACCGAGACTACTCCCGCTGCAACCGTTCCGATATTCGCTTCTATGTGGATCCTGCTCAAGCACCTCCACCGGAGCTGAGCTGTTCCTCACGGTCGTTCGCCTACAAGCAGCACGATAGTCTCTTCGACAGCGACGCGCGAAGTACACTGTACGGGCACCCCGGCTTTGACACTGGCGTGGTCGGCAAATTACACAGGTCGCAGTTACCGCTCGCCCCTATGGAAGTGCCACAGCTTCACAAGCTCATTTTAGACTCCGGCAAACTTGCCAAGCTCGATGAGCTCCTTGTGCAGCTCAAGGCCGGTGGCCACAGAGTCCTTGTCTACTTCCAGATGACCAGGATGATTGATCTTATGGAAGAGTACCTCGCGTTCCGCCAGTACAAGTATCTCCGCCTGGACGGCTCAAGCACGATATCGGACCGCCGAGACATGGTGGCAGATTGGCAGACCAAGCCAGAAATCTTCATCTTTTTGCTGTCAACACGTGCCGGCGGCTTGGGTATCAATCTGACAGCTGCCGATACCGTGATCTTCTACGATTCAGACTGGAATCCCTCCAATGATGTTCAGGCCATGGACAGAGCGCATCGACTGGGTCAAACGAAGCAGGTCACTGTATACCGACTGATCACCAAGAACACTATAGACGAGCGGATCTTACAATTGGCCCGCACCAAGAAGAGTGTGCAGGATGCAGTTGTTGGCTCCTCTACCCAGGCTGTCACACCCACAGGCGAGATTGGAAGCAAAGAAGTTGTCAACCTGCTCCTCGACGATGATGAGCTGGAAGAAAGCATGCGACAAGGCGAGGCCAAGCGCGCGGCTCAAGGATCTAAGGCTGTCGATAATGGCAAGAAGGGCGCAAAAGCACGCGAAGACGGCAAGAAAACCAAAGCTATTGCGGCGAACGCGAAAGCTTCTGGTTTCAACGCGAGCAATGGCTGGGGCCCAGACGACGATGACGACGATGCTTTTGGCTTCTTTAGCAATGCACCTGCGAAGAATGCTCGCGATCCTGATGAGGATGCCGAAGGGATGGGTGGAGGCGATGAGGAGGCTGAAGCTGGGTCAGCTGTCAACGGCGGCGTCAAAGGCAAAGCAAAAGGCAAAGGCAGTAGGGGCAAATCGAAAGCAAATGGCGACCCCGACGCGCCCCCGGCAAAGAAGCGCAAGTCGACGAAAGCTCCCGAACTTGGGCCAGATGGTCAGCCTCTGCCAAAGAAATCGGCAGGCGGCAAAGGTGGGGGATGGCCCAAGGGCAAGCCTCGTGGCAAGAAAGTTGCCGTAGAGCAGACAACAGGCAGCAGCAATCCTGGCGCTCTAGCTTTGTCGTCGGTAGCGCCGAGCACAGCAGCGGAATCTTCGGCTGCAGCGACTCCTAGTAGCTCGACATACTGAAGCCGACCAATTCAGAAGTGTAAAGTCGCCAATCAGTCTCTGTTGGCTTTGAGATAGTATCATTGCTGCTGTAGCATCGCAAAATTGCAATACTCGTTCACCGTGCACTTCGTGATCCTCTGACGTTTGCTGATTGTGACGAGTCTTGTTACAACATGGCCCAGCACCCTAGGAATGACGTTATGACATTATGCTAGCGCGATCTCTTGAATTCTCTTCCGTGTTGCTTCCAACAATGGGCGTCAAGCCGAATCCTAAGCGGCTGGTATCGATGTCTACGAGCAGGCTTCTCAGAGTCTTGCTCAAATAGTCTAGTGACTTTTGCTGCTGCGCCAGTACCTGTTTTGCCTTGTCAGCTTGTACCTGTGCCTCTGTCAAACGTGCAGAAAGCCCCACCTCCAAAATCTTCTGCAACTCGGCGTCGTCGACAACACCCCAGTCGGCGCTGAAGGTCTCCCCCAAGCCATTGCCGTCACTGCCACTGCTCTTGCGACCGTTGCTTACACTCTGCATCAACGCTTTGCGCTGAGAAACTACCATCCAGAGCTCGTTGACGATGCCCGCAAGTCGCGCTCCGGAACCGGCAGAGGCCCCAATTTTGGCTCGAGAGGAGCTCGAATTGCTGCGACCTGTGCTGGATCCTCCCAGTTCTGCTTGAAGCCGCTGTAAATGTAGAAGGAGGTCGCCTTCTTCCTTGGGAGACGACGATATACTGTTTGTCTGGAGGCCAGCGAGTCTAGTGCAGATGTGAACGAGCTTGCCCTCCAAGCGGACTTGTGTTCTGTTGAGGCGTTCTATACGGACTATGGTCTCGCTCCAGTGTTTCTTGTTGCCGTCTTTGATTTTTCCTGCCATGTCTGCTGATCGCAGCTTCCCAAGATGCAGGCTAGCCATGTTCTTCTGCGCATTGACGCGCTTTTGCAGATCATCGAAAGATGTTGCTAGGACCGGTACTAGCGCAGCGGGAGATGGGTTTTCTAGGATTGCTGACTTGTATAGCTGCAGCTGAGCTGGCGATGCTGCGATATTGCCAGGGACGGGTAGCGATGTAAGAGGCACAGTAATTGGGGTTGGCGAGAGGTTGTAGAAGAAGCATGAAAAGCGAGTCTGAGGGGAGCTTGGATCCCAAGAATTTTTGATCGCCATGAGACGCTCCTCTATATTCGGTTGCGGCGGCTGCTGTTGCGACGCATGGTAGGTGGATGCTCCAAATGATGAGCCATACTGCTGGCCAGGCTGTGATGCTCCTAACCCCGCCGCAGGCTGTGACGAGGACGATGACAACAGTTGCGATATTGTTAATGGATTCGGCTTGCCGAGACTGCTAAAGAGATTGGAGGCTGGCTGTTGTTGTTGATGTTGCTGCTGCTGTTGTTGCGGCCCTGGCTGAGACGTTGATGCGCCAAAGAGCGAGCTTCCTCCGAATCCAGTATTACCCGCTTGTGCATTATTGGTATTTTGAGAGAGACCGCCAAAGCCTCCAAACGTTGAAGGCTGTTGTGCATTCTGGGGCTGCTGCTGCGTGGTATTGCCGAAGAACGATGGAGTTGCGTTGGCTGCTGGAGCCGTGTTCGTGTTCGTGGACTGGCCGAATCCTCCGAAGAGCGAAGGCGGCTTGTTCTGCTGCGCTGTAGTATTCTGAGGTGTTCCGAATGAGAACAATGGGGTGCTCGTGCTGGCCTGTCCGCCTGCAGCTGGTGTTGCAGCAGGTGTCCCGAAAGAGAACGTTGGCTGCTGGGGCTGGCTGCCTGTGATGCGAGACCTTCGTCAGACAGCACCGTCAGGCCAGGAGAGTATGACTAGCGCGTACCGAAGAGAGACATTGCGCGCAGCTGGCGCGGTGCGGCTTCCGGAGAAGTCGGTTGGATGTTGGGCAACAATGTACATGGCCGTGGTCGCCTGCGCCAGACACACTCTGGTGAACGCCACTTTCTCTGAAGATACAAAGCAAGCAGAAGCAACGGCCAGATTGACCCGACTTTGGTCTTGAACAACCCCAGGCTCGACCGAAAGTCTCATATTACCGCTTCTATGGCGCCCTGACCCCAGAACTGCGTTGCTATATTGACAGCGCGCATGGAGGATGTCACAGTACAACAAATGAACACAATAGCTAATGACTTTGATCTGGCGAAGTCGCCAAGATACTTTGGTACTCTTGAAGTCGAAGTCTAAAAGTGCAATTGATCAAAGCATACCATGATCAGCCCAAGAGGATAAGGTCTCATGGACGATACAGCTCAAAACGCACAGATTCCTCTGGAGCATTGCGATTGTCGTCTTTCCGATGGCTGGCATGTAGATTGATGCCTATGACAATAATTATCAGTCCTCTCCCAGATGCACAAGATGCAAGTACGCCAGCACACCTTTTCTTTGATGCTGCTTTCGAAGTTCTTCTCACTAGAAAAGTTGATTGCAACAACGCCATCGCGCAGATGATCCGTTTTAATCTTATATTCCTTGCTCGGCACTCCTGCAATGACGGTGTCGGACATCTTCAAGCACTCCTCTAATGATAGACGACTGTCTTTGACGACGTGATGCGGGAGGTGGATGTTCGAAGATTTCGAAGACTTGCGCCGACTGAACTCTTGGATATTGTCGATGTCAACACTGAATACACGAGCCCCGTCGTTCGCTAGGAGGGCAGCAAGCGGTCGTCCAACTACTTCTGATCGATTGATGACAGTTATCGTCCTTCCGTAGCCTTTTTGACCGTATGGCAGAATCGGGTTGTACACGCCGAGGTATTCCAAAGTTTTGACAATAGCCAGAGGTGTACAAGGTAGGATGGCTGACCAAATAAATGCTTAGATCAGCTCGTCCAGACAATGCCGTTTAGCTCTACCAACATTTCACCATCGCATGCTTTGGAGCCGCGTCCTCGTCTTTGTGTTGCTGCGCTGACACAGAAGCGGAATGTGCAAGCGATAGTGAGAGAGTCCTGGGATCAATCATCCTGATGTTGTGATACAGGTTGAACTGCAAGAGTCGTTAGCATCCGCTCTGAAACAGATGTTTGGACGCTTACGAGATAGCTGAAGTTGAGACCTAGAAAGGCCGATGAATTAGCAAAGATTACTTGCAGGACTGGCCGGTCATATCGCACCTTCCACATCTTTTTCCCGTGTGACGACTTGCTGAATGTACGAATCTTGCCGCTGTCCAGCGCCAGTTGGGTAGTATACCATGATGCCGTTGACTGCCCTGTTGACGAAAGCCCGCACAGACAGGATGTCAGCAACTGGGGTATGTCACACCAGGTGAGAACGCCACAACTACGTACGGGTCTGTGTTAGCATCCAGAATAGCAGTCTCTAGATCTGCAGCGCCGAGAGCAGCTCCACCGACGCTCGCCTGGCCATCTTCTTCTTCATCCTCTGCTCGCTCAGACTCAATTGTGCGTAGCTCGTACTCTATGCCAACACTTTCACAAGCTTTCCGAGTCCATTCTGCGTATGTAGCACTTGGACTGTCTTTGCTGCCACATAGGAATCCGACCAATTTCGGTTTCGATGCAATTGAAGAGCTCTTTATAGCCTTGCTGATCTCGTTGGTGAAAGTAGATGCGACTTCTGACGCGTTGACGACTCTGCAGTACGAAGTATTTCCAGTTGTCAAAGGCGCTTTGGCGGCCACCGCGGGTGTTTGTGACATTGCTCGCGTTGTCGTGGCCAGCGCAGCACCTTTCCGCCCAACAGACCGGAATGCGCAGCTGAACATGCAGCGCGCCGCCGTAGACTGCTGAAGAAAGAGAAAGGTGCTGCAAAAGATGCGCTGTCTTCGACTTTCGAAAACGTGATCGATAAGCGCATCGCGATGCAATTGCCAATGAAGGTCGAGGCTGAATGCCTGTAAGACCAATGCAGCGGTGTAGAAGTACTCTGTACACGCGTCTTGGGCTCTTGATGTATTGTAGAATGAAGACCATCTCTTGTGGCTAAACTCGAAGGCTCGACAGGCAAAGGCCAGTCCTCCACTTTAAACAGCGTCACAATCTCTCGGGTGTCCCAAGGCGAGAACACGTTCTGCGCTCTTCGGCACGCATGAGTGCCTCGCAGCTGTACACCACAGCCTGGTCGTACGATGCTGCCAGCCAGAATGGGTTTCAGTACACCGTCGTACCGCTGCCGTCGAGCATACCGGGCGTAGAGGCTGGTCCGAGCTCTGCGACAGCAGACCGAGTTCCTATAGCCAGCACAAGTGGCTCTGCTAGCCACGTCAAGCTCTACGAGCTCGGGGACAAGCGAAGTGTCGTCCTGCGTGTGCTAGAACCCGGGAATGCGCTGCAAGTGCAGGACGCGAGAACAAGGTCAAACACCACCTTTGTCCTTCCTGGAACGAGGCAAGCTAGAATAGTACCAGAATGCCTGGCGACACAAGAGAGCATCGGCGATGAGTCAGTGCTGCAAATCAGCCTGGTCGCAGATCTCGGTGTTGGACTGGTCGCCTATCGCTTGTCGCTTTCCGAAGAAGCTCTTGAGAACGCTGGAGAGCTGCCGCTGGATACCAGAGGAAGCAGGCAGTGGTGCGCGGAACAGCAAATTTTGCCAGCACAGCTCGTCTCGAAAAGTCCGCCCGTGCTTGTCCATGCTGTGCAAGGACAGAAGCATGAGCGGGACGCTCTCGTGGTTGCCTTGTCCGATGGTGCACTTCTGAAGCTAGAGTGGCTCGCAGATGAGGGTGAAGTTTCAGCTATCGCATACGCTATTACATATGCTGAATTGAGTTATCGCTCCTAGGCCGCTTCCAAGAAACTCCTCTCGTCCGACAGCAATCGATACTATCCTCCATGCGATCCTTTCTGCCTGGCCGCTTTGGTTCTTCGTCCAACCTGTCCGCCATGGCTGCGTCTCCTGCTCGTACGAGCACAGTACAAACGTCTGCAGAGCAGGTGGTGTCTATGGTAGCACTGGCGCCTGATTACTTCTGCGCAGTCACTCGAAACCGCAAGATGAGGATCTGGCACGTTCCGAGCAACACTTGCGTTGCCAGTGTAGAGCTGCCATCCAACCCCATGACAATGGAGATTGTGCCCTCAGTCTCAAGTCCAGAGCCTGTCGAGTCAAGTGATACCGTACCTTTGCTCTCGGCCGCACCGACTTCTTTGTTACGGAGTTTCCCGTCCGATCTACAATCGCACAAGTCTCAATACATCCTTGCCTATGTCCCGACGCACAACATCCAGACGTCCTTCTTCGTCCTGTACCTGGCCAAGTTCGATGACTCTCGCAACACCGTCAGGATCAGCGCTGTTTACGAAAAGGCTTGCGATTTCGCAGTCGAATCCTCTGCAGCGACCAGCTATCTGAGTGACTTTTACGTGGGAGAGCTGGAGCGTGACAACGACGACGCCCGCCCGCTATGGACTCTTTGGAACGAAAGTGGACAATCTATCTTACGACGTTCAGCCCTGAACTTTGACAGTGCTTCCCAACAAGCGATGATAGCGGATCCCAATGATACGATCGTGTCCGTCAACGCACTCGTGGGCCATGGCTGGCAGCTGGTCGAGACATCACCGCATCAAGCAAACCATAGCATTGACATTCCCGCGGCGGCCTTCGACCGTGCATATGCAGCTTTACGCGCAGAAGTGGACTCTTCAACGATTTCAATGGCTCAATTGGCACACGAAGTTGCCCTGTGTGCCAAATCAGCTTGCATCGATTCGTTCCTCTCTCACCTTTTCCATCCTGGTCGCTATCCGTCTCATTCCCTGAACAATGCCCTTTTGAGCTACATACATAGCCTCACTCGCGCGGAGAAGTCCCAGACCTCGCACATTCGGATTCCTACGCGGGAAGACGCAAGTATAGCTCAGCAAATGCTTGATGTGGTTGGCTCGCAGCTTCAAGCACAAGAGGATGCTACGACTGGCGCTCTGCGAGAGGAAGACTTCGTCAAAGCATACAAGCTGGAATTCATGAAAGTTCTTGCTCTGGCGGAAGAGAGCAAGAGAAATGCTAAAGTGCCATTATCACTGTCTTTCCCAAGCGACAGCTCCACTCTATTGGTCTTTGCAAAGGCAGCTGTGGCAGCACCTGTCCCTCCGACGGTACCGCGGTCCCTGCCCGATTCGGGCGATGTTGCCCCTGGAGCAGTCGGCCTGCAGCAATCTCATGATGTACAAGAACGAGCTGTCAGTGCCACATACACTCTGGCGCAGTCCTTGTTAGCTCGACTACGTAGCATCGATGGGCTGTCTGTGGCAGCCTTCGAAAACAACGCCGTGCAAGCAGTATCTGCACCCAGCAGCAAGGCTATTGAAGATGTCGCGGTCGATCTATTCCAGGACACCATCGATGCATTAATCGACGATGATGTACAAAGTGCATTTTCGCAGCAGTTGTGCGAAATTGCGGCAATTGCAAACCAGTCTTTCAAAGCGGCAGGTGGCAGTGCTGCGCTGGTCGACACGCTTGGTCTGGCTCTCCAAGATCTGACGGAAGTCACGCAACACGAGGCTGCGCGCTCGCGACAGGGTCTGTCCGATCGCGACAGGCTCTTCGACGATATCATTGTGCAAGACGCTGCCTCGCTGCTCACTGCCCGATATGAGCATGCGATGGCAATCTTCCTCGTCATCGTCTTGATACACAACGGTCTATACGAGCCTGACGGGAACGATGATGAAGAACAAGCGGACGAACAAGATGGAATCGGAGCAGAAGACTCCATAGAACTGCTCAGTCGAGCTTGGACGACTCTGGCTGGTTTCGCGATTGCCAAATGGATTTGCCATCACAATATTGCCATGACGAATCTGCAGTGCGAGCTTTCTGAAACCCAGGACGAAACCACTCACGGCCTGCTTCAGCGCCTTCAAGAAATGCGAATGCAAAGCATGAACGGAAAGGCGTCTGGCGACATACATGAGCGCAATTTTCCGGTGTCTCTGCTGGCAAGCCTTTACACTGCGACACTTCGACAAATGGAAACGGAAGGCCCGCCGGAGCCAACAATTCGCGGATGGACAGCGAAATTATTGATGGACGTAGGGTTCCTTCAGCATCAAGCCTTTTCTGCATCAAAACTGGCTGCCATCGCAGCTGTGTTCATTGAGAAGGGCTGGGATGCAGAGACGCTGCAACTCTTGGGGCTGTGTCCGGAGAAGGATGAAGACGCGGCCCTGCTACATTTACAAGCTGTCATCGCGTGTAGGAGTGGCGACCTTACAGCGGCACTGCGACATTTCAATAAGGTGGCTGCCGCGATATGTAAGTGGCCTCAACTTCGCAATCTCTTAGCTTGCTGACAAGTGGTAATTCAGACGCGGAAGATGCATCGCTCATCAATCTAGGCGAGGCAATAGATGCTGAAGATTGCGGGAGTCGGTCTGCATACTACAGATTGGCCGTCTCTCTGCTAGAGGTACACCAGCCGAATCTGGAAGTCGCTGTTGCATCTATCAAGGTCATCGACTCCTTCGACGAGGAAAACCCAGATGCCATAGCCGAAGAAGAGAGACCTTCGTGGCTCCGGGACTACTGGACCAAGGCTTTCCGCAACTACACAGCCATTGGCATGTACGAAGAGGCATTCACCATTATGATGAGCATCCCTCAGCGATCGCAAAAGCTAGACGCTCTTCGACACCTGACTGCTGTCATGTGCGAGAGCGGCGCGACAGCCTTGCTCTTAAAGCTGTCTTTGGTCGACATGCAGGAAGATATGCAGACGTGTTTGTCCTTCCGCGCACGTAATGCACACCCTTTGGCGGAACCAGACTATCACACAACTTTGCATGCTTTCCAATGTATGATGAACGATTACCGCGGCGGTGAGCAACACATTGAGCATGTCGTAGTAGTGGATCGGAGCCTTGCTGATCTCAATTTACTATACCAGCTGCGGCTACCATGTATCAGAAAGCTCGACGGCTGGCGGCTCTGCCCGTGGAACGAGACCTCTTCATACAGGTACTGACAACTCAGTGTCAAAGCTATCTGTCGGCAATTACGGTGCTAGAGCTGCTCGAGTCTGGCGAGCAGTCGATACAAGTCACTGTCGAAGGAGCTCCAGCCAGTCCAAAGGTGAGCATTCCTTAGCACTGGTGACATGCATGGACAGCTGATACGTCCTTCGCCGCACTATTACCATATAGAAACGGAAGCGCCAACGTTTACTCGATCCCAAAATGCAAGACGCGTCTGTGATCACATTGGAAGCGATACGCCGTGAATATGTCTTGACCTTGGCTCGGTTGCAACTGTCTCAGAGCTTCCCCGATTTAGTTGGAACAGGTGTGTTCGGAGGCTCTCTTAAACTGGGATATGGAACTGACGTGCGGAAAGGCAAACATCTGGATGCGAGGGCCGCCGTCGCGCTTTTCACGCAGATAGGGGCCTTCGATTCCGCATTGCGAACTGCCTTGGCTTTGGGTCTAGACATGTCGAATATCTTCGAACACCTGACTCTACGATGCATTTCGTACAGTCAGCAAGGCCCAGATCAAGGGTAGGTCGCACTGATTGCATGGCCATGCTTGACAAACGGCGCGCTAATTTTTCTGCTCACAGCGGCGAAGCTTCTTGGGTCTTGCAGGATAGCCTGGCTGCGGACTGGGAGGGATCACTGGCTTCGCGTGCTTGGAAGTTGCTGCAGGTATACCTCGAGCGCTATGACATGGATGGGCAGTATCGTCGTACGGTCTTGTCCGTCATTCTGGTAGAGGATCGCCGAATTCGCCTGCCGAAGTCTCTTGTAGACTGGTTCATGGTGAGAGCACTACCAGGGCCCATCTTGCTGTGCGTGCAGCTGATTGCTCTTACCCCAGGCGGAGCAACCGGATCATCTCATATGGAAGTTGGTCCAGTACGATCTCCTCGAGGATGCCTTCGTCTACACCTTCCGCATGCTGGACCAGGCTAGCACGCAGCTACAGAACAATGTCAACAGTCGTCGCTCGGCTGCCATTTACATTCCATACAACCTTCTTGATCAATTGCTTCAAGTGAACATGGAAGGAGAATCAGTGCGGCGGCAGCAGGCCGTAGAGGAGCAGCAGAAGAAACTCAGGCAAGAGGTAAATCTGCAATGGCGACGGATGGATCAAGTCCTCACTGTGCTTTAGCTTGTTGTATTGCAATATCAATCTGAAAGCGCGGCAGTGCAACCTGTTGTCGGCGCCTTCGTCTGTCGTTTGCGGCAGCCCGATCAGCCCCAGAAAGCGAAGACGGAGTCGCGGTCGACGTCTATGCCTGTTATCAGACCGTTGGTAGCAATGGCACCCGACACGCTGACTGTCTCTGCGCCTGCAGACTTCCGTGAGCTGTGCAACCCTTAGGCAAATTGCTGCGTATACAGACTGATGCGAGTGACTGCCACCAGACGTGCACCTGCGACAAGGGAAATTATGCGAGCTCGTTGCGCCGCACGTAGAGCAGGGCGGCATCTCCCTCGCGTACATCATGCCCAATCTGGTCCCTCCTCTAACGACTACGGATTCAGCCGTGGCCTACCGCGAAGAGCTGCAGCGGCTCTGTCCGCGGACGCGCTTCCTCATGACGCTGTTTCTCTCGCCGGAATTAACGGTCGAAGAAGTTAGGAAAGCTCATGCGCAAGGCATCAAGGGAGTCAAGAGCTATCCTCGAGGCGTGACAACAAACTCGGGCGCAGGAGTCGAAAGCTACGAGCGGTACTATGAGGTTTTTGAGGAGATGGAGAAGCTGGGTCTGGTCCTCAACTTGCACGGCGAGGTACCAAGTTCTGTTGAAAAGGTAAGTTGGGCGGTCGCTCTTGGATGCGAGGTCACAAGCTGCGTCTTTCATGACTATGCTGACTCCCGCAAAATGCCCCCAGAATATCAGCGTACTCAACGCCGAGCACTCCTTCCTGCCCCATCTGCTATCACTTCACGCTCGTTTCCCGAAACTCCGAATAGTGCTCGAGCATGCGACATCAGCAGCGGCAATAGAGGCTGTCAAACAATGTGGTCCCACTGTCGCATGCACAATTACAGTCCACCATTTGGCTTTAACAGTTGATTCATGGGCTGGTCAGCCTTTGAACTTCTGCAAGCCCGTAGCGAAATTGGTCACCGACAGAACCGCACTTCGACAAGCGGTGGCCTCGGGTAGCTCGAAGTTCTTCCTAGGCAGCGACTCCGCGCCTCACTCGTTGCGGAAAAAGATGCCCAGCGCACATGATCACGTGCACAAGCTGCTTGCGGCGCCTTCGAGCGCGCCAGAGCAGAGCGAATGTCCAAGCTGCGCCGCTGGCATTTATTCGAGCTCAGAAATCATGCCGCTTCTAGCGGACATCTTTGAGAATCCTGAATTTGGATCGCCAATACCTTTGGAAAGGCTGGAGGGGTTCACCTCGACTTTCGGACGGGCATTCTACGAGGAACCGATCCAAGCCAACGAAAAACCTCTTGTGCTCAAACGTGCCGCAAAGAAGCGGAAAGTCCCCGACGCGTACGCCTTTGTGGCTGAAGATGGTCAGCAAGAATACATAAGACCTTTTCTGGCAGGAAAGGCTATCGAGTGGGAGATTGCGCAATAGCAGTACCTCGAGGCTAGATCCCGCCGAGCATCGCACATGAGAGGCGCAAACTGAATTTACATTTATTGTCAATATCTCCATTGCAAATCTCCAGTCTGAAATAAGTTCTCGAGAGCGGGCATGTTCATGCCTGTTCCTCTATGCCTCACAACTCAGACGAATACTTGCGGGCGACTTCGAAACCCCAGGCAAGGTTCATGAGCCTGAAATGTAGTCAGCGCAACAGGCCGCTTGACAGTGCAGGGTATTTAGAACGTACCTAGCATCGACAGAGTACCCAAGCTTGTCGTAGTCCAGCAGGGTCTGGTACAGGTCTTTCATTGCTACGATCCGCTTCTCGATGTATTCTCCCTCATCTAGATGCTGCACTGGTTCTTGCATCTCGTCGCCCTCATGAAGCTCAACTTTGACTGTTGAGATGCACATGTTTGCAGAGGTCATTCCTGTTCACGTCGAAAGCATCAGTACTAGACGTCCTGAAAGATCAATCTTGGGACCAGAAGTGCTCGCCTGGATCTGATACAATGACTGGTGATACATCTTTGGTCACTCCTTTGTATCCTGTTTCTTCGTATAGTTCGCGCTCGCCGGCCTTCCTGGGGTCTTCATCGCCCTTTTACCAAGCCAGCTGGCAGTTCCACGCAGATGGCATTCACCGGAGGGCTGTGCCGCATATCAAATCAGCGTTTGTGCCCATATATCAGCTTCTTTGACCTAGACTGTACCGGAATTGCAGAACAAGGACAGTTGAAAGAGGTTCTGGTACGTATAATTCGAGTTGCCAAAGTAGTAGGTGATGTCAGATGTCTTCAGGTCTCTGAAGCTGTCGAGGACCGGAACACACTAGAGGGATGGGAGATCAAGGCCAGGACAGAGATAGCGTCCACGCCGCTGCCTCCCCGGGTCTTGCGAGTTGCGCATTCCCAGCTTATGACGGTGGACGACATGGTGGCGATCGCGAGGCGTGAACAGGACAGTGACAATCAGCATCTTCCTCCAAACCACCCACGCATCAAGAGGTTTCCAGGTCGCTGACTTACACTTTCTCCTTGCCATCGGGCGTGTTCCACTTGATGCCTTCCAGCTTCACCCACTTCGGGTCAGCAAGGTCCTCCTTCGAAACGACCTGCGCTGCTTTCAGCGTGTCGGCCGGCCTTGCGAGACTCATGGTCGCGGAGGAGTGCAGCGCGCGCGCTGCTGATGTGGAGTGAGGTCCTGCTACAAAGACACGATGCAGTGATCGCAGTCTTTGAAGGCTGCTTTTCTGCATCCAGTGCTTGCACCCTGCGAGTTGCCACGAAACAGTCCTTCGGACCTCGAATGCAGCATTGCGTCAACCGAGCTTCTCGCCAGCTATGAGATTTTCAGAGCATCTGTCTCTTTTACTACCTCCAAGACTAAGCTCTAGACAGCAAGCTGAACAATGCCCAATGCCATCGACAGGTATTCATTCTAGGCCATGGCCATGGCCTCTGCCAGTGGCTACGGCAGAGGGACACAGAGACTGACCATTTCTCAGTAGCAATAAACATGGGTGCAAACTGACCCTTTCTGGAGGCGACTGCCTGCAGGAGAATTCACGATATCAACTCTGCACCTGGCCGACTCATCGACGCGGTAAGCAAAATTTAGCCATCGCGTTGCAGTCGAACGGCTGCGCACCGCACTAACAATACCACCTCTTCCGCTCTACCGCAACCTCAGCCGGTCATGTCCTCGTCCAGCTATCCTCTGTGCCTATCTGGACTGCACAAGCGGAGCACATCTGCAGTTGACTGGGCCTCTGGCGCTGCCCTACAGTCTGCCATCACGCTTTCATCGACTTGCCGTGCTTCGAACCGGTCCATAGGTTGCAAATCACCGATAACATGCACTTTAACAGCTTGTTCAGATCTAGCAAGATTGCTCAGGCTACTCCTAGACCTAGCAAGCCGAACCAGAGCGCGAGGCACTCGAAGAGGCAGACCGCCCGTGCAGGAAGCGCTAGTACGTTTCAAGCGCCGACGTGCGCTCCTCCTCAGCCTCATCCGACAGCCTGGCCTATGTGCCAAATGAACTTTGGTGCAGACGGAGTGCCTTACATCCACGACACGCAGAGCGCACCAGTGAGTTTTGCCGAATCGCACAAGCGAGCAATTGTCACGCTAACGCAAGTAACGCCCCTTAGCAGGCTGCCTCTGTACCCATTGCGGGCTTGCCAACTTCGATGCTGATGCCAGCAGGATTGACAGGTTGGCTGAAGAAGCACGAGGCGATTCATTTGGCTCTCCTAGCCCTTGGGGTCATTCAAGGCGGGCGCGTGATACTCAGTGCCGTCAATTGGATCCGTGGCACAAAAGCACAGCTACACACCGCGGACCCAGGACCACAGCTGTACACGTACACCAGAGTTTTAGATGAACGCACAGGGCGAGTTGCCCGGCTGCTCGTTGCTGGAGGTGCACACAGGGCCGAGCTTCAGATCATCACTCCGGTGGTGCGCCGTGGCAAGGGCCGTGTTCCTGATGTCAAATGCTTTGAATTAAAGCCAGATCAGCCGGGAGCAGTGGGCTCACGGAACCGCACATCCAATAGCAGGTGAAACTTCCGAATATTCATCTCGAGAGCAGACCGATGCAGCAAGAGTAGCTACACTCGAGGTGGAGTAGAGCAAGTGCTTGTTGTTGTTGCAAGCGTGCAGTGCTAGTCTCAAGGAAAGCGGTATCTCGCATTTCAGCTTTTTCCCTACTTGTTTGTTTACGCCCTAGAACCAAGCGATACACTGTAGGCAACGGCAATCCCATCTTTGAATTACTGTATCAGACTAACCAGCAGTGAAGAACGAGCCTGTCTGCCAACAGAGTGCCTGTCGCTCGCTACCTTCCATATCCGGGTGTTTACACGCCACCTCGCCATGTCTGGTGGGGAAAGAGAGTTCTGACGTGCGATTTGTTTGGGCCGAACAGCGAGCGGGACTGAAACACAAGAGAGCGCTCATCTTGTGTGTGTATGTTGCTGGTGGTGTGCTGCTTGCTCGCACACCTTGCACGCTCAGTCCAGGAAGAGCGCACATCCACAACGCGTCGCAGCTCTCTTCATCGTCGACGCGTCGCGTGCTGCATTCCTCGACTGAGAGACAGAGACAGAAGCCAGCATTCCAGAGGGAGCTGCGTTCTCAGCGACGCTGCAGCCACCACGGACAGGCAGGCAGGGCAGAAGGCTCACGACATCCCAACACCACCGTAGCATACTTCAAGCTGGAGCGCACACTGTCCTCTCCAACAGCGTGCTGCTGCCTTGCCTTGACCCATCGAGGATTGACCTGATCGGGGCGACATCTCATCAAGACCTGGCCAGGAGGAGCAGCGTGTGAGGCTGTAAGCATTCACCATATCCCATCGAGTGTGTGTGCTGCTACTGCTGCTGACCACGGTCCTCACTTCTTGCTGCCCGCCCATTCAGAGACTTCGCACGTCGCCACATTTCTCGCTCGGTTCCAGCATCCAAACACGCACACGCCCGCCGCTTGACTTGACCCAACACTACAGACTGCCCACGCCCAGACGGGTAGGCTCAGCGACGCGCGCACACACACACGTCTACACGTACGACCACACCACCACCAGCACCACACACACGCTCTCTCATCACGCTCCCGCTGCCGTTCGCGCAGAGCCCCCTCCTCTCTCTACACGCCCTCGATTCCAGGTTCAACGCGGGCAGGATCCCGCGAAACAACTTGGAGCCCAAGCATAGCTACACGCACACGCAGTCACATTTGCAAAGAAGCCCCAGCGGCCAATCACCCTTCTCGACCCAGCCCGCCGTATTGCAAGCAATCGTCACGGTCTGAACGATAACAGGCGCACAGGACCACCAAACGCGTTGCATTGTAATTGCAAGCAAGCCCTGCAACGCTGTACCCAAATCCGTCCTGGTCTGGGTAAACGCAACCATCCAAGCGGCACAAGGGTTCTAGATTGTTCAGCACGCCTTGGACGCTCCCATTTTTCATCAATCCTGCATGTCCTTCGAAATGGCTGTCGATCCGGTAGATGCAGCCTCGCCCTCCCAGGGTTCCTCTGCACAAGCCAGGGACCGCTCAGCCGAGCGCGAACGCGAGGACAAGTTGCTCAATGCAAAGCGAAAGGTGCGGCTTGCCCTCTTTCCCTTTGCAGCGTCTTCAGTCGTTGTGCTGACCTTTCTTTTTTTTGCATTTTCTCTGCGCGCGTCTCTCGACAACAAAACCGATACGTCTTGCAAATACACACAGCTCAAATCGTACCGCGCACGACAGAGCAAAGCTAGCAACAGTGCTCTAGTCCCTAGCTCACCTTCGTCTGTCGCCTCCAACGCCTCCAAACGCACCTCTATCATCCACGGACACACGCGCGAGAGCAGCTATAGCGCCGCGGCATCACATGCCCGCAAAGCCAGCTCGAGCCGAAGCGCACTGCACAGTCCTGTCTCTCCCGCAGCAAGCACGTCTGCGTCTGCTGCTCCAACTCCTGCAGCGCACGTTGGCAAGACCGCCCACGGACACGCGCACAGACGCTCGCATTCAAGGCAGCCCAGCATTTCTAAACTCAGCGCGTCGCTGCAACAACAACAAGAGAGGGACGCGCGGCGAAGCAGCTTGATATACAGCAAGGGCGCAGCGGTCTTTGCAGACCAGGCGTCCTCGAGCAGCAACGCGTTTGGCCCGCCTCTTATGCCAGCATTGGGCTCGAGCTCTGCTGCTCCCAGCACCTCATCGACATCTGCGCCGCCCGCAACCAGCGAGAATCTAAGCAAGCGCTCAAGCAGACGCCATTCTCGCACCTCTAGCATCTCCATCTCGCTTGCTGCTGCAAATGGTCCCTCATCCGCTGCTGCTGGCATGAGCGCCTTCGATGGCTATGCGGCAGTGTCCCCTTCCGGCGCTTCGCCGCGCAAATTTCCTGCAAATGCATATGCCAGTTCACCTTCTGGATCTGGATCTGGTCTGCCTGCATCTGCATCGTCACCTTCGCTCTCATCTTCGGCAAGTGCTTTTGCAAATGGACCTTCTCCTTCATCCTCGCTTTTTGGTAGCTCGTACAGGCAGTCTGTGCCAGCGTTTGCAAGCAGCGTCGCACAACACACGCTCCAGAACGGTCGCATGGTCCTCTCGCAATCTCAACAGCAAGCAGCAGGGGGAGTCTCGCCTCATTCTTCCCCCAACCCACCTCAACATGCTTTTAGCGCATCGACTTCGTTTTCAAACCAGAATGCATTTTTGAACCCGAACGCGATGCGAAGAGCATCTTTGGGTGTCCCTAAATCTCCGTCATTTTTCGAGTCGCAGCAATTGCAGCACTCTAGCTCGCAGCAGGGCACTCCCTCTGCTTCTCCTTCTGCGTCCACATCAACCACACCCAGTCAGCCGCAGCATGCCAGGAGACCCTCGAAGCACGCTCGTCGCATCTCTGTATCTACGCGCAGAGAAAGCATGGAGATTATGGCGGGGATCCCTGCTTGGAATCCTGCCGCTCTGGCAGCAGTCAGCAACTCGCCTAATCCAGAACATTCTGCTACGGGAGCCTTCTTGTCTGCTGCAGACTTGAGCAGATCCAATACTGCAACCAGCACTGGCTCAGCCACGGCAGATGTCAGCCAAAATACAGTTCTTGGATCTTCGCTCGCTATGGAACCTTCGTATTCCTCGTCATCAGAAGAAGAACGGGAATTCTCCCTGGGCAGACTTGAAGGCCGTCTTGCTATGCGGCCTGATGTCATTGAGCTCCCTGAAAGCAGTGAGGCGACAGAAGCACCTCAGTCTGTCGAATCGGCGTTCTCGTCCTTGTCATCGGCCGCTACGAAGAAGGAACGTAGATCTAGCGGATGGAACCCTCGTGATTCTTGGGGCACTGCTTCGCCTTTTGCAGTCAGCTACGCTGGTAACAATAAACCTGGTGGTGGAAACTTGGACATGCTGGTGGAGGAAGAGGAGGAAGATGAAGAGGAGGAGCAGGAGGAGACCGCAGTCTCAGAACAGCACAGCCAAGAAGACGACACGGCCACGCTTCAAAGCTTGCCGCACTACAATAATCTGCCATTTGGCGCAAAGCCAGCTTCACCGGCTCCCACCGAACATAGAGTCGTGTCACCTCCAACTGCAAGCGCTGCCCTTCCCAAGAATGGCAGGGTCGCACCACGGCCGCTATCTCTCATGTCATCATCTTCCTCAGTGGCCAATCTCAGCTCGGCTTCCATGGCAGCGATGAGCCCTGGCAACTCGTCTGCTGAAATCAAGTCTGCAAGACGCCAATCTGGCCTGAGAAGCTTGACGCTGACTAGCCCTGAACATGTTCTTGGCCCCCAACCTTCGACCAGCAGTCCGGCGCCGTCATCAACTGGACCTTTCAGTGGAGGCTTCAATGGTCGCAAGAGGCAGTCGCTCTTGTTGAATGGTGCATCTTCGCCTGGGGTAGGCAACAGCGGCGCAGGCGGCATTCGACCATTCTCAATCTCTTCCACTACCAGCGTGCTTTCGCCAGATGCAAGCTTGCGCTCAAACTTCCAGTTCGGCAATGGCCCTCAGTCAGCTTCAAGTGTCGGCGTCAATCGAACCCGCAAAAGCTACTCGACTGCCAGCAACGCTTCCGTAGCTTCTTCCTCTGCCGCCCTCGCTGCTACTCCTAGTCGAGTAGCGGGCTCGTCTGCACCACCCACTGGCAGACCTTCGCTCAGCTACAATAATGGCTCGAAAGCACAGAGCAGGAGGTTTTCTGATCTCGCGTCACCTAGCTCGCTTGGGTTTGGTGACCTCGTCATGGAGCAGAGTGTCGCAGAGGAAGATGAGGATCAAGATGACGCGCAAGAAGCAAGCGGCGCAGTCAGTGACGATAAGATCTTGGACCAACTTGATCGACAAGAGGATGAGGAGCAGCAGAGCGGTATGAATCTCTTGAGTGTGAGTCTTGGGTTCAAGCGCTATTTACGCATTGGCTGACCAAAGTGCGACTATATAAGCCCGATGCCTATGAGCGCTCGCGAGCAGACTCCATGATTAGCGATGTCTCGGTGTCGGAAGATCCGGTGATCGTGAGCTTGCAGGTGCGAGCACTCAAGCAGCGCGCAGAACACCTCCAAGCGCAACTCTCGGCAACGGAAGCAGCGAAGAAGGAGGAAGTTGATGCTCTCAGACAAGAACTTGCAGAATGCAAGGAGCAGATTCTGAATGTCGAAGAGGAGCGCGAGATGCTGAGGGAGGACATCGATGGCTGGCGAACGAGATGCGCCGGCCTCGAACGTGCCTTGCAAGCTGAACGCACCCGCCTCGATGATGAACGCCGCGAAGGCCATCTTTTGCGCAACAAGGTACGCAAGCTTGGCGACAGGCTGGCTCAGCAGCAAAATGGACCCTCTGGCGATGGCACGCCCGCTGTCGATGGTGGAGTCGATGCGGCATTGGTGTCTGCACAGGCCAAGCTCATTGGCGAGATGAGAGATCAGATCTTCAGCCTTGCTGCTGCGCTCGAGCGCGAGCGGCTCAAGAGCGCCGATGCAAATGAGGGCGGCACATCCCGGTCGTCTTCGCCCTTGCTTCGAGCTTTGGCTTCGCAAGATCCTCGCTTGGCTGCAGGCCTTGAGGCGTCTAGCGAAGAGAAGACCGAAAAACAAGCAAGACCGATGCATCACAATATGTCTACGCAATCATCTGCAGCTTCGGGCTCTTACAATTTCTCCTCATCCTTCTCTTCCATACACTCGCAGATGGGCAATGCTACCGAAGACACATCGATAGCGGACGACAATGACTCCATCTATGGCGCCAAGTCGCCAGTTTCGCCGGCCTTCTGGACGTCGTCACCGTCACCTTCCTTTTCCCAGACCGCCAACAGCGGCATCTCTATTCACTCTAGCTCTCTGCCGCTCCGAAACAGCGACATCTGCATGAACTATGGTGGTTTGCAAACTCTGACTGAAGAGGACGAGGAGGAAATGGAAGACGATGCGGACACTGCCGAAATTGAAGAAGTCAATGCGCAGGCTAAGAAGGCTCTGAGCATGTCTTCATCGGAAGGATCGAGCGCGTTGCTTGGCGAAGAGCAGGACGCAGTCCCCGAGTTGGTCCATGATGATCTGTTCCAACGACAAAAGTCCAGCGATCCATCGAGGGTCCGCACGCAGTCTGCCTCGACCGGATCCTCTCTGGGCACCAACGACCACATGCCATTGACGCCAAACCGAGAGCATGGATCTCCCAACCTCTCTGGTCCGGCACCAACGCAACAGCAGTCCAAGCCCTCTCATCATCGCTCAGACTCCTTCATCAGGCAATGGTCGTTCCCCAAGGGTCCTGTGGAGCCATTGAAGATATCCGAATACGACGACTCGTTCTGGCACATTCACAATGGCAGTTTGCCGGCTTTGCCCTTGACAGCCAGCTTGATTGAGGCCCCTCCCTTCTCGGCTGAGATCTCGCTCAATGAAGAGTACTTCACAATGGCCACGAAGAAGCCCTTGCCTGCGTCACGACCCTCGAGCACAATCACTGCTCCTATGCACCCTCCGCCTGTCAGCAGATCTGGCACGCAAGCTGCCAAGTTGCGAGATGAATCCGACGTGCCGCCTAGTGCGTCCAGCCCAAGTGCAGGCTCGAGACTCTCCCTGCAAGGCCTCTCCAGCCTCTGGGGCAACTACATGAAGTCGCCACAAACACCTCCAGCTAGCCTTCCTGAGTCAGCTGTGTCATCATTCTCATCCATTAACTCGTCCAAGAACGGGTCTTACACGTCTAGTGTACCAAAAGTTCTGACTCCCTCTGGGCCTGGCGTTCGCAAGCCACTGCTCCGGCTGCAGGCCAGTCCAGTGGGTCGACTTGACTTCACACGGTGTTCAGCATGCTGCTCCGAAGATGGCTCGCACGGACAGCGTATCCTTAGACTTTAGCTTCAGTAACAACGATTGCAGTGAATGACGATACAAGTGCGCTGGGTATTAACTACCACTATTTTCCTATTCTATGAAAGTACGCGTGATAATGACAAGGCAGTGCCTTTATGCTCTGTAGAATAGTACAGTTTTCTGCCTTAGATGAACGAAATCACAAGCCAGTGCGCCTCATGCCAGTCGGACGTCGCTCGTGAGCACCTACTTGACCCTGTGGATCAGCCCTCAGAAGATCCAGGATCGTTCACTTGGCCATGCAGGCACGTGACCTGGTCTCGCGCGTGGAGCCAAGCAACGCAGATTCTCAGAACTTGGCTAGCCTGCTGCTGTATGATACACGGCGTCTACAATTCATCTGAAGAGCCTTGCGAGTTTGAACTGAATTCCCAGAAGCATTCTGTAGCGCGGATAATGAATCATCCGCACCCGCGAGATCGGTGGCAATTCTTTCTACGGCGCCCCCTCTCGAGCCGCTGCGTTACTACGCCTACTTATTGCGCAGACCAGCGAGCTTTCCAGATTACGAGCAACGAAGGAAAACGCAGCAAATCAAGATGCCTATCTCGGATGAAGCCCGCTCCAAGACGATGAAGACATACCTCTTCGGCTATCCACTCGCGCGGTCGTGTGAGTGGTGAAAGCCAGTCGAAAGCGGTCATGGCTAATGCATTGCTGCGCTGGCACGTTCAGATTCTCCCTTCTTGCATAACAACCTGTATCGTCTGGCTGGCGTGCCAAGGTGAGAATGGGTCATAGCAGAATACTCTCTCCCCTGTAATGGCTCCCAAATCTCCTCACCTGTGTCGGCGTGTCAAATCGCAGAACCTACAACAAATGGGAAGGCAAGGACATTCAAGAGCTCTTGGAAGCTACAAAAGCAGATGACTTTGCTGGCTCTGCGGTCACCATGTACGTGTATCTAGCGCCTTTAGCGGGTGGCGGAGAAGAAAGCTGGCCAAACCGTCATTTGAAGCAAGGCAGCTCACAAATTGTTCTCCTGTCCGTGCATTTCTTCAGGCCTTACAAGGTAGCAATCACAAAGCACTGCGATGATCTCACAGAAGAGGGTCGCGCTATTGGCGCATGCAACACCATCTTCTGGCAAACGCAGAAGGACGGCACGCGGAAGCTCGTTGGGCACAATACGGAGTAAGAGCCTGTAATTGCAGTTACACTGAAATCAAGCAGACGCTGATGAGTCTACGCAGCTGTATTGGTATCCGCGAGTCATTCTTGCTAGATGGCCCTGTCACCCAAGAAAGCAGACCAGGCATGATTGTCGGTGGAGGTGGTGCTTCCAGGTAAGCGACCATTAACAATATCAAGGGTACACGGCTAACACGCATCTAATGTGCTGAATCATCTATCAGAGCGGCTGTGTATGCGTGAGTTGACTTCGTCATTTGCTAGAGGCACCAAGGGAAGCATGCGCTGATTGACTTGTTTGACCAGATTGGCCGTCTATCTGAAATGCTCGCCCATCTACGTTGTGAACCGAGACGACGGAGAGGTCGACACTATGCTGGCCGACTTTAAAAAGTCTGCAACGCCATCTTTTAACCCTGAAATGATTCACGTCCGGACACCAGAGCAGGCTGCGTCCCTGCCAACCCCAGCGTACATGTGAGTATGGTCTCGGCCGAATCGTCTACAGCTCCAAATGACTCAACGCCCTGCCCTGCCCTGCCCCGTGCCCCGTGAACAGCGTCTCCGCAATTCCTTGCTTCCCGCCTGCGACTCCAGAAGAAAAGCGCGCTCGCGCAACCCTGGAAGCGATCCTGTATGCATCCTCGCAATCTATCACACAATCTCCGATGCAATACTGATGCTCAGTTCTTCGATGCATGACAGTGACAAGCCTGAGAAGGGCGCTTTCCTGGAAATGTGCTACCACCCGCACCTCTGGACCGACATCTGCACCATTGGGCGCGATAAAGGCTGGCGCATGATCACGGGCGACGTGCCCATGATCTGGCAAGGCATCGAGCAGCAAAAGATCTGGCTGAACTGCGTGAGTATGAGGCTGCATGCATCGAACTATTCAATATCTGACTTCTTTTTCCTGACTCTACCAACTGCTCGTATAGACCCCAGAGGAGCTCCCAGTCAAGGAGATTGTCGACCTCGTGCATGGCCAAATCACAAAAGATCAAAAAAATCACACCGCGCCGCCGGACTCGTAGACCAGTAGGAGCGTCTTGGAGCGCGCCAAGTGATAGAGATGGGGCTCTCTCTAATTGCCATTGCAGAGCGTGCAATTGAAGGGCGGCCTTCCTCAGCTGAAGCGTAATGCCTTAGGAGAGACTCCGCTTATGGCCATTGCGCCCCTCGGCATCTATCTTTTGGTGATATCACTCATGATTCTTCTCTTGTACAACACGATCGTTTTTTAATTGCAGCGTGTCTGTCAGTATGTGGTATTGTACGTGCATCACTGCATGTACGCAGAAAGCAGCCTTATCGAGGCAGGTCCGTTCACCGTCGCGCCTGAAGGAGGACTCGTATCTGCATTGCACAAGAAAGCGCTTGACAGAATTGAGATGGTCATACAGTACAATTTCCATGGCCTTCTGGGGTCTTGAGAGAGTACTAAGGAGGGATGGCAACAGTGCGCGCGGCAGGTGCGGACTCAGGATGACACAGCAACACTGGGCAGGAGGATCCCGCGGGCCAGTGCCCCCCCTAACGACACAGGCAACTGGTTGCTGCTATCAGCATAGTGCAATGATCTATCAGAGCTCTCCCAGCGCTTGCACTACATTGTTTATCCTGCTGTTCCTGGATGCTCCGCCTGCCCAAGCTGGGCCTCCAGATCGAAGTCGCGGACTTCGCCTTCACATTTCCGAGCGTCGCGCGGCCCCCTGGCTTCGGATGCCTTGACAGGCGGTGATCGTGTCACAGGCTGTCAGCAGGCGGTCTGGCACGCCGGAAGAAGGTTGAGTGCGGGCCAGGCTGGGCGTCGAAAGCATTCAGCACGCCAACGCAGGAAGAAAGATCAGTCCCAGCCCAGGCTGGGCCCCAGAGCTGCGAGAGCTCTTCAAGAAAGTCCTGACGGGCCTCCAGCTCTTCTCCTTTGTCAACACCACCCAGCTCCTCGCCCTCGCCTTCTCCCATATATACAGTAGCCCCCTCTGATTCCGCAAGACCTCGAGAAAAAGCAAAACCAACAGTCATGGGTCTGCGTTTCACGGCAGAGGCCGTCGGAGATGCTCCAAAGGAGATCATCAACTGGTGCGTACGATATCGCCCAGTGGCTTTATCGGCTGGGCTTTGACTGAATTATTGCATTTTCTTCTCCGCCACTCTATAGGCGCGTCTACCTCGCAGGATGCTGCGCCGCCAGCGCTGCCATCATGATTGGCTACGACTCGTGCGTCTCGCAGCTCTCGCAGCTCTCCTCTCTGCGCCACTCTTTGCTGTCCATTTGGCTGACGCTTTTCCGATACTTCCTTCCTCGATCGCATTTCCGCCATCCTGCATGACACTTCCATTTGGAACGCTTGATGGACGACCCACAGAGCTTTCTTCGGTACTACCATCGCACTCAAGTCATTCCGAGATGAATTCCACTGGACCGGTCGCAGCGCATCATGGCTCGCAAACACCTCTGCTAACATCGTCTCCATCTAGTGCGTGAAGACCAGACTCAACGTGCTACATTGCAAGCGGGCAACTTACTGACGTTTCTTGTCACCCTCATTGTCATTCTTACAGCCAAGCTGGCGCTATCATTGGGGCCCTCGTCGCCTACCCTCTTGGCTGGTTCGCTGGACGCAAGCCTGGCATGATCAGCGCCGCCGTCGTCACCATCCTCGGCGCAGGCCTCATGTGCGGTGCCAATGGCTCCCGCGGTGATGGTCTCATCTTTGGCGGACGTGCTCTCGCTGGTGCCGGCGTTGGTATCGCCTCCTCCCTTTCTCCTCTCTACCTCGCCGAAATTGCTCCACCTCAAATCAGAGGCCAGCTCATTGGTCTTTACGAGATTGGATGGCAAATTGGCGGCTTAGCCGGCTTCTGGATTAATTGTCGGGCTCTCTCTTCTTCCCAGTATCACTCGACTTGCAGGAACCTGACATTTTGAGTCTTTTGCCGCTTTTTTTCTATACAGACGGCATGCAGCAGCGGGTCGCTCCTGGACACTCTCAATGGCTCATCCCCATGGCGGTGCAGCTCATTCCCGCTGGAATGTACGCGATCCTGCTTCTCACCGTCGTCGAATCCCCCCGATGGCTCCTCATGAAGGGCAAGCACGAAAAAGCACGCCGCGCTCTCTCATACCTCCGCAAACTACCAGATGATCATGCCTACATTGTCACGGAGATCGACACCATCGACGCTCAGGTAGAAAGCGACCGCCAAACCGTTGGCTCTGGTTTCATGGGTCCCATCAAGAGCGTCTTCACCCGCTGGGCATACACCCGCCGTCTCCTCCTTACCACCACTCTCTTCCTCTGGCAAAATGGAACTGGTATCAACGCTGTCAACTACTATTCACCTACTTTCTTCAAGTCCATCGGTCTGACTGGCGATGCTACACCACTCCTCACTACCGGTGTCTTCGGTGTCATCAAGACCCTCGGCGCTCTCCTCTGGGCCTTCTGGTGGGTCGACCGCTACGGACGCAAAGCTGTCCTCATTGTCGGCTCCATCGGTGGTGCTATCGGCATGCTGGTCATCGGCATCATCCTTGCCGCCACCAATCCTGCCGGAGTCCGACCTGTGCCCACTAGCTTGCCAGCATCTGGAGGTGTTGCGGTCGCA
Source organism: Cystobasidiaceae sp. HBUAS51001 (assembly GCA_003351005.1). NCBI lineage: Eukaryota > Fungi > Basidiomycota > Cystobasidiomycetes > Cystobasidiales > Cystobasidiaceae > Cystobasidiaceae sp. HBUAS51001. The sequence goes on along the minus strand of QOZY01000029.1, from coordinate 151,343 downwards.
TTCTTCTACATCTGGACTGCTTTCTACGCTATCGGATGGTGAGTGAAGCAATTGGCCTCTCTCTCTGCGCGTCCTTCTTTGCTACATCAGCTAACGCCACTTTCGTTTCGCTAGGAATGGAACCCCATGGGTCATAAACAGTGAAGCGTGGCCTGGCTCAGTGCGACAAGTCTGTGCCACCCTCGCCGCTGCGTCCAACTGGCTGTGGAACTTTGTCATCTCCCGAGCGACTCCCACCATGTTCCTCAAGATGGGCCACTCTGGATTCGGGGTCTACCTATTCTTTGGCCTGATGCAGGTCATCTCCATCTTTTACGTGTGGCTCCTTCTGCCTGAGACCAAAGGAGTTTCGCTAGAGGCTATGGATATGCTTTTCGAGGAGTACAAGGGCAGTCCACGCACTGCACACCGCAAGGTCATGGAGCGACTGGCTGCCGAATACGCTGCCAAAGGCAACAACAATAACAACGATGCGAGTTCCGAAGACGAGTATCCAGGCAAGTTGGCAGAGAACATGATGGAAACATCAGAACTCCGCAAATCGGAAGTATAAAAAGAGAAAATGTGTTTGCTGGGGGAAGGCGGGTGTATATATCTATGTTGCGCTTTGGCATTTGCGCTTACACAGACGGGCATAATCTACCATGTGTTACGTGGAATGTCGTTTTGGTTTCTTGTTTTCTTTTTGCGATTGTACGCTTTCTCATGCACTGACGCATTGACACATGCATTTCGAAACAACAACCTGTAAAACACTTTTTCCCAAGTGCTCGATGATTGACCGGCTCACTTGCTATTCCTGTAGCTAATTGCGGATGACCTGCAGCTGTCTGCAGCTGCACAATGTCGCCAAGAGCCTTTCGCTCGACGAAATTGACAATGTCCGAGAAAGAGGAAAGGACCCTATCTAATTCAGTTTCTGAGTGACAAGAAGGACAGTTCTTTCAGCGTCCGAAATACAAGAAAGACATTTCGTAAAGGTAAATCAGCGGATATGCATCCTTGTACTGTATCCCAGTTCGTAGCGAAAAGCCATGCGAGGTGCCCTTGTAGTATTTGCCAAATAACGCAAAGCGACCAAGGTTCGAGAGGTCGAGCACGTAAATCTTATCGCTCTTCTGGTACTGTTATAAATCAGACTCAGCTACCAATACTCTACTGGAGCCTGCGCGTCCATTCGAAGCCGCGGGCGCAACATTTCGAAGTGCATGTCAGTAAGGAAGGTATCGAGCTGGTCGTAGACGTGCCTAGGAAAGCGATGGTAGAATCAGCGAGTCTAGCACGGAGTCTGCAAATAACGACGATTGGCGACTGAAATCTTCGCGTACGACCTCCTCCCTGGCACTGGTGGTCATAAGTTGTCAAGCGACAAGGGCGAGACCAAACTCAAAATTGCAGGAATGGGCAGGGGGATCTCCCAGTGGAGCGCGTGCGAGGCCGGCAGACCGGCCCATCAGAAGCGCGCCGCGCGAAGAGGGATGAGAGTGCGTGACACACTCAATGTCACTCATATGTACGGAGGAGCGGTGCGCTCCGGCGCTGCGTGCGCAGTGAAGAAAGTGCAGAATGTGCAGCCAGCCAGCTGGTGGAAGTCTGCGCGACGTGCCAGTGGGCTCGGAAAATTTGACGAGATCCGCGGTCCAGCACAGAAGGTCGGAAGGTACGTATGGCACGGAGGGTAGTTTGTACTACTGTATCATATGCAGGCTTATAAGCTGGCAACAGCCACGTCCATCCGGATTGTCCATGCTCGTGCTGTACTGATGAGACGGCCGATACGGAACTCTGTCGCACGGCACGTGTCCCAATAAAGCAGGGCATTTCTCTAGCTTTGTGGAGTTCGAGAGCGTTGTTTGGTTGGGGGACGACCTCTGCAGAAATGCAGCGTGAGTGTGTAAGAGGGGGCGTACTTACAGTACTGTGTGTTATGCTGGAGACGCATCTTGTGCTATTTTCTCCGTCTCACCACTGCAAAACCACCCACCTTCAAGCACACTTTTGCCACACTCGTTGCATCGACCTCTTTCCAGGACATCGCTCTTGCTCGCCCGCACACACCTCGCGCCGTGTCGACCACGCGGGCGCGCGCTGGGCGCCTTGGTCTGTGCGAGAGTGGCTCCGGTCGTCAAGCACGCACACCGTACACGACCCAAAGACGCCCTAGCACGGGCGCACTGCACGCACCCGCCCAACCCGCGCGGCAAGGCAACAAGGCAAGGCGAGTGCGAGAAGAAGGAAAAAAGTAGATAGGCTGGTGCAAGGAGAGACAGTCAGACGCTGTACTGCAGCACGCCCTTCTCGCCTTTCGACCTGCTGGCCAGCGACTCGTCCTCTGTCCAGCGCCCAACTCTCCCTTGCTCGCCCAGAGAACAAAGCGTGCCACGACTCCAACCCATCGCTCGACGACCTGTCTGGAGGCAGAACGGGGCCAGCGCATCGACGCCAGCACTCGTCAAGCTGCATCCAGACACCTTCATCTGCGCCCACAACGCATCTGCCCGCCTGTTCCTTTTCACGCATTCGCTCAACTCTGGCCGCCCGACCTTCACTCGGCCCTAGGTCTCTGAACACACACACACACACACGCCCGTCGGTCACAATTGCAGTCTGCGCACAGAAAACCCACCTCACACGTTCACATACTATCCACCTAGGCGCACCACAGCGCATCATTCACCAATCCACTCCTCGACCCTATCGTGGGACTCCCCACTGCCAGGCGAGTTACGACCGAAGCATCGTTCATCGGACCGCTGGAACCAATTCGAGATAAAAACGCTCAGCAGCCATGTCGGCAAAACAGTCTAGCTCGAGCCACATGCTCAAGACTGGCAAACGTGGAAACCCATTCTGCAAGGTGCGTGTATCTTTTGTCAATTCCGTCGTAGACCACCTGGCAGGCCGCATATCCACACGTGCCTGGCGCAATGCCTGCACTTCCCGGGCGGTCCAGCCCATCCGGGGACTTGAAGGCGCTTTATGGCGCCGCTGGCATTGTACGGCAATGCCTTTGTGATGCTGCATAGCCTACGGCGTCTGTCTGCCGGCCTTTTGCGTAGTCAACTCTTGGCACTGCCGTCCACACCTATCTCCCTTTTCACAACCGCTGATTCTTTACTGTTCTCCCCACGAATTACAGGACACACACGATCTCTTCGCTACTCTCGTGGTCTCTCTCAATCTTGGAACCAACACACGCTTCTTCCGTTCCTACCCAAACACCTTTACAACCGATGATGCCGCCTCAAACCTATCTTCGCTCCGCTTCTCCCAATCCAATCGCTCCACAGACCCGAATGACCCTCAGCGCATCATCACCACCACAACAACAACGACTTTCACAATGTCTCGCGACATTGCAAAGGGCATCTGCCAGCAATTCATGGACGCCCGACTCATCGAATCTGCTACGGATCCAGCGAATCCTATCTTCAAAGACCGAGGCATCTACGCCATCACTCCCAAAGGTCTTCACGTCCTCGAACGCTTCATCACACGGAACGGTATCGCCGCTGATCACCTCGTCAAAGTGTTTACCTCTCAACCGATCTGCATGCGCTTGCTTCACCTTGAGCGGCGTGTAGCGGACGACGATATCATTGTCGCCCGCCCCGTCCTTGAAAACATCTTCCGTCGCTTTGTCGGCGCCAAACACCCAAATTACATTGTCGATCCGAGTGAGGCGACTCGCGCTTTGCAGCAAGGGCAAATTCGGCCATTTGCGGAATCAATTTCGCGGGCGATGCCTGGCTTTGATCGTGCGAGTGGTATCGAGATGCAAGACGTGGTCGAGAAAATCACAGGTAAAGGCGGAAGTCTGGCTATCATCAAGTATGCCTTCTCATCTGCGGGCGCTATCGATTGGCTCTGCGATTTCTCGACATGCTGCTGTCGAGACGAGGCGGCGGAATTGTTGGCCCACTTTGTCCGCTATCAATTCATTTCGCTGGCAGTAGACAGGAGCAGGGATGGCATCGCCATTACCGGCCCAGCAAAAGGCGCCGGCGAAGCAGAGTTTCGGTGGAGCCCCAAGGTCTCGTATCGTGTTACAGACGAGGGCAGGCGGATCGCAGGGTGGGATAACCTCGCTGTCGCCGCAGGCAAGGGTGACTCGCGTGACGGGAAGACCAAAGTCTCGTCTGACTCTGGGGACGGCGAGACTCGTGCTGGCGCAATGTATGGCAGCTCACAAAATGGCAATCCAAACAACTCGACCAACACGCTTAACAATGGCTCGAGCGTAGTAGGCGGGGATTGGACAGTCGCTGGAGGAGTCGGTTCAGGAAACGCTCTAGATGGCCTGTTCAGCAAACTCTCTCTGAAAGATGTCTTTGATCTGGATCTGCTATCTTCGGATTATTCCAAATGGGCTGGTGGAGAAGGTGGACAGCATTCTTCGACCACGCGATTAAAGGCGATTCTAGACGATATTCGTCTGAGAGCCTACTTCCGCGATTTCTTGAAGAACAACTATTGCGAAGAGAATCTCGGTTTCTGGCTCGATGTTCAAGATTTCAAGCGTCGCTTTGCGACTACCTCGTCCGCCTCGTCCAACACCGCTCCTGGCGATGACAAGCAAGCCTCGCATGCTTCCAATCATGTGCCAGCGCAAACGAAGAAGCCTCTGCTGAGAGGCATTGCTTCATTTGGCGGTTTTGGAGGTGGCTTGTCTGGCAATTCCAATTCTGCAGCGAGTACAGCGATGGAATCGCATCAGCACGATATCAACATCGCAGCAGTCAACATATACCGCACCTATCTTGCGCCGCAATCCCCGTCCGAGCTCAACATTGATCACAATCTTCGCGCGGACGTCGTCAACTTTATTCAGAGATGTGCAGAAGATGCTGGCATCTCTTTGGCGGTGCTCTCTGCGCCCAAAGGTGCTCTAGTAGGCGCAGCTGGAGGAGCATTAGGTCCTAATACCACTTCAGCAACAGGTGTGACTACCGGCGCTGGTCCCGCTTCGCCAGACTTGAGCAGTACAGATGGTGTGGCAGCTGCTGCGATAGCGGAGAAGCAGGTCGTACTGCCCCTCCGCGCGACTCAGGTCCAGACTCTTCTGCGATACTATGAGAAGATTCAGGATCACATCTTCAGGCTGCTTGCTACGGATCAAGTTCCACGCTTCATTCGGACTCCTGACTTTATGGCTCTCCTTAAAGCGGCGAGCGGACAGGTGTGTAGCCTTTTGTTCACAGAGAGAGCAGGCTCCCTTTGTAACTAACTTGATGCTTCATGCCACGCAGGAGACGAAAGTATAGCCCGTGCGAAATGCAAAAATGTGGGCTGGGCTGCCTTAAACATATCTCGAACGGACGTCAGGTCGCGTCTTGGCGACCACATGTACAGGAAAAGAGGTTGCTGTACTGTCAGCACCTCACGCGCAAGCATAGGCGCACACTATTCTATAGCAACATCGTAATATTGCCGGCTCTCGAAGCTGTGTGATGTAAATCGACTCTATCAAGTGGGCGCACCGAAACAGTCCCGCGACTATCATCTTTTCCAGCCTCAATATCGAACGTGTTTATGTCATCACGTCCTCCTCGTCTGAAATTACTGGCGCACGCATTTTCGCATGGTATGTCAGGTCACGGTGACTCTGGTAGTGCAGTGCAGTGCATTGCATTTCTTCCGCGTCTTCTTTGTCGTAGGGCGGATTGTCGTTTTCATTTGCTTGTTGGACAGATGCAGTATGTAGGCTTCGCATTGTTTGCAGCAGAAGTAATTCTATTGGGTTCTGACACAGAGAGGTCAGTGCCAAGATGTACGGGGCACTTGTTCTGCTTGCAATGCACTGCTTTGTATAGAGTATGAAACACATCTTCGACACAGGCAGGCGAGCCCATCGAGCACAGTGGCGAACTGACTTGAGCGAGCGTGACATCGCAAGCGCGTCGTATCTCGTCCTCTGTCCGCTCCCTCAGGACTACCCAATCCTGCAGGGCAGGACACGGTGCAGACCATGTCTCTGGCTGACCTGATCCACGCGCACGCGTACACGTATCCCGAGCAAGTGCTGGATGGGGTGCATGGCCAAGAGGCAGTCGAGCCGCCGCACCCGGTCTTGGGGGGCCACTTGGACGAAGGCAGCACTACATCAGCAGCCAACGGGTCGGACAGGTCAGAGCACGCACTTTTGAATGCCCAACGGAATCGACGGCGACGCGCAAAAGAGGCTCGACTCAGGGCCCGCGCGGACACGCTCAATGCGGCAGACCATCCAAGACGCGACAGAGTTCCTGTCGCGAGCACTTCTGGCCTCCAACGCAAAGCCGCATACACTCCACCAACAGCTGCTTCGTTCTACATACCGTCACTCCCTGGCTTGTCCGCTGACAGCACCTTGTCGCTCTACGGAGGACACCTGCCATCGACTGTGACCTCGTCCACCGCGCCACCAACAACGGATGGCGATGGTGAAGCACCAGACGAAGGAGACGCGCACCTCTTCTTCTTTCTGGCAAAGGCAAAACATATCGCTCAGAGCGAGAAACTGGTCATATGGCTCAATGGCGGACCCGGGTGCTCGTCCTTTGACGGTGCACTCATGGAAATAGGACCGCTGAGAATGGCGCAAGGCAAGCGTGGAGAGCTTCTCGAGCAAGAGGGAGCATGGAACGAGTACGCCAACGTCATGTTCAGTACGTCTGCTGTTCTCGACTAGGAGGTTTGTAAGAAGCTCCTTGCTTACGTTTCCCGGCAATCTCGTCATCTTCCCCATCCATCCTTACTCGCCTGACTTGCCCATCATGAAATCACCCCTCCACTCTCTTTGTCTTGTCGCAGTCGACCAACCCGCAGGTACTGGCTACTCCTACGTCTCGAAGAATCGCTACGTCAAGTCTGGCCAAGATGCCGCCAAGCAAGTCGTCACCTTCCTGAAGAACTTCTACGAAGTCTTTCCAGAATATGAACGCATGGATACCTATATCGCTGGCGAGAGCTTTGCCGGTATCTGGATACCATACCTTGCGACGGAGCTGCAACATACAAAGCTCGTGCAGCCGCCGCTAAAAGGACTTCTGATCGGCAATGGCTGGATAGATCCGTACCACCAATATCCGGCTTATGTCGATTTCTCATATCAAGAAAACCTCCTGCAGGAGGGAACCACAACATCAGCTGCCTTGGCAAAAGTGGGGCGCGTACTCGAGCGGTGTAATAAGGAAAGGGAACGGATAGGTTTCGACAAATTTCCCATCAACCATGGTCCTTGCGAATCCATTCTGAGTACAATCACGGAGACGACAATACAAACGTAGGTATTCGTGATTAAGCCTTCTGTGGTTAACACAGCTAACAGACATTAACTCTTGGTCGGTCGTAGGGTCAATGGCAAGAAGCTTTGCGTCAATAATTACGACATTCGGTGAGTGAAGTCCAGACACCATTCTCCACAACGCTCTCACGCGTCATCCTCTGCTCAGACTTACAGACACACATCCCGCATGCGGAATGAACTGGCCAAATCTGCTGCCAGACATGTATTCCTACTTGCCGGTAAGCAATATTCGTTGACCAGTGGGGCCGCCTTACGGAGCTGAAGGCGTATGGCTTGCGCAGAAACCCGACGTCATTGCCGCATTCCATGCTTCGAGCAAGCCCTCTGCCGGCTGGGCCGAATGCAACGGGCATGTCAGTGACGCCTTTTGGGGCCGGACGAAGCCTTCTGTGCACCTTTTGCCCAAGCTGCTCGAGTCTGGGCTTCCAATCCTACTATTCAGCGGCATGCAGGACTTGATCTGCAATCACGTTGGTACCGAGCGAATGATAGACAACATGACATGGTCTGGAGAGACGGGTTGGGGAGACTTTGAGGAGGGTAGCGCTCAGGATCGCAAGAACTGGTTCGTGGATGGCAAGAAAGCTGGAACTTGGCAGACTTCGCGCAATTTGACATATGTGCAAGTGTACAATTCGAGTCACATGGTGAGTCTGGCTCGCTCATCTGTGGCTAGCATTGTTCAGCTCAAGCTAAACTGCCTCGTTCGTTAGGTGCCTTTCGACCTGCCTGTGATTGCGCACGACATGCTTTCGCGCTTCCTAGAAACGGACTACATCGCTGCTGCCGGCGGATCGGCAAAAGTGCCGTCGCGAATAGGTGACGAGCAGGAAGCCATCATTGGCGAAACGCATTTAAATGGGTCTGCTTTGGACACGAGCATCACGTCTGGACAGCTTGCCGGCTTAGAAGATGCTACGGAAAGCACCAAAGTCGAGAATCCGGTCACCGACGCATACTACAACATTGGCGCAGCTCTGCTTGTACTTTTCACATTGATACTCCTCGGAGTCTTTTTCATCTGGCGCCAGAGAAGGCGGAAGCATCGCTATGGCGGTTTCGGATCTCACGCCGCCGTCTCTCTGCCGCTCAGCATATCAAACGGAGTCAAGGGTCAGGCGAGACCTCATAGGCGTAACAAGAGCAGTATGTCAGACTATCGCCAAGCAGCCGGCGGTGACGCCGAGGAGGCAAACGAGCTACTGCCGATGGAGAAGAGAGGCGAGCAGGGAACTGGCACGAACGCTGGCGCTTCGAGCAGTCAACTTGACTTGCCGCGCGGTGAGGAGCTTTTCGCAGTCGGCGAGGACGACGAAGACGTGCTCGACAGCGACGATGAGGGCAATCTCGGCCGAGCTGGTCGCAAGATGAGCGCTCTAAGCGATGATGTTAAAGGGTCACAACCGACGCGTTACGACGTCTGAAGACTGCACGGTCGTGGAGCTTGAAGTCTTCGGTGTGTGACTTAGAGGGTAGTCGAAAGATGCTGGAGTGGGAGAGAAGACGTAGGCTTTGCGGGTCATGATGAGTCGCGGAAAACGCAAGCACTTCAGGGGTGCTAATTAGAATAGCCAGTGCATTACTATGCCACGTCTTCTCGAGTATGGGCTGTTATGCAGGTGCAATACGCCGATGACGGGCACGTCGAAAAGCATGAGCTCTTCCAGTGGCTAGAGTTGATCTCCACGCAGCTAGATTGACGTTGAACAGCAGGACACGCGTATTACATCCAAACGAACGAGAAAGATAGAAGGCTTGCGATAGTGTTGTGCTAGTCGGACACCTTTACTCCTGCATCTTGGCGTGGCGTGCCTCTCGCAATCTGTGGAAATGCAAGCACAGGTGTCAGTTCCATGTGGAGAGACGGCAGGCGAGCCCATTGCTGTCGCAGATGTCGAGCATCAAGAAACTTTCTGGTAGTAACGTACGCCTTCTCGGTTCCCTGCTTTGCGAACTGTAGCAAGAGGAATGCATCAGCTTGCTGGGAACTGGAACTGCCAGCACCTCCATCGAAAAGCTGCTCACCTTGGCGTTCCGGCGGAACTTGGGGTCAACGCCCCTCATGGAAGGGTATTTTGTTGTCCTGGGAGAGGTAATGAAGCATCCGTCAGCACGCTGTAGACTGCGCCAGCCTATGCTGCCATGTGCTGCCGACCATCCTGTGCAACAAGGACGTGATCGGTGGCAGTAACGACGAGGACCTACTTTGGCTTCTTGATGCCATTCTTGTGGGCCTTCTTGTTCTGGTCTGCAATCACACACGCATAATGCGTTTCAGCGTCGTGCTCGACTTGGTGCTGCTGTGCTCCTGCCTGTTCGGCGGAGTCCAGCGCATGTCTAATGCGTGTGCCACATACTGTGGTTGGTGTGGTTCTTGGACTGCAAGGCGAAAATGACCGTCAGAATACAGCAGACACACAAGAACATGCGTTACACCACACACCTTGGCCATGGCTGCTGTTTGTTGGGCTGCTTGGTGCGGGTCGAGGAGCGCCAGGCCAGACTCTTCCGCTGCGCGCAGTGGCATTCCAGCCTTCCCTCGATCGGCTGCCTCTGGGCGAGCAAGGATAGGAAAGGGCAAAGGAAAGCACAAAGAGGAGAGAAAGCTGCAAGGAACAGAAGCTGTAAAGTGCGGAGAAGACGCAGACACTGAGATTGTCGTGCTGAGCTGATTGAAGCACCGCAAGAAGTGTGGAACCTGGCACATGGATCTCGGCCTGGCAAATCGTCGAATTTGCAACAATACCACTGAAGACTGTGACTGCATTACTAGCTACAAGGGTTTGAATGAGTCGCGCGCTTGCTTCTGACAACGCTTGCCTCTCAAGCTCGAAGAGGCGTCTAATAGGGTAATATAAGGCAATTAAAGCTGATAAAATGATCTCTGCATCTAGATTAAAAGAAGACTTCGCGTATGCCTTGACTCCAGCAGTATACGCCGTTGCGTTGCATAGCCACTGAGCGGTGCTTTCCGAATCTGCTTCCCGTCTTGGTGTTCGACGAAATTCAATCCCCGCCTTTTGCCGCGCCAGTGAGCCAAGCTTCGAATTCGTGCAGGACATTCGCATCAACTTTCGGCGGAACGAGGTAATTCGCGTGGAATGCTTCCATTCCTCCATTCATCTCGGCTGTTTGATTCAGAGAAGCGGAGATGACGAGTGAGAGCTTCTGACAGTGCAAAGGGTCGTGTGCCAGGAGCTTTGGGAAGGAGACCATAAACTCAGCTATTGTTGGTCTGCGCAGGCCAAAGTAGTGTACGTTAGGCTTACCGCCTTGAATCGCTGGTTTTCCGGAATTGTGGGTGTAGTCTCTCCGGTACCGCCCCACCCATCGGTCTCGCCCCAGCCTGTCTCGATATCGAGCTCATCGTCTTGCTCGTCATTAGTGTAATAGCATTGTGCGCTGTGGCCATTAAATTCATAGTCCGAGGTATCGTCACGGCCAGCGTGGTTGTCGTTGAAGATAGGTTGCGAGTCGTAGAGGTCGAAAAGAGAAATATCGAATTTTGATACATTTTCGTTTGCACGAGGAGTAATGTTGGCAGAATTTTGCCATTTTTCAGAATTAGGAATAGATGAAAAGCCAGTGTCAGTGTGTGAGCTCCAGTCGGACATGTCGGGACCGGCCGTGGAACAGTGCGAGATATCCTCTCGAGAACTCGCAATTCTTGATGCCCCTCCCCATCCGTCGTCATCGTCCTCGTTGAATTTAGCCGTGTCATCGCAACCGGGCCAATCGTTGGCAAGGCTTTCGCATGCGCTAGTGCGACCCGTGCTGACACTTGCTTGGTCAGTCGCGCTGTCTTGAGAGAGCAGCGACTGTGACAGCTCCCGAGACGAGAGCGACTGTGTTGGTGAGTGTTGCGGCTCTGGCGATGCTGTTCCCTCGAAGCCCAGTGTGTCGAGATGTGTATGTGGCAGAATGGAGTGGGGAGAGGCTGGCGAGGCTCGATGGGCACCACGGTCGGTCTCGGAGTAAGAGGGCGGTACGCACTCTCCGGTGGAGGACTCCTCTGTTTCACTTAGAGCCGACAGCCAGACCGTTATGATCTCGTCAATTCTGTCGAGAACGACGAAGCTGGTCGTCTGCACAAAGCTGCTCAAGCCCAGGGCGACCAGCTTGCGCTGGGCAGGATATGACAAGTTGTCATACTGCGGAAGAGTGTCAGCCCAGCCCACTAGCCTACAAAGAGTCACAACATACTCGATCGAGCCACTGCGCCAGAAGTTTGCGGGTGAGATCGTCCTGATGCATTTGTAGCTGAGATGCTGCCATCGCCAGTAATTGGTTGAAGAGAGGCAAGTCGGACATCGCCAGGCGCGCCAAAGTCGGTAGAAAGCGAGGGATGGGGATCTCCGAGGTCTTATTGGCAGCAATAGAAGACGGGGTCAATTCAGCTGAGTCATTGTCTAGCACTGAATGGGCTTACATTGGATGTTATTGTCTGCATGAAGAAAAGGAACGTCTTGCTACTCTCTAATGCCGGCGCCCAAAGTTGCGCTGGTGCGGATTGTATGATGACGTCCAAGGTGTATAGAATAGGCTTGATAGCCTTCTCGTTTAATGATGACAGCAGGTGGCCTAAATTTTCGAGGAGAACATAGATATGAGTCTGCAAACAGCCCGCATCGCATATTCTTCAGCGTTACGCATGCCATGTTCGATCTTTGAAGGCTTACCGAAAGGTATGTAGCTGGGTCTAGCAAAGTATAGCTTTCAACAATGCGAAGCACTTTTGGCAGTATATCACTCCCGTGCGTCATAAGCTTGACGGAAAGTGGAGCTAAGGTCGTCATTTCGGGAGTGGCACTGGTCGAGAGGCGAAGTGTGGCCTTCCACAGCTCGAGACCGTCGTCCTGCAGAACTACGTGTGAAGGCTGAACAGATGCGCAGTTACTTCAAATTAGCCTTGCAACATGGGAAAAAGCTGACGACCTACCGAATCGGGGTCGCAGCATCCTTGGACGAAATCGCGAATGGCGGGGTGCAAGACTTGAGAGTCAATCCCGAGTGCCTGTGCAGACAGTAACTTTGGTAAGCTTGTCAAACGTCTGTCTTGTGTGAAGTACTCACATCGACGAGCTTTTTGAAAGTCGCAACGATGGCTTGCTTTGAGAAGTCATCATCGGCGGAGCTCCAAAGAATTGGTATTATTTCCATCAATCGCCCAAGATGCGGCTTGATCTGAGCGAAGCTGTCAAACGGGAGACATCATGCAGCCAATATAGGCGTGACTTACATTTGCTCCTGCACGGATGACGATGTCGCCCAGTATCTCGTTCAAACGCATTTTCGTTTCGGGCAGCTCAACCTCTTGCAAGATATTCGCCAATTCTACCAGAGTGCTCTCAAGATAAGGCAAAAAGGCCTCATCGCCCATCTCCCACCTACGGCAAGTGTCAGGTCACGAACTCGGCGAAATATCGTTCAACTACAACGCACGAGTCACTTGACGCCATTCCTTTGGCGGCCGTAATACGGACAGCCAGATCTGTCGAATCGTTCTTCTTCAGCAAGTGCGATAGTAGGGCATAGACGTTCGTCTGAGACTCCGGAGAGGGGTCTTCAGATATCCAATTGCCAGCGATCGCGGCCACACGACGGCGGACAATGATGCCACTGTTAATATTGCCAAATCAGCAACAGATTTCATCCATGTGTACATTTCAAGCGCACCTAGAACTGGTAGAGAGTCCATCCGGTATGAGCCTGTGCTGAAGCCAGTGCGCGAAGACTATCAAGGAACTGCCGTCTGGAGCTTTGGCAGACGCGAATTCGTTACCGCAGTGACTAAGTGCGGCGAAGATGGCTTCTTTAATGAGGACGTCATCGAAGGCAGTGGCAGCTAGAAGAGCATAACTTAGCCTCGTAAAAGCATGTCGGGTAGGGAAGGTAGCTCTCACCTTCGTACTGGAGCCGGTACGCGTTGATTTGCACGAGGACATGCTCATACTGCTTCATGAGTTCTCGCAAGAAGGCTTCCGCACAAGGCTAACACCGTATGTCAATCCATTTGCCTGTGTCAGACGAAGCGAATGAACAGTGTCTTACCCTGATGTCGAACTTCCACTTTTCTTCTTCTTCCTCTTTGACCCACTCTTCCGGATCGGCCTCCCACTTGTCAAGATCTGGCTGTCGCATGGGTAGAAGGCGGAGTATGATGCAGTCTACGCATTCCTTGGCGAAAGCGTCATCTTTCAGAGCTGCAAAAGCACATTTCAGCGCAAAGCTCAAATTCACGAGGGAAGAAGGACAAGCTCACATGAGTCAGCGTAGGGGAACTGAGTAAAACACTGCTTGACAAGCAACAAAGCTTGCATGAAAAGCTTGAGAGGAAGAAAAGACGCTGGAGAGTCTGTACAAACTTCTTGTCAATCCCGGCTGGCCTGCGACACGTCTTCCGTGTATCTTCCCTACCTAAGTCCGCATTCTTCAAACCATGACTGGCCTCTTGCACAAAGCTCCAATGGAGCTGGATCAAATTCCGGCTTTGACCGAGCCCATGGAAATGAATGTGGTTCTGATGCAGCATCGCGCTGTACATCTTGGTGTATGCTCCCGTGTGCTTGTTGAGGATGATGAGAGGCGAGTGAGCGCCAGAGCCATGAGAGGCCAGCGCTGCTGAGTTCTCGGGGCGGCTGAGGATTTCCTTGCGAATTTGGAAGAGCGAGACAAAGTCGTTCATGGACGAGGTGAAAAAGGCTGTTTGCTCTTCTATAATGCTAGATCTCTTGGCGGGGTCTAGCCCTGATCCGCCCCATCCGTATACGACCAATTTACCCAGGCACTTGAAGGTAAGAAGCGAAAGCTCGAGGTCTTGAGGCTGGGCAGGGTCGGAAGGCGCAGGCAGTTCATGGGTGGCCTGTAGAGAGTTGGTTGCCGTGCTGAAGATTGTGCGGTACAAGCCAAGGAGTATGGGAAAGGCATCTTCGCAAAGCTGGGTGCACATGATATCAGCTATAATGTATTGCCAAGGTTGGATGAAAGGACTGCTCACGCGACCAATGATATTTTTTCCGGCCAGTGTTCGATTCTGGGAGAGTGACTTGATGGATTGGTGGAAGAAAAGTAGGCACCGCTGCAATACAAGTCGCCCTTGACTGTGACCATGGCCAAGGCTTTGCAGAGCCTGCTGCATGCTGCCGAGAAGGTCCGTGAACAGATTTGGCCTGTAGGCAAGGCAGGTTTCAGCAACGCAACGGTCAGCAACCAAAGAGGCTGTCTGATACATCTCGCTCACCATTCCCTGTCGTAGTCGAGCCTCGCGAGCTTGCCAACGCAGAGTGCAAGGGCTTTTGCGATCTGCAAAGACAGAAGAGAACCGTCAGTGCGGGTCAATATTCGCTCAGCCGGTCATCAGAAAGCATACAAACTCACTGCACTGTCGGGCTCGTTCACCAGGGTCAGAAGCCTCGCTCTGATATGCTGCTTGCTTTCCCCGTCGATGACACTGGTGGCGAATGTTAGGGAGTTCATGCTGCGTTCGACAAAACGGACAAAACTGACTCTCGAACTCCACGACGCCAATGCTTGTCGATGCTGTTCTTGAATATGAGGACAGACTGATGTCTGACCTGTAAAGGCAGGTCATGGGCGGCTACCACCTCGAGCAGGCAGAGCTGAAAGCCGCGTCTCGGCTGGCATGCTTCGACCCATTGCAACGCTTCACTTCGAAGTGCAGCATCGGGTGAAATGCAATTTGAGAGGTGTTGAAGGAGTTGTTGTGATGTTTCGGGTGTGATTGGCGAGAAACAAGGCTCCTGCTGCATCCTCGCGGCCAGCCTTGGCCAGGTCTTGAAAAAGAAGTGGTGTTGAACAACGTGTGCAGGAGAGGCGGAGAAGAGAGGGCGATGCTGGGTAGCGACGGCTGAATTTGCTCAGTCTAGCGTCCCACTCGCGCTACGCAGGCGCGTAGAAACATGCTGACCGGCCTTGTTGGATGAAAAGAGAGGCTCGCATCGTTTATGCAAAGCGAAAGGCCGCGTTTCGATCAGTCAGACGACGGGGACCCCCAGCCTGGAGCCAACCAGAGCGCTGTCAAGGCGATGATGGGATTGAGAGTATCATGAGAGGATGTTGCGCTTCTTTTACCCTCTCAATGGCTCAAGCAGTGCGCGTTGACGACAAGAAAATGACATGCTAGATGCTACACGTGACGCTGACATGGTGGCCACAAACTTGCGTATACGGTACTTGCAGATAGGCAAGGTCTCTGCAAACACCCGCACCCTTCGGTGTCTGCAAGTTTTAGATGCTATATGACTGCCTTTTGGGTGCCCTGCTTGGGTATGGTCAGGTAGGCATCGGAACCGTGACCGTCCAGGGTAAAGAGGTCGAGATGACCACCGAAATACTGTTATTTGGAGCAAGGAGCAAGAATAAGTGAGCTGGACATCTAGATCATGACTTTCAAGACTCACCTCGGCATACACCTTGCAAAATGGAAGCGACAGGCCGAGGCTTTGGCGCTGGCCAGGCTTTCCTAGCCTTTCATCTGCATCCTCACCGATTTGTTCAAGTATTGTGGCTCCGAGCCGTGGTGTGTTGCGGAAAGCTGGCAGGAAAGTCGACTGCCGAGGATGTCCAAAGTGTAGTATGCCGGACCGCGAGGCGGATATCAGCGGCCTGTCGTCCTTGGAGTATACCGTTGGCTGGAAAGCAGAGGAAATGCCTCCAGCTAGAATTTCAGACCACTGTGTGAGCGAGCGACCTGATCATCGCGTTACTGAGAGGTGCGCACCTTCGTCAGTTACCCTCATGCCAACGTGCTGTGCGGTTTCGGACAGAGTCACAGACACCCTGCGTGCTGCGTCTGTCCGCCCTGTTGCAACGCTTGCTAGGACCGCGTTCTTGATGAGCTCAAAAGCAATGTACTGAATGTGATCGTTCAGATATGGAAAGCGGATGTCTTCTGCATTGTGCCCATCGATAGCGATTTCTGTTTGGATGCCCGTAACGAGCGGCACCATTCTTTCGAGGTCCTTGACACTTCGATATGGGGAAAGGGAGGTGTCGATAACACCAATAAGGCGTTGGCTGTCCTCGGTTGGGCCTAGCTCCGTGACCTCATGGAACTGGTGAGTCAGAGCCATGTGCTGTTCCGCCAACACTCTGCGTGCTATGCGAGACCGAAGCATCCGCTGTAAGAACGTCGGTCCGCTTAGCTTATTGCGCACACGAAGCGTGTGCTGGAAGAACGCACAGTCATGAAGCGCTCCCGTGCAGCTGGTGGCAGATGAGGACTGCTCTCAATCAAGCCTGTCATCATCTTTGGTATGGTCGCCCAATGACGCTTCAACGTATGCTTGAGGAATTCGCAAAAGCGGTCATTGTCGCTCAGACTCTTGATATGGGGAAATTGTCGAAAGCCTTCAAAAGCATCGAGGTAGCTGATATATACTTGCTCCAGATTGGGGTTGAGACCGACAACAAAGGGTAAATTTTGCAGATCTCGTATGCGGTGTGCTATCCTGATAGGGAGTTCTTGCCGGACCTATGTACGCGGCTATGTCAGCTGCTTGCACGGATATCTTTATCAGTGTGAGGGAGATATACAAAATTTCCAGATTGGATAAGTCGGTCTTCTGTCATGTCTTTGCCGAAAGCCATCATCTGCTTGAGCGAGATGGGGTAGGCCGGATTGGTAGAGAGCTTGGCTATTACTGCAACGTCACTTTAGCGCTGTGGCAGCATCGCATATTTAGGTGTTTAGGCTTACTGTTATTGCCATAAAAGTGCTGGCTCTGAAAAAGCGAGTCTCGTCGCGTCTGTACGTTGGGTGCGCCGGCTCGAAGGCAGCGTGTACACTTCTGTAATCATCGTGATCGAAGAAGGTGAATACAATCCAGCTTAGCACAGAATATGCTCCAGACGATGCGATGTCCTCACCATCTTTGGGACGAGATCTTCTCGGCGTGGGCGACTCTCTCTTTTGCTTCTTAGTCTTCATGGAATCGCAGCATAACCAGCTACGCCACGCCTGAAAGGGAGCCTCGGGTGCCAGCAAAGCGTTGCAATTCGGCGGAGCGTAACGGCGTCCAGAGGGCTGCGGTGCGAGGTTGCCTATCTTGCTCTTCTACGCATTGCCATTTCTTGCAGTATTGGTTGAAGTTCGACCGGGCCGCAGCGTCTGAACTTCACGGACGTGGCGGCAGCATGAGAGATCGTGACAGTCGACAGTTGCCCTTCTCCCACCACCGTTGCAAGGTAAAGATGCTGCCGCTCGCGCTGCTGTTCGCAGCCCAAGGCAAACCTATGGTGAGAGACTTATTTACTTCGCTTCAAGCGGTCATCGTCTGACCGGCAGCCTGTCCTCCACCGACATGCATACTTCGACTACGATATTCAGCTGGTCGAGCTAAAGAACGGGGAGACGTTCAACGGACATCTCGTGGCATGTGACAACTTTATGAACTTGACGTTGAAGGAAGCCTACGAAACATCAGCTGTAAGACATTGTCTGCGTCAATGGCTGCTGTTGAATTCAGTGTTGACCCATCCACTGAGCAGGATGGCGAACACTTCTGGAAGATGGAGGAGTGCTATGTTCGAGGCAACATGGTGCGTCGCCTCGCGAGCTCCGAGAGCATCGTTGCTTGTGGCAGTCCCCTGATATCGCTTCTTGCATCCATTACCAGATCAAGTACATTCGGGTGGCGGAAGACGTAAGAGCTCTTCGTATCACCGACCTGCAGGGTTCTGTCCTGACGTACGACACTCACCAATCGCTTTATTTACTTCACTCAGATCATCGACTCTGTCAAGGTCGCTGAACAAGAGGCACGGCAAAGACGAGAAGCGCAATCACATCGTGGCGGGTCTGGTGGAGGAGGCAGAGGGCGCGGTAACGAGCGCGGTGGAAGAGGTGCGTCCAATGCAGTATGTGTCAGACAGCAGAACATTACTGACAAGACTGCACGCGTGCTTCTAGGTCGTGGTTCCGACCGTGGTAGAGGTGGACCGCGTGGAGGCGGACGGGGAAGAGGGTAGTGCGACTCGTCATCAGTTCGCAATCGACACGTATGCGTGCTGGAGTGCAGTCAGCCTTGCGACCCATGGCAGACAGCCCTGACGCGCCTATCGAGATGAGTTTACTTGAGCAAAAACGTGACTGACATGACCGTACCAAGCTTTTCCTGGAGCTGGCGCAGCAGTAGCCTCAACCAGGCTTGTCTTGACAATTCATTGATTTCGCAACCGTTCACTCGACTCATTGCTGAGCTTTCTGATCCATAGCCAATCAATGGCCCGGCCTCCCTACGATCCTAATCTGCTGCAAAAGATGGCAGATCTCGACATTCGGACGGGCTTACCCCCTTCGCAGGTGCCGGTGATTCGCAGCAGTTTTGGCAATCACGGTCCCGGTAACGCGCTTGCTCGAATGGCCGCTGTGCCTCCGGCACTGAATCAGGCCTATGTGGTGGATCCCTCCTTGCCGGCTACCAATGTAGCTCCGGGGTCGTTGCCCATAGTGACTAGCTATCAAGGTCCACTGCCTGTGTACGCAGACCCATCCGTGGCACCTGTGCAAGGACAGCCCGCCCCGGTCATGACATATTCTGCCGCATCTGGCACAGGTCCTGTGCCAGTAATGCCACAGGTCTCGAGCCAAGCTGGGAATCGGCCATTACCGGTACTCGCGCCACCAGAAGCTCATCACCAAGGCCAGCCTGCCAGTACATTGCCTGCAAGGTCTGCGCTGTGAGTCCTGAACATAGTGCTGCTTGGTATTGATTCGCTGCTAACCTAGACTTGGACAGGCCTCCTCCCCCTTCAGGCTCTACTCAACATTCAGGTAAAGCAAGATGCTTGGTTATTGCATAGATTGCTACAGCAGCGAGGCTGATCTCGAGCCCTGAACAAAGGTGGATTACCTGCACATCTACTCAGTGAGTCTGGTGCCCACTAATTCACCATATTATTTTCTCTGACCTGACGCGGCAAAATTCAGTTGGTCAGCAGACTTTCTACGAAGTTTTGGGTTTATCTCAGGATGCCGCACCTGAAATGATCTACACGACCGCTAAAGCTCTCGTGAGCATGTACATGCCAGCGAAGCTGATCTTCAAATCTGATTTACCCCAATACTAATGCAGGCCAATAAGATGCAGCAACGCATCAATGACCCAAGAAGTCCCAGCGAGCTCAAAAAGGTTGCTTTGGAAACGATGCAGAGGGTAGATGCGGCATATCGATGCCTGGCTCATCGTAGGTGCTCGAGTCACCAGCAGTGGGGCCCATGATTAGCATTGACACAAAAGATTCATTCGACAGCCCCCGCACGCCATGCATATGACCAGGAGCTTCAGCAATATCAGGTTGTGCACCAAAATGTTCCGAAACGTGGATCTCTGCCACCGACAAAGCTACCGCCTTCGCTGCCGCTGCCGAGCGCATCCAGTGAGCCAGCTTTGCCTGAGTCCAAGGCTCATTCCAAAAGGTGCGTGAAGGGAGGAAACAGGGTTCTCAAGTTTTCAAAACGTAGGTGATTGCCGGCTGAACTCTCTTCGCTGCCCTCAATAGGCAGAAAAGGAAAGATTGGCTACCCGAGAAGAACCCGTATACCGTGCTCGGTGTCGAGCCCGAAGCAACTCCCGATGAGATCAATCAAGCATATTACAAATCGGTGGAAAGGTTCCAAGATGCACGTCAGGAAATGGACCAGCGGCATTTGAAGCTGGCGCAAGGTCAACTCAATGACCGGCGCCGCGCGCACAAGTTCTTAAGTGATCGTGAGCTCGCAGCCGTGCATATGGCTTGATAGCCGCTGACCATGTCCTTGTGTCTCATAAGCTGCCAATCGACGAAAGTACGCTCGATACATGCTTTTTGGAAGCGACTGCTCGGACGAAGAGCCCGAGGATGCTCCTCCAAATCCTTCTGCCCTGCCGCAAGGATGGTCGCACGGGGATCCTGGTTCATGTCCTTCTGTTCCGGCCTTCGTGCATGCGCCCCTGCAAGCCCTACCCGCTGCCTCAGTCGCGAGTCATTCAGGACTCCAGACTGGCCCGAAAGCAGAGATCCGCCTCCATCAGCCAGTTCCGTCATGGAACATGATGCAACTGCCACTGATCAGCAAGAGGGAAATGGAAGCATTGGCATGTGCACCTGCTGTAGAGCCACAGCGAGACGGACAGCCTGCTACAATAGAGCCCACAGCGATGGTGTATGCCCCGATCTCGCCCGCTCGTCCCGGTCCGAAACAACCATCGGATGCATGGCCAGCTCCGGTACCGCTGATGCGAAGAGGCTTGCCGCAGGGTGACACTCACGATTATCAACTTGGGACTGCTCATCAGCCTCTCGCCCATGTTCCGAGCCAAGGCCATCTTCGAGACGACACCGGCAAGGCGTCTGTGTCTGGCAACCGTCCTCCGTTGGTCCGCACCGGCACAGGAAGCCACTCTCAACACGTGCACATCATACCATCAGATGTCCGCGCCCGGAACGGAGCAGCTGATCATTTCCAACGAAGCCCTTCCAGGCAGGAGAACAGAGCTTCTTAAAAAGTGCATCATCCTTGCGCGCCTTTCGCCATATAGTGAAGCAATGTAAAGCTCGTCACTGGCATTGTATTGTCAAGAATTGCTCATCTAGCCTCTTGCATCATGTATGTCATGTCAAGCAAGGCTTCGACAGGGAAACAATAATACTCTGACTGACTGCCTCGGGCTACATTCGGGCTGAAAAGGCGAGGGCTCTTCGACTCGTCGCGTATTATTGGAAACTGTCGAACCACACTGACATGGCGTCTGCAACATTCAAAGTGCAGGATTTTTCTGTCAGGCACGCACAGCGCAGCTGACTGACCAGTCATGCAAGAGTCCCCCTTCACAAGGGAGGTTGCGCCTAAAAGCTCTGACTTTTTCTCCTCTTGACCTGCCAATTGCAGAATACAACTCACCCATCTCCCATCATCTCTTGCGATGTACAGCTACGCACCCTATCCTTCAGGCTCGCCCCGTTCCTTTGACCGGTTCATGGACATAGTTTTTTTCAACAAGCTCTATGGCACGTATCTCGAAGGGACCTGGCCGCTGCCACTTTCAGCTCCTCATTCCATTTTCAACCCAACCTCGTCCCCATCAGTACCACCCTCGCAACACGTATCAGAGGAGACGGCTTCAGTCACCGGTACACCTGCGCAGACATTTAACAACAGTCAGGACGTTCCTGCATTGAGGCTTGGCCCTTCGCCTGTATGCAGATCTTGCGACGACTCGAGCGATCCAGTGAAGGAACCTGTAGACCCTCAAATTGATTGTGGAGCTATTAATGCTGCCGCTCCGCCCGGCTCTTGGCATCTGTCCAACGTGCGCCAAGAGGGATCTTCCTTCACAGATACGTCTGAATGGAGGCGAATCGCAACAATGCCCCTTTTGCGCCAAGACACCTTATATTCGACCTCTGGTTCACCTGTCGTTGGTTATGGCCCCATGTCACCGCAGCTTTTCGATGTGGAGCGAAACCTTAAGGGGACGAACATAGATCCAAGTAACATAGCTGTCCGCTTTGAGGAAGGCGGTGATGTCGCACCATCTCCCACATCCGGATCATCTGCCTCGCTCCCTCGACCAGCGGTCCCAACCAGAGACGATGGCAAGGGCTTTGAAAAGCCACCTGATTTCACAAATGGCTTCCTGTCGGATCCGGATTGTTTCATCCGCCTGGGGGTTCATCCAGATGCATCATCGAGCCAGCTCGCTGCAGCTTACGTGGTACAGGTAAGCTAGAAATGCAAACAATAGTGCAGAACTGCGACTGAAATTTGCGTAAAGTCGCAGAGGCTTGTGACGGAGTTACAAGATCCCGACAGTGACCGCGTTAGGATGTTGGAGCTTGTGTCAGATTTGGCAGAGCTGAAGAAAGCTTTCCATGGCGCACACTTGGGTAAGACAGCCCTTTCTGTAATGCTGCGCCGCTGTCTAGATATTGACCGGGACCACATCTCAGTGCGACTTCTGACCACCAATCTTCAATTGCGGACGGGTGGTGCCAGTGCTAACGCAGGTGTTGTACAGCCTGGCTATGAAGGTTTAGACCACAGGTCTGCATCGGAGCGGGCCTCGCCCAATACAGGCTATGAGACTCCGAAAGCTCGTATGCCACTGTCACCTTGCTGCGTTCCCGCTCCTCGATGGAAGTGACCGCCCAGGTTCATCGACCGCACAGGCCAAAACAGAGCATCAGATGCCGTGGATTCCGTGCCATGGTATCAATTACAAGGCGAAGCAATTCTGTTGTCAGATCGACGTAGAGTGTAAGCTTTGATGAAGGGCAGCTAGCAACATTGCATGGACCTGAAATCATACATGGCATCGGAAGCCTACCTATGCAAGCAATATCGAAGTCCATTCTTTCAATCCATCAAGGCAGAAGATATTCCTCAATGTCTTCCTCTGTGATCTTGACAGCCCAGTGCTGAAGTGTCTGCCGTAGTATTGGGGCTATCTCACCATTATCCCATTCTTCCTTTCCGCCAGCAGCCACGATCTTCTTGACTAGAGAAGTCTTGAAGCGCCCGCGGGGGCCTACAGCAGACAAATATCGACGTATTTGCCTTTCGTCATCTGCTGTTCTTCTCCCTAGATAGAACCGGCAATACCACTGCATCCACCCCCGAGGGTCTTGACGGCGTATCCACCCGGCCTTCTCCCATTCTTCTATGCTTTGCGATGCTTTCACGCCGTACCTGCAATTCGCTTCCCGTCAGTTCTTATGATATGCACTAGTCCCATTTATCCGCTCACCGGTTCAGGTCTGGGTCGTATACCAGGCTGCTAAGGTACTGCTCGGTATCCAGGCCTGCACCTACACAGCGGAAGAGTGAGCACTGTACAGCATATGATGCACAAGCGAAGAGACATGTGACGTACACCATTCTGAGGGATATTCGTCAAAGTCTGCAGGCATGTCGACACGGCAGACGGACGAGTAGAACGGGCGAAAATAGGTGCCTCCGAAACTGCCTAATCGCATAATCTCTTCTGGTGTCATGTTGGGAGTAAAGTACGGTGTGTCTTCGAACCTGAGCTTTCCATATCCGCCATAACCTTCATCCCTTGTCGGTAAAGGAGCGCGATAATTAGGATCGTAGTCTCCGTCTTCTTCTTCAGGCTCTGGAATCTCGGGCACTGGCAGCTGTCTGATGCGTCTGACCTCATTCAGTTTCCGACGTTTGGCAGAACTGACTTCAGAATCGGAAAAGTCGTCTGGAAGTGCATCGTAGTCTTGCTGCTTTGTCGGGCCATCAATGAGTCTGGTCGAACGGCGTGTAGGCTCCGCTGGTGGCGGCTTCGCAACGATTCGCTTCTTCTTTTGTGATGTGGTAGCTCTCGGAATGTCATCGGCTGGTTCTTTCTTGACTTGTTGCTGGTGAAGCACAGTTATCGCGCGATTCCGTCGTCAATCTATTGGTCTACTGTTGTTCACAGCGCGGGCGTGGAGGCTCACTGCTGCTCTTGACAGGCCAAGGGAGGCTAGCAATGCTTGATTCTTTGCAATCTGAGCGGCCTACAAGAGCATTGTTTCAGTCTTGAGCACATAGTACTTCAGCGACAGCATCAACGCTCACCCTGGTCTCCTCGTAGGTGTTCATGGCCGGTCGCAGTACTTGGTATTGCGATGATGTCGTCACAGAACGAGGGCAGCGGGCAACTGTTTGATTGCCAGCCTCTCGGAAGCCGCTGATTGAGCACAGAGCTTGGTTGCGAAGCGTCTAGCCAAGGCGTATTCACAAGGCTTATGACCAGGACAGGTGTACAAGCCGGGTCTGCGTAGAGCTGCAGCAAGTACAGCTGCGCTCGAACTGGACTCAAGTCGATCGACCACCAGCTAGCTGCCAAACGTCGTCGAGCACCCAGACATAGCATTTGTCACAACAA
This sequence comes from Cystobasidiaceae sp. HBUAS51001, assembly GCA_003351005.1. Taxonomy (NCBI): domain Eukaryota; kingdom Fungi; phylum Basidiomycota; class Cystobasidiomycetes; order Cystobasidiales; family Cystobasidiaceae; species Cystobasidiaceae sp. HBUAS51001. The sequence continues at coordinate 127,172 of QOZY01000029.1, read as the reverse complement.
CGCGTTTTGAAGATGAGACTGGGTCAGCTGAATCTCCACATGCTAACTCTACATCCTGACAGCTTGAAGAAATCCTTTGCCTTGGATCACTCGTTATTGCAACCAGACGAGAAGTCGGATACAATCACAGGTAGGAAGGACCCCATCAAGCGGATATCATGCCGCGCCATCGTCTATAAAGCTTCTAACGGATCTTCCCAACTCCGATTCAGTTCATGGAATGGGATTAGCCTTGGCATATGCGACTGTGCCACGTAATGCGAGCTACACATCAAGATCAGTCAGATTGATTTCGTTTACAGACGCAGGCAACGGAGAAACTGACCTCGTAGCCCAGGACACCAGCGCCCATCAAGCAGCCCGCTTTGCACACTGCTGCTGTTTTCGTGACTCGCCATTCTTCTCTCGCTTCAATGTTGGAGATGTGAATCTCGAAGACGGGCACGTCGACGCCGCCGATAGCATCCCTCACGGCGTACCTGATATTGCCGACAAGTCAGCAAGTGTGCAGAAAGGCAGCATCTCCGATGTTGATTGACTCACGAGTCATGACAGAACGCGCCGGGGTTCTATGGATATTGTCCGAAAGTCAGCATGAAAGTCTGAACATGTTCTCGGGGGCAAAACTGACCATGACAATGCCACCGTATCGCCTCGAGTAGTGGATCAGGTCTATGAATACGCCTTCATGATTCGTCTGAGCGCACACACTGACAGGTGTAAATGTCAGACATCAAGAGAACCGCATTTCGGATGTCTAAGAAAAGGCCAGACGAGGGTGAGGAAGATGTTAATCCTTACACCTTGACGCCAAGCTCTTTGCCCAGCTCAGTAGTGCGCTGCTCTATCTGTGCCAGCGTAGTACTGCCGTAGTGTTTAGGATCGCGATTTCCAAACAAGTTGCTGGATGGCTTTCGAGGTCAGCCTGGAAGCTTAAGCCTGCGGGGCTCCAGAATCTTTCCAAGCAAGCACGTACTGATTCGGGCCAGACAGCAGCAAGAAGGTATCACGCTCGGCCGGCAGCTTAGCACCATCGTCTGGGTCTGCGTTGCGGATGCGCGTCACGCCAGCGTTGTCCTAGTTGTTGCCATTGTTAGGCGCGTGTGCAGCAAGCGCGCGCTGTGAAAGGACGTACAGTCGTGAAAGACATGATGAAGAAGAGTGTAGAGGGGACGGGATATCGACGACGCGGGTGTAAAAGAAGTCAAGGAACGGTCGTGGTATGCTTCGAAACTGTTGGAGACATTTCGTTCAGTCTGCGTTCAATAGTTCATCCACCTCGCCACCACAGCTGGTGAAGAGACCGGCATCTGCAAGACGCACGCACGATGCTACGCAGCTACATCTGGACGTATCAATCATGATACTGGACTTGTAGCTGTCAGGGAAGCGCGGGGAGCGCCCTAACTCTTGTAGCATTTGTCCTTATTACCTGGCTTGCGTCCTTGTCAGCCTGCTTGCTTCCTGCACAACTAGATTGCGTCAACGCGCCTGGTGCGCTCAAGCTGATAAGACTACAGCATCCACGATGGCACAACAGCCTGTGGACCTCTTGGAAGCTCACGACTTCTGCGTTGGCGTAGCCTTGAAAGCAGGTAGCTACCTGCGAGCGCAGTCTGCTGCTCGGTGCGGCCTCGCCGGAGACGATGTCGCCGTCGCGCTCACGGCGGAAATCAAGATGTCGAGCGTGGATATCGTGACTGCGGCTGACATTGAGGTCGGTTTCATGTCAAAAGTCTCTGGCATTAGCTTGCTGATTCTCGAATTCATTCGCAACAGTGCGAGCGCATGATCACTGAAGCGATATCGGAACGGTGGCCAGATCATGCGTAGGTTCACCGCCAATAGCGGCAGACTTTATAGAGCTTGACTTGTTCCTCCTTCCTGAAAGCGTTATAGGCGAAGAGAGCTACTCTGCCGGACAAGAGAAGCGATTCCTCCTGACAGAGGTCGGTGGCGTGCGCCGCAGTGCAGAAAAGCAATACTCATGCTGCCCCACTCTATCTGTCTAGGCACCCACCTGGATTGTTGATCCTCTAGAGTAGGGCGTTCTACTATCATTTGTTCATCAAGTCCATGAACTGAACGACGTCTTGCAGCGGTACCGTCAACTACCTCCATTTGTTCCCTCAGTTTTGCATCTCAATAGCCCTGGTCATCAAGTAGGTGCTGGCACATACAATGCGGCTATGAAGTGAACCTACTCATTGTGTCTTATGTGTTTGTCATCAGCAAAAAGCCAGTCGTCGGCGCGATATACGCACCATTCACATCAGGGATATCGTCGCATCCCGAGGACAGCCATAATGGGACTCTATACTCAGCAGCCGACGGTCTAGGATCATTCCTCACCCATGTTACACCATCAAACTTCGTAGATCTTGTACAGGCAGGAAAGCGGAAAGACTCTTCAACATGCTGTCCTACTCCATACTCGGCGCGTTTGCCTCTTCTCAAGCCAGCAGCGCCGTTTCCTCCAGATGCACCCAAATCATGCCTGTTTGCGGCGGAGTGGGGGAAAGACAGAAGAGATCGCTTGGATGGTAATTTGACGAAGAAGGTCAATTCAATGTGGAATATGGCTTGCGAAATCGGCGGGAGGGACGGCAAGGGCGGTAAGCGATAATTTACACGTGGTCCTGCATTCCCAAGCTGATAGCGATGACCAGGTATGGTACACGGGGTGAGGTCTCTGGGCTCGGCAGCTCTCGATATGGCTTATGTAGCGTAAGTATAATCGCTACTGGCGTCCATGATTCCCTTGACTGAAAGGATGTCAAATCCGACAGGACTGGGGCAGTGGATATATTTTGGGAAGCAGGTTGCTGGGAATGGGACATAGCGCAAGTCCCATTTCAAACGATCGCTTGGTTTTAAACTCATTGTGATGTGCTCCCTGAACAGGGCCGGCACATGCATCCTGAACGAGGCCGGTGGGTTCGTCTATCCTGCTCAAGCACCCGACGACGATTCGCAAGACAAAGATCTATCGACAGCAAACCTCGGAGGCAGGCTTTATCTTGCCATTCGTCCGTGTACGGGGACCGAAGATGAAACAGCAAAGCAAAGTCAAGATCGAGTAGCGCGCGAAATTTGGAAACGAGTGGAGCGGATGGACTACAAGCGACCGATGTAGCGCCTTGCTGGCAGAATAGCGCACAAAACTCGTCATAGCAGCTTATATAGATCGTGCCACCTCTAAAGAAAGCGCCTGTGATGCGCTGGGCGGTGTGTCAACTGTACGCCCGGTCATGACAAGGCGGAGAGACTCTGCGTAAAGGGCATGAGAGTTCCAGAAGTTGCATCTGACGTGTCTAGCTGCATTGCACATACAGCATCACACGCCAGGAAAGTGAAGAATGGAAAAAGGCTGAAGGCGGTAAAGAGAGGTAGTCTAGCTGCTGGATCGTAACGCTATATACAGCATGCATCGAAACCAAAGTCGAGTGCGGCACGTCTGAAACCAGCTTCGTTGCCCACAAGTCCCACTAAACTGCAACACTGCTCCTGATGCTCGGAATTCCAGTCTTTCATTCGAGTGAAAGCCAAAGTGCCGCAAACCTTTTGGAAAGTTTTTCAAAAGCCACCGAGGGCATCGCAGCTTCCCCAAAGATCGTCTGCAGCGAACGAAGCACACAGCTTGCGCTCTCGGAGGCAACTCCGTCGCTGCATCTTCCGCGCAGGCTGGTCTTCTGGCGGAGGCGGCGACGTGTCATGTGTTCCATTTGCAGTGAGCGAGTCCTGCCGAGACATTGGTGCACTTTCTGTCGGTGATTCGATGGCTTTTGGTGATGTTGAACGCTGGAAATACTCGCCAGCCAAGGGACCAGCTCCACCCGTGGCTCGAGGCGTTGAGGACAGGTAGTCACCGTTGTCATTTTCAAAGGCAGAAGACGCAGGCGCAGGCGAGCTGGACCTCGAAGACTCGTCAAACGAATCTGAGAGTTCACGCGCTGCGATACCCAACGACGTCTCTGCTGTAGCGTTGGCCGATACCTTTGAGACGTTTTTGATCGCCGAGCGGACGCTGGGTCGGAAGATCGCGGTGCTTTGACGCTCACGAATGCGACTGTAGCTTTCAATGCCATCGTCACCTTCAGACTCGGATGAGCTGCACGAGGATGAAGTCGAAGAGGACTCGAAGCAGTACGATGGTCGACCGAATGGGTGACCGACAGAACTCCGGTATGACATGCCGCTCGAGGACGAGGGAAGCATATCTGGTACTGCGAGATAGGCATCACTGCCACTTCCACTCGCGTCCAAACTACTGTCTGCACTTGCTGTCCTGCGAGAGACCGTTGCGTACTGCGTTTGCAGGGGCGGGTCTACAAAAGTTAAGCCAAAGGTGGATGCATATGCAAAATTGGCATGTGCAGCAGTGCAAGGTGATGACGCAGCCGGTGGTGATGGTGGTCGATATGATAGAGAGTCTCCCGGCTGAGCCACTGTCGAAGTCGCGTCTGTGTATATGTCGGGTGCAAACGCCTGCCACTGTCCGCTGGAGGAGTTCGACTGCTGAGCGTCAGCAGCCTCTTGGCCCGCCATAACGACATCGTCAAGTTCAAGAGTACCGGCTTTGGGACTTGCGGCGTCGCCTTCAGCGTCCTGCATGGTCTGACACCGCTTAATGTCAAGTGATTCTGCGACATCGATTGGGGCCTGGCAGAGCAGCGCAAGTAAAATCAGTAAGACTTCTTGGTGGGAGACATCAGTACAATTTCTTGATGCAGACTCACCCGGTCATACGTTGTCGGCGCCCAGGTGAGGTTGACTGCAGTGATAACGCAGCCCTTTTTGAAGCGGACTCGGGGGGTATTTACGCCGTTTGCAACGTCGCTAGATCGTCTGCTCGAGGGAGCAGTCGAAGCAGACGAGCAGAGCGAGGGAAAATCTTCGTCTGAAAGCAAGGGCGATATCGGACCTGGCGAGACTGAGCGGGATGAAAGGCAAGAGACGAGCTCCTTTTTCGAGCAAATAGGTTTTGAACAATTGATGAATGATTTTTCGACTTCATCCATGTCCTCTTCGTCTGCATGATGGCGCAAGACTTTGATATTGCTAATGTGTCCAGCGATTTCATCGTCGTTGAAATCACGAAGGTCAAAGACGCCTTCTGCAGCGAAAAGGGCAGTTGCAGAAGCCATTGCGGCTGCTTGTCTCGAAGGGCGCTCAAATAGCTGATCGAATCCGTCATCATCATCATCATCGTCGTCGTATTCATCGCCGTCCTCGATGTCCTCCATGTTGCCATCGTCGTCGCCGTCTGCATTATCGTCTCCGTACGGCGCAGGCGGCTCCCTTGGTATCCGAAGGCTATCGTCGTCACGGCTGCTGATGCTGCGAATGGAATGATGCGCCATAGTGCTGATGTCCGCCATGGGCAGGGCAGGCATGAAGGGTGGCAAAGGCCGTAGGGTGGCGGTCGAGCCTGCCATGCTGGTTGGAGTAGCGAGCAATTCGGGATCATCATCGCGGTCGTTCAAGGCCATGGCGGAGCGTGAACAGGGTAACTCGGGATCAAGCGCCGCTTCGTCCTCTATTGACGCATCAGAGGGCGAAGTAGCTAATCCGCTGGCGGTCGAGGAGCCTGTCCCGGCAGCCCCCGCGCCGGATGAAGCGTGCATTGAGGCCATTTGTATGAAAGTGTGGAAGCGCAGTTGCGCCAGTTGTGGGGGAGTGAGGCTGAGAGTCTAGTGTACGTCTATGGAGCTGTGGATGGGAGGCAGACGACCGAGTCCTTGAGCCTCGTGGTTGTCGAATCTGCTCGTCTGGTCGTGCGGTGCAACTGGCTTTTCTTGCTTGCGTGACTTTTGACGGTGTTTGTGCGTTTGGTGGCAATGGACAGGTCGGGTGAGGGCGAGACGTCTAGACAAGCCTGCTGCGAGGTGGTCTGCTGATGCAGCTGCTTGTCAAGCGAGTATTTGCGTGACGTAGCAGCGTAGTCGTTTGTAGATTGGCAAGAACGCCCTAGTCCTACTGGTATTGCTGTCAAACAGCACCGGCGAGAGCAGGAGGGAGCCCTCGCGACCAGGCGTAAGGTCACCGAGCGTCGATGGCCATTGTGGAGTGCGAGTGCTGTATGAACGTCGTCAAACACAAGGTCCCGCCGTTCGCGATGTATCTGGCGTCTCAGAGACTGCCCTGTCGAGCCGTCTGATGCTTGAAGCTTGCTTGGCGTAACGGACGTCTGGACGCTGGATGAGCGTCGCGGGGAGCGAGGCGGAGTGCGTAGATACGGTGCACGGAGAGTAGAGTAATCTAGATTTGAGGTGTTGCGCTAGACTCGTCCCTGCGTCGAAGTATCCAAGCTTGCTTGCTGCTATGAAGGGCGTGCAGTCTGTTTGTCGGATGGAGCCAGCGAATGGAAGCGGGCGCAGAGGCAGAGGCACAGCACGTCGTCAGCGCGTGCTCTACACACACACCCTTGCACCTACGCCTTTGCACCAGCGCAGTGCACGCTGGTGCCGGGGGGCGAGGTTGGTGCGATTCGACTGACCGTTGGGACGGGCTCTTCGTGCGGTCGTGCAAAGCTGCGCTGCAGGAAATCACGCACAGGCGAGGACGAGCTTCCTGCGGGCCGGGCAGCGGCGGGGCGTGTGCGATGTACCAGAGCAGCTCCAAGTGTAGCTGTGTAGCCCTGTCTCTGTCCCTCTGCGCTCTTCTCTCCTCCCTTGTCTGCGCCTTCCCTTCGCCTGGCGTCGCCTCCCCGCTCTTCCTCTCGTTTGCGCGAGCCAGCGAAGAAAGCGCCCACACAAACTCGCAGAAGGCTTGACCAATTTACGGCAGATCTCGGGTGAGTGAAGCGCCAGAAAATATAGACTTGAGCTGGGTGGCAAAATTGCCTCTTTTTCTGGCACCGCTCACAAAGACAGCTATAGCTCTGCAAGGTAAGAGCACCTCAGTAAGACAGCTGGTCGTCTGCACAACCGCTTACGTCGATGACAAGAAGGTTTCAATGCGATTGGGACAACTCATCTATGCTGAAGATAATACTACAAAGTCGATAAAGCAGGCATTCGTGAATGAAGTCACGGCAAGGCTCACGCAAGAGCAGAGCATAGAGATCAATGGCTAAGAGGCATTGCGCAGTCCGGTCTTACTGCGGCGTTCCGACTGGCCTTTGCGGACTGCTCTCTCGTGTTCCTTCATCTGATCCTCTGTCAGTTTCGCGGCCATGTGCGCGTAAATGGTACTTCGCCTATAAAGCTTGAACTCTTCCTCCTCTACCGGTGTGGACGAGGTCGCTCCTGTAGAACCCGAGCTGGTAGTGCGATGTTGCACCACTTGATGCTCTTGCGGCGCCCGTCCCTCCTCGCGAGGCTGTCGAATGTGCTTTTGGTACGCGGCAGTCGCAACCTCATCGAAATGATACGTAGGAATGGTCCGGCCAAGTGTGGTCTTCCTGAAAGTCTGGTTCAACACAAAGTACTTGTCCTTGACGCCGGATGCGGTTTTCGGATGGCTTTGTACCACCTGACCTGACTTGACTAGCGAGTCCCAAGCGCCATCAAGCTTCGAAAGCGTTGTGAGCCAGTTGTCTTGCGCTCCACTCAGCTTCACAGACAACGCGGTGCGCTTATGAACGACATCCGTGCCCTTTTTGAGCAGAGCCCGTACATATAGCTTCCGTGGGGCAGTAGCTGCTGCAGACATCAGCTCGTCCTCACACGTACAGATGGACAAGAGGGTGTGCACTCACTTTGAGCAGCTACTGGAGCTGCAGGAGCTGCGGGCGGTGCGGATGCTCGCTTTGCATTGGATTTGGAACTGGTTCTGAAAGAGGGCATTTGCATAGTGTACTATCTGAAGTGTCCAGTCAGTACTGCTGGTCGCCAGAGCGGCGACCGCGATGAGGTGCTGGGGAGCAGAGAGGAGAGGGACGGGACTGTTATCGCTATCGCTACCGTGCAGCAGGGGATCCTGCCTGGCAGGTGACCACCAGCGCATCGCCTCTGCTAATCGCCGCTGGCTGAGCAGGCTGGAAGCGAGCCACTTTTCATTGACATTGCGAGCGGAACCGGTGGTATCAGATGACTGTGGAGGCTACGACTGTAGGACTCGTATATAAAGAACGGTCGCGGCTGATTGATGACTGCGTGCCTCTGATGAGCATGATGATATATATTGGCTTTTCTCGCCCCTCCTGGTCTTCACGCTGCGGGCGAGGCCTCCGGCAAACCTCGCAAGTGTGGCACTGCTGCTTGAGCCTTGACATTAGAAGAGAGGCGTCCGTATACGCTGTGACACCTTGTCTTGAAGCAGTCAGGACCATCTTCGACATTGCAATGATGCAGGCTCCGAAAGCGCTCGCGCATTATTGGCGGTGGTGATCAGCTGCAGCGCCGCAGAGCTCGCCCGATACCAGGCGTTTCAAGTCGTAAAGTAGCTAGATGAGTTCTGTTTCGTCCAGGATTGCACTACCGTGACACACAGAGTTAGACTTGCAGGTGAATAGCTGAGCAAGGCATGTCCGAACTTGCAGACGCGCGCGTGTGGGCGCGATCGGGGCAGCCTCTACAAGGCGCACTTGCGTTCGCAACACCTGGTCCTGGAGCCATACTCGGCGATAGAGCACAAGGAGCGGACACCTAGGTCTAAACCTATGCCGCACGCGATGGCTACTGATACTATCCCCACCATGAGTCCTACAAGATTGGACTGGCAGATATCTGCAGCTGAGCATGGGCGAATGTGTAGGCGGGTCTCGTCAGTCGCCGATGCAGTCGAGCCAGGAGATTCAAAGCATTGTGTCGCTGCGAAGGTGTTGCGGCCTGGCGCGACCCTCCTCTCCAGCTATGACAATGTTCTGCGCGCCAGACCACAATTTGGCAGCCACACGTCGTAGCGCGGCGACCTCATTGTGGACGAACCTCATGGACCAACATCAAAGTCGCCCGACGGAATGACCCTCCTTGTACTGCCGAACCTCCTCGTATGGCATATGGATTCGCCTGTAAAAGGCGCGTGCCGGAACAGTATAGGCGAAATGCGAGCTATCGGAATTCTCGACAGAGCCGCCCGCGAGAACATTCAGCACCACGCGAAAGCCTCGTCGCGTTGCGACACTACTCCTTGAGACTACTTGTGCCCAAAAGTGCCCGCTCACGACCAGGTTGTGCAGCAACTGAAGTCGGCTTGGTGCCCTCCCTACGGCGCCTTTGTGCCAAAAAGCCGGGGCATGGCTTGCAAACGAGCCGACTAGCTCTCTGACTATCTGCCCAAGGCAAGGCCCTTGTAGCCTCGCCGCCATCCGCTTCAATGCCCTCCTCACCCGCTTACCCGCCTCGCAGTGCTGCCGTGCCTCCATTGCTCGCAGGGCTATTCGCCACCGCGCTACCCTCGAAGACGGCCCTTTAGTAGTTGCGGAGGACCTCCTTTCAGGTCAAAGGAAGTCGTCCACCTCAAGGCTGGCTTGCTCTTGTGCAAGCAAACGAGCCGTTCGAAGCAAGCATTTGCTCTTTCCTTTCTCCTCATCGCTGCACCTCCTCTTCACTCAGCAACAATCCCAACTTTCCTAGATCCTAGGAAGAGTAGCATTGAAGGTTTCGAGTCCCTCGTTGCCTTCCTCCCTACCTTCCTCTCCCTTCACCCAATCCTGTTCAGCTCTCCGTGAAGCAATTCTTTCGACCTCATCGACTATCAAGCGTATCGACCCCTAGTAAGCTTCTGAACTGTACACAGGATAGGTACTCGCTAAACCGAATGATTCGCGCTTGCTCACAGTATCATATCGAGACTCTCGCACCATATTCGTTTTCACACTCGTCAGACCATTTACACGATGTTTGGCGGTCGCATTTCGCCCAAGATCGCAAACCTTCTCCTGCTTGCTGTGATCCTCACCGACTATGCCGAAGCCTGCCGTGGGTTCTCTGCTCAACCAAAGGTACAATGCGGCAAACCGTGCCAGATAGGCTGGGAGCAGGGCAACAAGCCAGGCGGCGACAGGCCTGGCGGCGAACGACCAGGTGGTGAGCGACCAGGCGGCGAGAGACCTGGCGGCGAAAGACCTGGAGGCGAGAGACCTGGGGGCGAGAGGCCTACTGGCGGTCACCCAGGTGGGAATTATCCTTCCGGTGGAAGACCCAGCGGCGGAAGTCCCTCAGGTGGCCCACCTTCGAAAGATCGCCCTACTGGAGGCAGGCCAGAGATCCCAGGCGGAGAAGTACCGACTGCTGGCAGACCTGGTGGAGGCTGGCCCGGCAAAGGCACCGGTGGAGGCGGCTGGCCAAGTGGCTCGACTGGAAGTAACACTGCGACCGGCGGAAGACCTTCTGGAGGCAATACCGGAGGCGGCAAGGGCCCTGGTAAGCAGACCTCGCGTCCCGAAATTCCAGGTGGAGGCGGCAGCGGTTCCCAGAGCGAGACAGGCGGAAGCGACACTGGTAAGACTCGGACCTCGACAGCAGAGCTATACGCAAAGGACTGACTCGCGCCTTACCTACACCCTGAACAGAAACTGGCAGCGCCTCGGGGACTGGCGGAATTTTCGGCGGCGGAAGCAGCACTGGAGGGGGTGCAGGCGGCACTAAAAGTCCTTCAGGAGGCAGTCAGTCCAGTGGCGGAGCGGGTAGGGTATTTCCTGCTTTTAGCTGCCGTCAGACGCTGATAGTGCTCCGTTACTAGGCACAGGCGCCACCGGAACAGGTAACCAAACGGGCGGTCCTGGTGCAGCAACGTCGAACACTGGAGGTACCAGCATTCCGAGCTCTCCCAGCTCCGGCAACAGCGCCCTACCTACGTCCACTGGACCAGGAGGAGCAGGAAACAGCTCTCTGCCTACTTCGAGCGGACCAAGCGGGCCGGGTGCACTGCAGCCGTCGGGAGGCAGTCATACCAATATTACCACCGATTACAAGGAATGGCGCTCTACTTCTATCACACTCATGATTTCCATCGACTATAAGCGAGTGACAGTAGCAGAAATCGCCGTCAATGTCGACATCTCCGCCACCAGCGGATTTTTCGACGTTCCGCAGGCACCGTGGTTGAGCTGCACCGGCGAGTCGTTCTATGTGAGCCAGTGTCGCAAATTGCGACCATGATACCTCTGATCTGAATCAACGTTCCTTCGGCAGTACAAGTTTGTTTCGAGCGAAGGCACCGTTGTTTACACAGAGGAATTCGCAATCGAGGGCAAGGACAGTGATACTGTGTGTACAATTCACCTTTCATCGGGAAGGCCCCATTCGCTGACCCCTTTCGGCATTCTTACATCCGGGCAGTCCAAATCGTGCATCGAAAGTAAGGCAGCTCCGAAGGTGCAGACCTCGCCGAAGGGCAATGAATGGCAGGCGCTTGATAAGTTTAGCTGGGGCTACACGTATGTTGCTTGCACCATCCTGACATCGACTTGTCTAACGCGATTTTGTCTCTAGACTTGTTCAAAACATTACGAATGTTTTCAACGATGTCGTCACCACTATCGTACAGGGCAAGACTGTGACCCAGACTGTCCAGACCACGGTCACACAGACAGCTCCCGCTTCCACAGTCACACAAACTGCCCCAGGCCAGGACAAGACTCAGGTCACCACGGTTACAACGACCAGCCTCGTCACCACCGGCGGCTCTGTTACAACCTCTACCATCACATCCATTTCTACGCTTCCTGGAGGCGGTCAGCAGCCGGGTGGTAAACAGTCAGCCCCAACACCAACAGGCAGCGGCTCGAATTCTGCACCCACAGAGTCCGGACCTGGTTCGGAACCTGCTGGTGGAGACAGTTCGGCTACCTCTACAGACGACTGGGACGATTGGAACGACGAGCCTACAGGCTCAGCCAGTCCCTCTGCGTCGGCATCGGCATCTGCCTCAGGAGAACCCGCGGGCTGGGGCGATCTGGGCGCCGCAAGTGGCCAGCCAAAGGCCAGCTTGCTCTCTTCAGTCGGCGTGGCCATCCTTGCAATGTGTGCAGGAGCTGCGGTTTTGGCCATCTGATGAGCCCGCGCACTCATACACTTCACGCACAGCCCACAACTCTGCGCTGGGCATGCTCCGTAGGTACGCTTGTCTGGACCGCGCCCTGCGTTACCATTGGGTTCGCTCTCAGCCAGCCAACAGCACGCAGCCAGACAATCACTATGTATGGCAAAGCGTCGTCAGATGGCGCCAAGACGCGAAGCACTACGCCGCCCATCAAGAGTTGTACAAGCCGACTTGTCCACATCATTGTGACGCCATCCGTCCTCCCACCTTTGGCTTGAAATTCCTGAAACGCCTCTTTTGTGTCGACCTCATTCGCTACACCCTCCTTCTCTCTCTTGTCGCGACTGTCCACATATGCCGCTCGCCCTTTCGTTCTGTCCATATCACCGTCGGGATCTTGCGCTACTGCGCGCGAATGCTCACCTCTCAGGAGGTATGTAGGTCCTCTTAGCCTTAACTTAGGCCGACGCACTGTCGTTTCTGTTCATAGAGTGCGATAGAACGACAAAGGTTGTACTTTTAGCTGCCTCTCGCGGAATGCGATTGGAGCACATGACTGCGCTTCCTTGTTGTAGTACGTGCATTGCAGACATAGTCAAGTTCTCCACTGCACTTGCAGGCAGATGTGGATCATTGCGGACCGTGAGAAGAGGCAGCTGCTCGAGTAACACTCGCACATCGGGGTTTGTAGTTACCAAGAAAATGGCTTGCTTGAGCGAATATTGGCTATAACGACTATACACACGTGCTTCCTAGCCAGATGTACGCAAACGCTTGCTTGCTCTTTTGATGCTATCAGAGGTTGAAGAAGGCTGCTTTGATGTGCCTGTGAGCTCATCCACGCGCGCAGTGCCATCTGTTGTGACAGCTTGGAAGAGCCTGCATGCATCAGGCGGCGGAGTGACCTGGCGTTCGCGCCTTGAAGCCGATGTAGACGGCAAGGGTCCTGAGTGCGACCGCGGGAGCCCGCTATTAGGTTGTAAGGACCCGTGAGCAGCCAAAGATAAGCTATTACGGCGCATTGTAGCCACACTGGGCGCACTGCTTGTCCGCAACTCGGCAAGTCCGACAGGAACTTGGGCTGGTGCCACATTTTCTTGGTCTTGCAATTCCTCTGGTTCGTCCACTGATTGCTCAGTCTCGATCGTTTGTTCTTCGGCTGACGCGATTTCGCTGCTCATGAGCACTTCGCTCGTCGCGTCTGGTGCATGTCTTGCAGACCGAGTTCCGACGGGATCACGGTAAATTTGCCAAGCTGTGTCGGCAAAATGAGGATCAGTATGTAAGTTACTCCATGAACAAGTCTAGGGAAAGGCGCACTAGGGTGATCGCCTTGCGCTGGCATATTCGGAGGCTGTAAGCTGTTCGAGCTATTCGAGCTGTACGTCCGGGGACTGTCACTTCCGCTGCTTGACGCCCTGCTTGCTGTGGAGGGCCGCTTTGGACTGGCTCCATTGAGCGCTCGGAATGCAGCTGAAGCGAAGCTGGCTCGATTGGCATTGGAAGTCTGCTGTCGCGGGCTCCCTGAAATTGGACTTGCCGGTGCGAGGAATGTTGTCGAAGGTGTGGCATTCGGACGAGGGGAAGCGAATGGACATCGACTGCTGGTATCTGAAGGGATTGAGATTGGCGCAGACAAGGGTCGAGGTAGAGGAGAAGGTGCGCGTGGTGATACAGCTTGGAACGCAGACAGCAAGGATCGATTCGGGGACGCTGGTAAAGCAGAAGTCGAAGCCTCGAGTCCTGCCAGCGAGGTTCGGCGTGGAGATGCCTGCAGGTCTGCAGTCGCGGCCGCAACGTCGAAAGGGCTGGAGCGGATGCTGCTGGGCCTGCTTTGACCAGGCGACGCGAGCAGAGGATCATTCTGTGGGTCAACGGAGAACAGCACAGCAAAGGGTCCGGCGGCGTGACTTCTGTTTGGGTCTATCTTGACGATATCCTCTCGCGCTTGTTGCTGGGTAGCCGGAGCAGGCGAGGGCGCGTCGTTTGCGACATTGTGCCCGACAGACATCTGACGCTTGAGCGGTGAGGGTTTGCGCTGCTTGCTGTGTGCTTTGACGGCGAGTGCTGGCGACAGTCGTGGTGACGTTCTCGATGGACCAGACGAGCTGCCAGTCGAGGAGCAGGAGGACGACGAGCGGGCGGGCGACGGCGGCGACGAGCACCTCCACGAATCTGTGGTAGCTGTGACGAGCATGCGTAGGTGGCTCCAGTTTCCAGTCACTCGTCGGTGGTGCTTATTGGATTGAGTGCAGGTCAAGCCGTGCCGCTGTAAACAAGGACGCGCGAAGTGCAGCACGTGTAGAGTGGTGGCGGCGAAGACATGATGAAGTCGAACATGCCCCAAAGGCGACGTTGCAGACGCGTCAGGTCGCAAGACATGGCCAACAGCTGATGCTTCACGCGGTATGCGCCTTCACTCGAGGGCATAATGTGGATGACGCTTGTGGGTGGCGAATACTGCCATTTGGGACAAGCTGCTGAGCCTGCTCTCTGTTGACCTGACATCCCATCGACCAGCGTCGCATGCGCACCAGAATGGCTTCGAGGACTCTTGACAAGTGACAGAGGCATGCGCGCGCTCTTCAGGACCGTCACGGGCTCGCCTGCATCGAGCAGCAAGGCAAAATGCAAGGGCCGACAGGGCAGGCCTCATGCAGAGGCGTATACTGTGCACGACGTAGCCAGCGCATGGGACAGCATCAAGGCAGTGAGCACGTATGCCTTGCACATGGCGGCCAAGGCTGATATCAAGCCTAGAACCTGCCTGCTGCTGCGGCCTCCACCAGCTCAGCTCACAACGGAGCTTCTGGCCCAACAGAGCAAGCAAGCACGAGCCACAGTGGGAAGGTCAAAGCTAGTGACAGCAGCAAAGCAACGCTCGAGAGCATTACTCGGCATCTCGATGTAATCGTCGACAGTCTGGTCAGCGAGCAATCCACCCTCTCCTCGGATGACTCTACAGGACCGTGCCTCGAGCATGTTGTGCGTCTATCTTCAATTTCATGCAGCAGACCAAACGGAACCGGTTAGACCGCTGCTACAATATGGGGTTCTGCTGACCATTGCATTACTTCGACAGCTCACCAACAATGTATTTCCAGACCTCGTCCGTTTCGCTGTCCTGGACAGTCCGAGTGGCGTACTTGGCGTGGTCCTACGGTCCTTTGACAACCTTGTCATTCTGCTCGGCGATGCGTTTGTAACGTTTGCGCACCGGTCACTGAACCAATTGCTGCAACGATGTATAACTCAAGAGGCCGACAACAGCCCACAGCCGCAAAGCAGTCAGCCTCTGCCGGCCAACGCTCAGCTCCGCGTAACGCCAATCGCGGAGCCCTACGAAGAAGAGCTCGCAAGCTTGCTGGCGTCCATCTGTTCGCGCATCAAGACTCATCCGGATCTCTTGCCTCTATTTTTCCATGACAAGAAGCTCTTGCGACCATTATCTACTTTTGGAAATGACAAGACAGCACACGCCTTCCTGGGGGACACTGGCCCTCCAGCTTCAGCCCTGCTCAGTCCGACTCCGTCTATGCAGCATTCGTCCTCCCAGTCCTCGTTCTCGAGCTCGACATCCCTTTCTTCAATAACGGAAGCCACTTCGCAGCCGGCACTCACTCCTGCTGAAAGTCGACGCTACTCATTCTTGGTATTCGACTACCTCATCAGATCTTTGCATCGCAACGGACGCGTCGGGGAGCTAGCGCGTACGGGATTGCTTTTCATCATAGACCTGGCTATGTCCGCCCAGCCTATCGCTGCTCATCGAGCCTACCCTGCCGGATCAGCCCTAAGGAGCCTGGGAGGCCAGCCCGGTCATGCAAGACGACGCAATGCGTCTGGAAAGCCGCAGAAGCGAAGTCGGAGACGGAATGAAATCGCTCCCAGTGACCGTCTGGCACTCTTGGCCTACATTGAAGATTCCGACTTCACCGATGTCTTGGCCGCTGGCCTGGGCGCAGCTTACGCCGTTCTACCATCAAGGCTATTCATCCCAATACCACAGATATCCCCGCAAGCATCTTCTCAAGTGCATCATCCGTCCGAACATCATGTAACGAATGGGCTTATCAAGATAGACGAAACATCGTCAGATGTAGCTCAAAGCGCACGACTCGAAGGGATCGCTGTCTCCACCGATGCAGGTGTGGCCGAGAGCCTTGCGCACTTCTTGACCATTCTCGACTTTGGCGTAGACGTCACCAGAAAAGCACCCAAAAGCTTTCAAGCTGGACAAGATGATACGGATGGATCGCTAGACCATGACCAGGCTCTTCCATATTTGCGGATGCAAAGCCTGGTGAGGACGATCCGGTCTTCATTTAGGCAAGTTTTCCTCAAGAATGCCCTTTTACCGAGCTTGTCGGATGCATCCTCTTCCTTGGCGGATGATGCGTCCATCACTGCTGTTCTCACATACATCGAAGCCATCATTTCCAAAGCAGAATCGAACAGTCCGCTAGCAGACGAAGCTCTCGCTGTGCTCTTCGATCCGCTCGCACCCGTAGCCTACAGAACTCAGTCCGCAAACGAAGAACCGGCCCTTCGTGCAACGTCACGCGAGACGCTTCGACGTTTGCTGTCGCATTGTTTGGCTCCAGGTGCTAGCGAACCGACGGAAGATGTCGAACCTCAGCTAGCACTTGCTATGAGCTCGGGTCTACAGTTGACAGCCTTGAAGTTCTTGCACACCTTAACTGCAAGAGCAGATTGGGCAATGCTGCATATGCTGTCTGTCCAACCTGCATTGGGGGCAACGGCTTTCCCTTTTTCTATCACGGAGGAACAAGAGGACTTCGTCTATCCCGAAGACGATGAGTCTGATGCCGACAGTTTCATCTACCCGAGCAAGGCAGCCTCACACGATAGTGGAGCAGAAGCTGTAGCCAGAGACAGTGCAAGATGTGCTCAAGCCACTGCGGCCATGCAGCTCATGCTCGATCTGACGAGCGGCAATCGCAGTACAAAAACCACGCAAGACTCCAAGCACTCGAGGTCGCCTACTTCTCCGAATGGTGTTTCGTTGGCTGTGGCTGCACACGAGTCTAAAAGAGCATCATCTCTGCTTAGCAGCATGAAGTTCCAGGACTATCTCGCGCAGGCCGACAGGGATCTCCAGCGCGATGGCTCATTCGTGCGTGGGCTATCGTTCACGCCTCGCTCGAGGGCGCCAGAACATCCTGGGGACGCCAGTGACCGCGACATTGGAGATCTGTCCAGACTATCTTCACAGGACGCGTCCGCTCATGTTCAGTCCGGAATTGGCCTTCGCTCGCTGCTGAAGCAAGGATCCGAGCCCGATTCGGATCCCATGATCCAGCACAAATTGTTGCTGAGTAGTGGGCCTCTGTCTCAAATATATGGCCTCCTAAGCACCTTTTTCAGCAACGAGCCAGCAACAAATCTCGCCATCACCCAGACGTTGGCTGCACTAGCCTTGTGTCCATACCGTGGGCTTGATGGTTGGCTCTTGCCTGCCTCAAAGGCATGTTGTCCGCTTCTGCAGGCGAACGAGCTGGATCTAGTGTCGAGAATCTTGCACGAAACAGCGCCAACGAGCAGCGTTCCTGCCGGAAAGACGGTTAGTCCTGCGACAAAGTCCTCTAGAACTGCCGACTGGGTCCGTCAGGGGCGAACGAAAGGGGCTAGTCTATACAAGACCAATGTCGAGACAATGCAGGAGGAGCAGAGTCCTAGTATACTAGCGCAGTACGCTAGTCTGTTCAAAGCATCAGATCGGTCACACAGGAAGCAAATCGGTGACTTTGACAGACTTCTGCGAGAACGACGAAGCAACATGATGTTTATCGAAGACTTGGCAGATGCCATGCAAGTTGACGAAGATGGCGAAATGTTTACCGTCAAGCCGACTTTGGATACTTCCAGCCGACATTGGCATTCACCCTTGTCGAGCATGCCGGGAAGCCTGGCCTCGCCCATTCGCAGCAGAGTGCGCTCGTTGACAAATCGAGATTCGAATGGCGCACTCTCGCCGTACGCTGCCCACATGCGAGAGGCTGCAGACAAAACCGTCATAGTGCAGGTGCCTGGCAAGACGACAAACTCTGCGCATCTTATGGCCAGTCTCAAGGACATGCAAAAAGTCTGGTCTGCCTCGTCACGAACCGATGCAAACGGAGGCGGCGATGGACTGGAAAACCCGACGCGTTCTACTTTTAACACCTCTGGCTTGCAAAGCAAAGGCAATCCACCAGGGAAAGCGCTCATGCTACTGTCCGATCTCGAAGATTCTGAGGAGAGCTCTGAGCAGGACGACGCCGACTCAGAGAACAAGCAGGAAGTAGCAGTGAATCTCTCCAAGTATCTCGACAATCTGATCATTCTCGAAGAGAGCTTGAAAGAGCTGATAGCCATACTCGTTGTACGCATGCGTGTTGGCATAGATAACATACATTAGCATCACCCGACGTGCAACTTGAAATCCACATTGATGCGTCAAGCGTCGAAGCACATTGCGCTCGCCCTGCTATAGAACTCGATGGGTGCTTCATACACTAGTGGCGGACATCAAATGGCTTTGGTGGCGTCTCCTCGAACACGCCTGCCTTTGCACGCATTGACCAATTCCTGTCGCGTCCCACATACAACAGTCATCATGCAAGACGAAGTACTTGACAATGGACAATCCTCTGGTGCATCCTCGCCTGCTTCGGATGCCATCGACACGGACGACAACTTCAACGCCGACGAGCTCGAGGCTGATCTGCGCGCAGAGCGAGCACCACGCCAACAAGTAGAGCCGCTACTGCGATCCCCCATGTCGCCCCAGGACACACAGAGACATACAGAAAACGGCCGACACGGCAGCAGCAAGACAGCTAGTGGGCAGCGAGGACCAGCTGGGCAAGCTAGACGCGCGAGTCGTCATACAGCGGGGCCATCTGCGTCTGGGTACCGTGACGGTGCAAGAGACCACCACGACTCTGGGAAGCATCAATTTGCACCTGGCGGAGGCATGCTCGACCCAGGTCAAGGAAGCGCCTATGACAAATTGCTGGATTTGAAGTATCCTCGAGGTAGGTGTGACCTCGTTGGGGTTTGGCCTGAACAATTGCGTGCTTAGGTAGGTTACTTGTCTGACAATTTTATTCATTTCAGGCTACGGGGATGTCGCAATGCGGTATGATGCGGCACTGGCTGCCAGTTCGGCCGGCTTGCCCGCTCAAAGCTCAACAAATTCTGAAGCTCACGCCAACGGTATCGATGGAGCATCAGGGAGCAGCAAGTGAAATGAAACGATTCAACAATCGCATTGACGATTGATGGGTACCGAATTGAATGCGAGCTTTGAGCTATGTGTAGCAATAGTTGATCGTACGAGCTGGAAGTCAGGAAGCATCAGTGTGCTGGTGCTATGCCGATGTTTGTGCAAGGACACTCGACATGGAGCGGGAAGACCTCGAGTTACACTGCGGCCGAGATAAAATATCATGCCAAAAGTAGACTGAGCCAACATGCATTACTTGTCAACACAGCCCTCGCCTTCATCGTTCCTGGCCTATCCGAATCACAAAGCATATCATTGGGTCAAGATCTCCGGTCTCGTCTTTTGCAGCTTGTTTGTCTCGCCCAAGATGACTTTTGTGACGCGCTCCTTGCGCTGTGCATTGTTAGATTTGATGCACTGTTCCGTCGAATTGTAGGGTGGCTCTACGAGCACTTCATCCATGACGACTCTGCGCGCGTGCGAAGACAAGAGGTAGAGCAAGAACGACGAAAAGTCAACTAAATTCACACCAAAGCGCAACCATGAAGGAGAAGCCGATTCTGCTCACATGCTCTTGTTTGCCCACCGGACGGGCAGAGTCTTTGACAAGGCCTCGTATAATGCCTTGCCTAGCTCGCTAACTCCAGGCGGCGGCTCATTCGCTATACGCTTAGCTTCGTTTCTCACTCCTTCTGCTTCTCTTTCCACAAGCCGGCCTACATCGACTGGGGACAAATTGATGTTGCCACTACTTGCAGAAGTTGGACTCTTGGTGACGGTGACCTGCTGAATGTTGGCAAGACGGACAACGCGATAGTTGCTCCCTGAGGCTGACGATGACGGGGTCGAGAGTACCAGCGATCCATATGCAGGGTCGTAGCACCACAATTGGCCTGTAACGACTGGCCTTTCCTTGTCCTTTGAGCCCGTGTTGAGGGTTAAGTGCAGTTCGGCTCCCAGCATTGACGAAAGCGGCGTGGTGGTGGTCGATGAAGAGGCAGCCAAGCCGCTTGCAGAGGCATTCTGACCTCCTGCTGAGCTTGTCGAGGTTGATGGAATAGGTCCTCCAGCAGGAGCAGCGGCAGCGGTCGCAGCCATGCTTGCGCTGTTTGCGCCGCCAGCAGACGAGGACGATGTGGACGATGCAGCGCTGCCCTTGCGCTTATGCGCGTTCGAAACACTACGGTGCGCAGCGTGATGCGCAGGTTCACCCTGTCTGAGGTTGCCGCCTCCGCGACTCTGCTGCTGCTGAGGCTGAGCTGCAGCCGCGGCAGGCATCTCTGAGGGTGAAGCCTGTCAGGACGCGTTTCTCTGCGGATGTCGGCTCCCTCACTTCAACCTCGTCACCCAGTGCCCGTCCTAGGACAGGTTGGTTGCTGCGAGGCGTAGGCGCTCTGACGACTTTCATGGACATGAACGACGCCACACGATGTGACCGTGAGAGCCCGACTTGCTTCAAAGAATAAAATGCTATCGCAGTGTCTGTAACATGGTCGGCCTGCCTTACTTCTGAGAGACATCTACAGTCCGAGCTGCCGCAATCAAACACTACGCAAGTCTCAGCCCGCAACAGTCGCAAGCAGCTTGGCAGGCCGCGGCGCAGTCGACTCTCGCTGCATTACTTACGAAAAGTCTCACCTAGCATTATGTGACAAATACAACTGCATCATCGAGAGCGTGAAGGGAGCAAGGCACAACAAGAGGCCGTACTCGTAACGTGATGACAGTCTGACCTGAGAACCTTCGATACAGCTGTCTGTAATCTTAATCGCTGGAGTTACTCCACCTGCTCCTCGCTGATGTCTAGAGGTCAAGCAGAGGCTGGTCATTGCGCTGTGGCTGCGGCTGCTGCTGCTGCTGCTGCCTCTGGAACGGATTGGTACCCGTGGCTTGACCTTGCAAGCGACCTCCAGCATGTCCACTATTATGCGATACAATCAGCATGAAGAACAGCATACATTCATGCAAGACTGCTCACTATCTCAAAGCGCCCTGATTGCCAAAAGTATCGATGCCATCGTCCCTGTTGCCAAGAAGGCCCGCGAGGTGAGCATACTTGCCATCGTCCTTTGGTGGGCACTGTGCGGGCGTGGAGGCGGGTCGTTGTGCCAGAGGTGGGGCTTGCGCTTGTGTCGGCATGGGCGGCGGAGAACTTGGCTTTGCGAATGCTGCAAAAGGGTTATTCGAGCCAATCGAGGTCTGCTGGGGCACGAGCGGCTGGGGAGTCTGCTGCTGCTGTTGTGCGGCTAATTGCTGCTGATACATTTGCTGTTGTTGCTGCTGCTGCTGTTGTTGCCAGGCTTGCTGCTGCATCATCTGATTGTAAGCTTCTTGTTCTTGCATCTGCCAAGGTGAAGAGTAAGATGGTGAGCTAAGTCAGAACCGCTGCGGTGTTCTGGTCGTTACTGACCTGGCGCTGCATTTCCATCATCTGCTGTTGGCGCATCATCTCCTCCTGTTGCTGCTGATAGTACGGGTTGAAGCTCTGGAACTGCGTGGTCGGGAAGCCAGTGATCATCGGCATTTGCATCTGAGGTTGCGGCTGACTGCTGCCAGTATCCACTAAATCGTCCCACAGACTTGTCTCCTTCTTGGCCGGATTATCGGCATCAAAGAGAGATGAATTGTTGCCCTCAAGAGCACGCTTTCGCCGCTCCTCCTCCTCTCGCGAGAGACGAAGCGCCTCCTCCAGATCGTCCTCAGCTCGCTTATTATTACGCCCTCGCTCTTGCTCCATACCAGCCATCTTTCGGCTCTCCTCAAGAGCACGTTGCAGCTCTGAATCCTCGTTACTCCGGTCGTTCCTTCGGTTGTTACGGTTTCGTCGCGCTGCATCATCGTCTGAGTCGCTGTCACCGCGCCGGCTATCCTCTGTCGGGTAGCCAGACATGCGGTCCCGCATGTTAGACCGAGTTTTGCGCTGCTGTCGCATGCGCGCGTCGTCCATCAGCAGCGAAGTGATCTCTTTCGCCTTTTGTCGGACTGGTGAAAGCAGCTAACATTCAGTCGGGCTCGTTTACTTCAATTGGGCTCAGTCGCTCACCGTTAGCGCCTTGGTCCTTGCCGTCGTCATCAACATAGACGAATTCTCGCAAAGTCTTGACAATGTATATGTTCTCTCTGATAGAAGAGGCAGTGTCAGACGACAACGTTGTGAGCAGGTCAAGCGCGGCGGCTGGAGGTGGCGTACTGGAAGTAGAGCACGCAGTTCTCGCTTCCCGCGTGCAGCATGTAGTCAAGTAGCGTCAGACTCTTGAAGACGTGCCGCCAGTTCTTGCCTTTGTCATTCATGCGTTTATCGAGCATTTCCTGGAGGTCAGAGTAGGCCAGCGCCGTTAGCATGCTATGCCGCCATTGTGTGCGGGCTACTTCGTCATGACACTGCAGACCCCTTCGAAGCCAGGGCGCATGTAGCCATTGCACGTAGATGACAGATTGCGCTTACCATGATCTCGATAAAGTCTTGCTGGTTGAACGTCGCTTGTGCGATGACGTTCATTTGCGAGCCTGACGGTCCCCATGGATCATTGCTGGTCGCCTCTCTGTCGGGCAAGACACAACGATGGTCAGGTCGATGTGCATTGAGCGAGACATGCGGTGATGTGCAAACGCACCGGACTTTGGTCTGTATATCACTGCAATGTACACAGGCACACAAGCGAGCAAGATCACGAACATCAGTCGATAACCCGGGCAAGCACTTCAGAAAAAGGCGCATACGAGTAGCCCTTGGTGCTGTGGAGACAATCAGATGGATAACACCAAGAAGTTAGCGAGTTTGTGCGCGTACAAGCTGCCCATGTCACTGCTGCTGCTGCTGCTGCTGTGCTGCGGGGTGGGTGTACGCACTAGTTCTTTGCGGCGCGAATAGCAGACCGCCCCACGTTGCCCAGCGGAATCATGCTCGTCATGATGGCAGTCCGGTGTGCTTCAGGCTGCGGCTATCGCCTGCCCTCCCGTGTGTGCAGTCCTGCGAGCTGGATGAACGCGAAGGCAAGGCCCGAGAACGGTGGCGTGAGCCGGTAACTGTCACAAGTGGCGCATTTCTGTGACGTTTGTCTGCTGAGCTTGCCTGACCTTCAATAGGTTGCTTTGGGTACAAGATGGAGCTTAAGCACTTTTCTGCACTCACATTCTGCACTCACTTCTGGCAGATCGCCTCGAGCAGCGGTGGCACGCAGAAGTGCACATGTCTCTGGGTCAGACGTAATGACCAACGGACTCGACGATGACTTAGCTGACAAGAAAGCAATTGCAGCCTGGCAAAGCGTTATCCAGCTCTTAACTTCTACTGCGCATTGAGCCATTGCGTGGGGCATATGGATTTCTGCAGTCTGAGCGGCACTATGGAGAAAAGCGTTGCGAAGGGCGTCGGTGTTACGAAAGACACTGACCTGCATTTATTGAGCCTCCCTAAGCGTGAAACTCCCATCTCCCGATTTTGGGCATCTGATGCCCGGCCTGTGATTGATACCGTCCACTATGAGACACAGAGAAGACGAGAAAACCCACAAAGCCAACTACGACATGCCATTCAAGCGCAGACTTCCCTTTAAACACCGCCTCAGTGCGCCTTGGCTTCCCAACTGAATTCAGAAGGTGTGCCAGGCTGTCTATTGCAGTATGCTGTGTCTTGCTCGGCTCACCATGTGGGCTTGATGTTCTTCTTTCTTTAGAGCTTGGCACGACCTGCGGAGATTGCCCATGGGGGGTGCTGCAGCGCCAGGAAAACATCCATGAGCTGCTCCGCAGGGTGTGTATGGGGCGGTGGAGGCAGGAATAATGGAAACAGGTTTATTGAATGCCTCCCGTCAGCGGGAGTTACTAGACTCAATTTGTTGCACAATTGAGCCAGGCGGGTTTGACCCATGGTGGATACTGAACACTCAGCCAGTATCACAGTACGTGAAGTAGTCCTCCGCCTCCAGCAGCGTCTGACAGATATGCAACAGCAGAGCTGAATTAAAGATTATTGGTGAAGAGCTAGTAGCGGGGCCTGCATTGCACGTCAGGCCGGCAAGATCCAATATGTAGTTCGACAAGTATAATTCAGCACGTTTGGGTCAGAAAAATGCAACGTACTTGTACTTCCGCTTGTCGACTTGCGCTTTTGACAAAACAGGTTCCAGAGTCCGTGGCCCAAAGAAGTCACCAACGAAGCGGCGACTTGACGAGCTAGAAGGCACACTGACATCCTTGCTACATTAGCTACATGCTGTCAGCACCCGTGCTCTGGCTGACTAGACTTGAGCTTTTCGGTTCCGAGACTGGACATGTACGTGGCTGATAATCATTTACTCACAGGCCGGAGAAGACCGAAGTCGGTGTGAGCTCTCTGCCTCTTCCCCACGCGCGTCAGCGCGGCCACCGCCACGATGGATGCAGATGAGACATCAGAAGAGCAGCACAACCACAGTGATGCCAATGGACACACGCAGTTGCCCTCCTGCAGCGCAAGGCAGATGGATCCCAGAGCGACCATCGTCCTGATCGGTTTCCGGGGAGTGAGTGTACATAGTATAGCGGACGGAGCACATAAGGCTTTGACGGCAAGGAGTGCAGGCTGATAGTCCGTCTTACGTCTTATAGATTGGCAAATCCACTCTTGGGCTCATCATCGCAACTCACCTCGGGCGGAGCTTCATTGACGCCGATCGTGCTCTCTCGCGGCATGCGGGCTGCAGTCCAACAGAATACGTGCTGCAGCATAGCTGGGAGAAATTTAGGTGACTCTCGTCTTAATCCACGCCTTCGCATTGTTACTGGTCTACTTCCTTGTCCGCTCGGGGCGCTGAGACTTGCTTTGCCACAATGTCCACAGAGACCTCGAGACAAGCATTCTACGGCGCTTGCTCGACAATCATCAGCAAGGTTATGTCATTGCTTGTGGAGGAGGTGTCGTCGAGCGTGCGGAGAACAGAGACATGCTCCAGAACTTTGGCGCAAATGTCGGTCCAGTAGTACATATTACGCGAGAGAAGGAGGAAGTCATTCGATATCTAATCAATGAGAAGGACCGGCCTCAATGGGGTGAAGATATGCGAACTGGTAAAGACTTGCACTATAGATATTCTGCTTTTGGCTGACCTTGCTGTCCGGGTCCAGTCTGGGCGCGCCGGTATCCGCTCTTCGAGACCTGCTCTACGCATACCTATGCCTCGTTGACCGTCCGGAATTCACTCTTCCACCCTCAATCCCCCTCGCTAGTCCTGAAAGATGTCGAGAAGGACTTCATTCGCTTCATTCGACGAGTCACTGCTGCCTCTCCGATAGAGATGCCACCAATAAGCCGTCGCAGCTATAGCTTGACGCTGGACTGTCCCGTTCCGCAAGACATCGACTACCGCGCGATGGACGCAGCATCAGCCGGAGTGGACGCTCTCGAGCTCCACATCGATAGCATTCGACGGCCCTCGACTCTATTCCGTACGCCGACTTCGACGCCGCGCGACAATCCTGGCTGTCCGGATCGTGCCTACGTCGCCTTCGCAGTGGCCCATCTCCGCCGAATATCTCTGCTCCCTATCATATATACAATCCGTACCGTCAAAGCAGGCGGCTTCTTCGTACTCGGTCGGGAGACTGAAGATGATTTTTTCAACCTGGCGCTCTGCGCTTTCCGGCTTGGCGTCGAATACCTGGATATAGAATCAGATATTCCTCAAGGCCTGCTTCAGCGGATATTAGATTGCAGACCTACAAATACCCGACTCATCCTGAGCTATGTCGATACGGGCTACAAGTGGCACTGGCACGACACACAAGTCGCACATCAGTATCTCCACGCACAGCAACTAGGGGCGGACGTCGCCCGTATCAAGCTTACGGCAGAGACTGCTGAAGACAATGTCAAGATTGAACAGTTTCTCAAAAGCACGCTTGCCCTGACCGGATCGAGTCAAAGCATACCCGTCATTGCCAGCAACTCGGGCAAACAGGGTCACATGTCCATGCTCTTCAACGAGTTTCTAACGCCAGTCAGTCACCCAGCCATACCGCATCTGGGCGCGGTCCCTAGAGGGTCTTTTGCAGACGTACAAAGGACACTGGCTTCGTGCGGCATGCTACCAGAACGGTCGATAGGCTACCGCCGCCGGATCGGTACGCAAGATCTTGTCGACCATCGTCCCATTCTCAGAGCGGGGATGCGACTCCTTGGTCTGCCTCATCAGATCGAGGGTGATCTTGCACAGGAAGAAAAGCAGCAGAAGGGCGCTCGGTCAGCCACTCTTAGTGGCGCACTGGTCTCTTTACCCTTACCGAACACGCTCGTAAATGCTCAAATATCGGAGGCTTGCGAATGGGTGGGGCAAGTCGACGTCATTGCCCTGTCAGACGCCAGCTGTGTGTTGCCTTCCTCACCAGCATCAGCGGGCGCCCACGACGACCCAGTGCAGTATCATAATGTGCGGGCATTGGCCATTGCAGAGACCCTGGCAGAAGGGCTCTCCCCAATCAATGCTGTCTCCGAGAACAGTACTGCATTGCTCGTTGGCGCTACTGGCGTGCATGGTCGAGAGGCAGCGTATGCACTCAAGAGCCTCGGTTTTTCGCGCATCCTTTGTATCGCATGCGACCATGAGCTGCAGGACGGAGTGAATAACAGTCCCTCGACATTTGTTCACTTGGAAGGAGCCCCATCTTTATCACCGCACATGCTCAAACCGCGCGCAACAGCCGTCATATCATTCTCGGCGCATCTCGCACACGGATCTGGGCTAGACGCTGCAAGCTTGAGTCTCATGTTGGCCTCGCCAACAGGTGGGACGCTGTTGGAGCTCGACTCCCTCAGTGGACCGAGTCTGTTCAACCATCATCTGCGAGAATCTGGTAAACAAGATGCTTGGGTCTGTTTGGCGCGGCAAGACGTGGAGCTACAGGTCGTGAAGAAGGAGTTTGCTCTGGTCACTGGGCGTAATCTTCCGCTAGAAGCCTTCGTGATGGCACGGTAGCGACGCTCATTGTCGGGACATTGGCTCGCTTGTGCTGCTGACAATGGCTGGCGGTTGTTGTTGTACAAAAGCTTCTCAGATGCAAGCGACTGGTGCCACTGTAGCTTTTCCGAGAAAACGTGACTTGCGCAACTACGATGGCAGAACGTTTAGAGCCGATTTTGACACAGGCGGAGTATCACAGCAGGATCCGAGCAATCCGGCTATGAGACAGCCATGGGCAGACACAGCGCCTCCAGAGCAGTCAAATAGCAAGTCTTCGTTGTATTGATACGATGCAAGATCCAGCATAGCCCTGTCGTGCTTCACTTATTGTCTCCGGATCCTCGCTCCCCCGCGTAGCTGCTGATCACGACCTGCCGGAACCAAGCTGCAGTTCTGCAATGTGACAATTACAAGCATATGACAGGACCAACGCTGCGAAGCTCAGAGAGTGCCTCTGTGAATCGAATTCTGCACTAGATGCGCTGCCAGAAGCGTCGACGGCAGGATGGCGAATCGTCTGGGATCGTTCACTTCTCCAAGTGCCCCGCTGGAGGGTGATGGCAACGGCACCAATGGCGAGGAAGGCAGCACGAGCGTCCAGGGGCGCGAGAAGCGACGCAGAATCACGCAGTCATGCAATATGTGCAGAAAAAAGCGCACAAAGTGCGATGGTGTGGTGAGCTGCGGCAACTGTTAGCCGGAAGGTGGCACGGCCCAAGAAGAGGCTGACAACTCGTATGCTTCTGGCTCACTCTGACTCAATCCGGTACACTCGATCTCTGTATGAACGACAAAGGAACCGCGCTGTGGCCCTTGCTCCTCGCGAGGGCTCGAGTGTACATGGGCCGAGTCCAAAAAGCGTGGCCCAGTGCCAGGCAAGAATGTCCAGGCGCGCACACAGCGCTTGGAAGCACATCTTGCCGACCTGTTTCACCTTGTGCCTGGACTGGAAGACCTGTCGATGATGATTCTTGGACTATCTGCGTACAGGCCCTCGCAAGTCCTCCTTGCGCCACACCTTCCCGAGAACTACAACGATATTGTGGCTATGCGGGCTCAAGGCAAAAGACATACTGTTCTGCGGGACCGGCCAGTCGGCAAATATTTTGCAGACGAACATGCAGAGGATAATTGGCCCGACTCTGCAGCGACCCAATCCCAAATGGCTACCAATATCACGCTTCCTCCCCTCGACTTCTTCTCCGAGACGTCCGAGACTATGCCGCAATTATCAAAGTCCAGCGATGACAGCTATAGGCACAAGGAGGAGCCTATGTCAATCAGTGACATCATACAAATGATGGCAGCTGGGCAGCAGCAGCAGCAACCACCTCTCGAGCCTTACGCGTCCGCCAGCCAGCCTTTCGCTGCCGGGACCAGCTATGCCAGCGGTCCTGCGCCAAATCAGAGTTCAGCAGGTCAAGTGGGGCATATACTCACACCAGCTTCGACAGCGTCAGGCTTCAATGTCCCACCCCTGCATCGCAACGTTGTCGCTCGTCGAAACAACGGGTATGTATGGGAGGAAGACCGAGACGGCGGAACCTGCCGTTTGTACGGAGAAACCTCCAGCTTCAAGCATCCACCTTCATTGCCCAATAGTGGCCGTCTCCACAAATCACAAATACCGCTTTTCCCGGCACAGGGTCAACGGACTCGACTCATCGATGCATACCTCAGCATAATTCATCCAATCATGCCTATGTGCTCGCGTGCGCACTTGATGCAGTGGTCGTGCAGTCCAGACCCAGGGTCAGACAAATTACTGCAACCAGAACTGCTGTTTGCCGTTCTCGCCAACGCGTCATTCTACGCATCTCCGACCTATCCTGGGAGTGGCACCGCCCAACTTCAGCAAGCTGCCGATATGGCAGCTTCTGCAAGAATCTGTCTTAAAGCGTCTCTGGGTTCACCGACGATCGCTACTGCCCAGGCTCTCGTACTGCTGGTGCTCTATGACATTGCGTTGGGCGATTTTACCAAGGCTTGGGCCGACCTTGGTGAGGGGCATATCACTCTAAAGCAATTCGACCGATGCTGATATGAGGGAATTGGATGGCAGGGCTTCTTATCGGCTTGGCCGTCGATATTGGGCTACCTCAATCGCACGAGGTCCTCATGGCAGATAATCCTGTCGATTCCGCACACTGCACAACGTGGTATTGCGTTCTTATTCTCGAGACCACACTCTGTTCTTTGCTTGGCAAAAATCTTATCCTGCGGTCTAATACAATGCGTCCACTGCCTCCGGACACTGGACCAGACGAATGGGAACTCTGGCGAAGCGAATCTGTGCAAAGTCTAGAGTTCAGCTATGGAGGCGTGCCTTCCGATCCGCATGCTCTGAACACAAGTCCAGTCCAATCGTTTGGCATCATCACACCTGCGAGGACTCTGTCAACGTTCCGTCACACAATAGGTTTGTTGCAATGGGCACGGCAGGCTATTCAGCTTTTGAACAGCGGCGCCAATCAAGATCCCGACATATCTGCCGTGAAAGCATGCCTGGACGGTCTTGAGACTTTCAAAGGCAACCTATCAGACATCGAGCTATCCGAAAGCTCCTTGTCTAGCATTCCGCAACATCGCCTCGACCTATACGGGTCATGGCTTTACTGGCAGATCTTGCTGACTCGACATTTGTATGTGAGATTCTCACTCATGCGGAAACGAGTACTCACAGCTTCCAAGTCAGATCATCATTCGACAACAACGCTGGCGCACTTCACGATGCACTAGTGCAACAAGCAGGGCTTCTACTGAACATCAAGTCTCGTCTATACACACACTATCGCACCCCAGTCTTGTCTATCGCATTACCCATAACGACTGCATCCATTACAAACGCACCAGATGCTATATACCAAGCAGCGAGAGCCTCTCTCGATCAAAGCCGTCGAATATCTCCAGATCTCGTAGACCGCCTGCGACATGCAACTTTCGATACGTTCTCGGCGCCTGGCACGTCCACATCTCTTCCCGAGGCTTTATCCTATGGCTACAACTCGAATTTTGCGACTCCACCTTTCAGTGCGGCATCAAGCGCGCCGCCTCAAGGATCCGGCGGGAGAGATTGGCATTCCACGTCCTTTGGGAGCGGAGATGCGCCAAGCAAGCAGGTTCAGAATCATGGCCTGGCTGCGCTTTTGGATTCGCAGACAAGTCTTCAGCAACAGGCTGATGCATCGAGCATGGCGCACGCCCAATCGGACAACACATACTCTCTGCCGTATGCTGCCATGCAAACTTTCTTGGACCAAGTAAATCTTGAGAACGGTCCGGCGCAGACCTTGGATAGCAGCAAGATATTCGACAGTGCAAGCTGGTGAGTCTAGTCTTCTACTTGTGTTAGCATTAATGACTGACGTCGATCTTTGCTCTTTGACCATTTGCAGGGCACAAACAGATGTGCTATCCTCATTGGGCTTCACCAACACGCCGCATGGCAGTCCAGGGCACACTGGCAACGAGTTCTCGGGTCTGACTGGTCTCCTAGATCGATGGAACTATAGCGATGGCTTCGAAAGGCTGTAGAGACTAGTCTGATGCTGTTTCTGTGCGGTAATTCAGCCCTGTATCGTGGGACACGCGGCAGAGCCGCGTTCTCATGGAAGGAGAAGGCCGAAAAGCACAGTACTTGCTGTCTGTGTGATAGCAGCAGATACGGATTGGGGTCCTGGCTGACACTATAGTAAGCCTACGTGCCCCTCGGTCAGTTGGTCACGCGCCGGTCGAGGTGGCAAGTCCCGCTCTGAATTGATCATCCAGGTCCGCTTTGAAAGCTTCATCCTGAGGGGGGTTGAGGGAGATCCTTGCTTCCGCAGTAGGGCATATCGGTACGCTTGTCCGCTGCTTCTTGAAGCCCTGCTTTCTCCCTCCCTCTGCTGCGCCTGTGTTCATTGCCCTCAAGCCAGCCTTTTTCAGCAATCGTCATGGCTCGAGAGACCCGCTTTGCAATCGCCACCCTCTCGCTGGGCTCGAATGCGCACCACCGCCTCGAAGACAAGCTCGCAGCGGCCGCAGAGGCCGGCTTCAGCGCCATCGAGCTGTTCCTACCAGATTGGGAACGATTCCTCGAGCTGTACCGCAGCGAGAATGGCGGACTTGTCGATAGTGCAGCGGTGCAAGCAGAGGCCGCAACTCACCTGGCACAACTGCTCACTCGGCTTCGTCTCCGCGTAAACTGCCTTCAGCCGGTTCGCGACCTCGAGGGCATCAGAGATCCCGTCCAGCGCCGTGCACGCTTTGCTCAAGTCAAGACGTATTTCCCAATCTGCAACATTCTTGATATCGACCTCATCCTCTGCTGCTCGACCGACAATGCTTCCACGATTGGCGATGTTGACCGGATATCGCAGGATCTCGTGGAGCTGGCAGACATGGCTAGCGAGTGGCATCGCAGCCAAGGAGGTCGGATGATTCGCATTGCGTATGAAGGGTGAGTGTGGCTTTTCCGCAACGGCATTCGATGGCTCTTGAAGGTATGCAGAAGATGCTGAGGCATCTACATACTTCCACCAGGCTCAGCTGGGGAGCACACGTCAACACATGGCGCCAAGCTTGGGCCTGCGTGAATCAACGACCACGAGCGAACCTCGGTCTTATCATCGACGGCTTCAACTCTTTGGCACGCGAGTATGCAGACCCATACGTCCCTTCAGGTCTGCAGCGTTCTCCTGCGGCATCTGAGAATTTCCTACGCAAGCATCTCGCAGACCTGCAAGCGACAGTGCCAGGGCACAAGATCTTCTTGTTCCAAGTGGCAGATGCCGGCTTGCCGACCGCAGGCTCTCCCGTCTCGCGCCCTCCTTCACCTGAATCTGGTATCCCGCGCTTGCAGCAGTGGTCGCGAAACTGCAGGCTTTTCCCACTGGAACGGACACGAGGGGCGTATCTGCCAGTCGTGCAATATGGACGCGCAGTTCTAGCTACGGGATATACGGGTGACTTGTCACTCGAGGTTTTCAATGCGTCGCTTCACAGCAATGATGCCCGTGTACCAAAGCAACACGCTCAACGGGCTTTTGAATCGCTCAAGAAGCTTAGCGCGGCCATGGATGGTGAGCTTCTGGTCTTCAGCTTCACTTCGTCGGTTTGATACTGAGTAACTACATGCCTCGCTGGCCCCACAGATCCCGCGACGCCTAATAGTGATTTGCCTGAATTTGTCTCGTCCAAAGGACAGTCTCCTTCTTGCGTTCCTGTCTATTCCAGTCCACGCATCCCGCGAGTCCCGCTTGCGCCATTGTAGCTGTATTTCGGGAGTCGTTTATGTATCTGAGCATGTGCTGGTTTTGTTGTTCACGTTATGATGCCCGTCAATCAAGTCGAGTTGAAGAACTGCTTTGCGCTAGTTTCTGAATTCTAGAAATGTCTGGTAGGTGCCCTCCCACAGCAGGGTGGATCGAGACCTGCTGATGATGCTGTAGCGGCTTTGACGTATGTTGAGAGTGACGGCCAAGTCTGGTGGTCGCTCTAGGCAGAGATGGCAGTCTGCGCGAAATGTCCTGGTCTGGAGGCCACGGCAAGGCACGCGTAAGGCACGTCACGTGACCGAATTAGTGTATCTTTCGCCGCAACGCTACGCGCTCTTGCATGAACAGCTTCATCATCAGTGAAAGCCAGCCAGCAAGTACACTAATCGTTCGCGGGAGCTGCTCAGCTGGCATCACTCCCTCGTCTGCATGAGTCCACTCATTGCGTGTTGCCAGCCAGCCCGGCAACCGGGTCGAGCGAAGGCAGAGGCGCGCAATCAGACGAGAGCATGCCACATGAGGCATGCAGACGATGATGACGACGGATGGGCGCGGCGGGAGCGCGATCCTCGCACGGTCAGAGGGACAAGGAGAATTCTGCTGCGGTGCGATGCGCTGTTTGCGGCAGCTTCGAGGATGCGCTGCGGGCAGAGGAGAGTCGCCGTGTCACTTGTTGATGGAGGTGTTGTTGTGGTGACGGGGAGAATATCATATATGAACTGTATCTACTGTAGCACGGTGTTGTCGTTGTTGACGTTGCATCAGTGACAGTGCAGTGCTGTTCGCCCTTGTTCACGCCCTCGACGCCTCACTTTCACCTCGTCCGCGCCGTTCCAGCCATCCAGAAAGAAGTCGCGCGGAAAAGAGTGCGAGGCTCGTCCTTCTCCCACCGTCCAACACGCAGCAGCAAGAGAGGTAGAAGAGAAGAGCAGCACTGCTCGAGGCATCTGCACATACAAGCGACCCGTCCTCTCGCCTCTTCCCGCCCGTCGTAGGCCAGTGCGACGCGCTCCCGGCTCTGCGCCTGCCTTTCTTTCGCTCCCTCGTGGTGACCGCCTCGACGACAACTGCAGGTGCTCGATGGGCCTCTAGACGCGGCTCTCTCTCTCAGTCTCTCTCTGGACAACATCCACCCACATTCGTTTGCATCTAGCACACTCCCACGCTCGTTTCATCCCCCCGTGACGCTGCCTGCTCGATCTCAACCAAGCACAATTGCAATCACGACGAAGGGATGTCACCGACATACAACAGCAAGGACATCAACATTTCCACACTCATTCGCATAACACGCTCTCTTGAAGAAACTCTTTTGGCCTCCCCTCGCGCACCCTGAACATCCCACCCGTCCTTGATCCGCGCATTTCTGCCATGCCCAGCGAAAACGCCCGCGAATCCGTCTACCTCAGCTACCTCCCAGAGAACGGCGAGGAAGTCGACGAGGCCACCAAGCCACAGGGTAGTGGTACTTCTCCCTCGCCTTCTTCTCCAAGCGCCGCTCCCCAAGAGCCTCTGCGCCGCCCTCTGAACCTGGGCATCGCGACCGCTGCAGTCAACCGCGCCGCCGCAGCAGCGCAGCAGCAGGAGCAGCAGCAACAGCATATACAGGCGCGCACAAACCTTCCCTCGCCAAACTCCGCCGGGGCCGCCTCGATGATGGCTTCCAACAATGGCGCAGCTGCAGGCCAACCTTCACGAGTCCAACAACGGCTTCGTGCTGGCCATGCTGGCGGTCCTCTGCCCGCTGGCAACCAGCAGCAACAGCAGCGGTCGCCACCTGTGCATGCGCGTCAGCTGATGGGACATCAACAGCCACCTCATCAGCAGCAGCAGCAAAGACCATCTCCGCCTCCTCAATACCGTATGGCGCCTCAGCAGCAGCGGCCTCCGCAGATGCGCCCTCTTGAGCTCAGAGGAGGGCAAGCCCACCCGCAAGGCCCGCCTTATACCCAGCATCCTCAGCAGTCACAACCACCTCGCGCAAACCGACCTCAAATACCAGTCTTGCAAGTCACTGTCCCTCCACCTGCGCATCAAGTCCAAGCTCCACCTCGCTCGCCCTTTTCATCATCTACAGAAACCCTAGTCGGCTCTCCGCTCGCGATGCAAAAGCAAAAACAGCAGCAATATGCCTCTGTTCCTGCTTCTCACCCGCAAAAGGGTGCTGGCGGTGGCAATTGGTCACCTTCCTCTTCGTCTGGATCCTCGCACAGCGCAAATCACTTCAACGGCCACCCGCCGCGCTCCCCATTGGGAGACATGCCCCCTGTCTCGCCTAGCATCAAGAACCTCCAACTCCAACTACCTGCAGAACGTACTGCCGACCCAGAAAACGATCGATTGTCACCTGCAATGCCAGGTGTGGGAAATAGCCAAAAGGATTGGTGGAAACGCTTCTCTACGGTTGTCCACCAAAACGAAGAAAGGGAGGCAATGGCAGAAAAAACTGGTTCGAAAGCCGCAGCAAAAGCACAGAGGTGCGTTCTGATATACCTTCACACACCTGGCAATGTCATTCTGTGACATAGACTGATGTTTACGAACCTTGAACAGCGAATGGCTCGACAAGCAATCTCACCGGCAGCGCAAGTACAGGATCTGGGTCGGCGTCATCGCCTTCTTGATCCTGGCAGCCATCGGTGGAGGGCGTGAGTTGCTTTTCATGCTCTGACTCTCTTCAGCCCATACACGGCACTAAATTCCATGCTTTTAATCTGCAGTCGCCTATCACTTCTTGACAAAAGGCAAAGAAAGCGTCAACACCCAGCCAACGACGCACGATTTTGGACGTGAGTGGCACGTCACTTGTACTCTGAAGTACACTCGTACTGAGCTTCTTGCTTCCTGCGTCTTTCTAGTCGGTACTTCGACCAAGGATGACACTCCGACAAGCACAGAAGATGATGGTGCCGCAGTCGCGACTCCGACTTCATTCATGCCTGCTCCAAGCGCAGTACCCGCAGGCAACCACCTCAGCAGCGTTGTTGCAGCCGGTCGTCTAGCAAAGCGGAGAGAAGCAGCTACGCCAGTCCTTGGCGCGGCTCAGGACATTCTGGCTCTGCCTAGCGCTACAAGCGACGCATTGCGTCGGCGCTCTCTGCAGCATGCTGCTGCATTGTCCGGCAATCGGCACGCGCACGCGCAGCGAAGGAGAGACTTTCATCGGCTGGATTAGCTGGCTTGTCGCATCTGACCTACCCTCAATCTGAAGCGCGACCACCAGCTTTTCTGGCCTTCCCGACTACCAAACACATTCGGGGATTATCTGCCTCAAACCCTCCTTTTCGCCCTTCATCATTCATGGACATTCAAGGTTTCTTTGACCAGCGATTAGATGTTTTTTTCTCTTTCTCTCCTCTACTCGTCGACACTTTTTCTTTAGGATGTCACGAGCTCCTCGGCCCCCTCTCTCTGCTAGGCCTATGACGACAGTGAAATCTCGTAGCAGCCACTTTCCTTATCGTGCTTGTAACAACGGCTGTACCACTTCCTGTGTACAATTAGTAGATGGTCAAATTTATCTGCTGAATACCTCAAACTGGGTAATCGAAGTGGAATACCAATTCGAATTCGGTATCTAAAATTTGCGCCTCGCCGCCTCCACAGCTGCTTGGATCTCCATTTTCGCGATATATCTACCCCGACAAAGCATACTAAGCCGCAAATGTACTTGCTACTTTGATGCCGTATGCAAAGTGATGCAGACGCGTGTCGACTAGATAGCCTAGCTTTTGGTATTCGACAAGCGTATCGTAGAGGGCTGTCGGTGTAATGCAATTTTCAATTACGAAACCCGTAGTGACTTTGAGCACGAAGCCGCTCGCAAAGCACTTACTGCGGACTGGCACAATGCGAATTTCGATCTGGAAGAGCACGTATACAATGGGTCAATTGTAAATCCCTAAGATGGCCTTTGCACGCACAAATTCTCCTTCATCGAGTTTTTGTTTCGGACTTGGAAAGTCTTCAGTCCCTTCCGGGAGCTCGATTTCGACGGTTACAAGGATTGTAGTCTCCGTAGTCATGCCTGATTAGAAAATTAAAAATATCAGTTTGAAGCGATCTGCGCTTGATGTGGTTTCTGAAAAGTGACCTGGAGAATCCGCACATGGAAAGCTAGCTTCTTTGACTTGACACTTTGTAGTTGCAGATGCTCCATACCCTGTTTCTTCTTGTAGCTCACGAATCGCAGCGTCGCGAGCTGTCTCGCCTTCATCTATCAGACCTGCTGGGAATTCGACAGAGATACCATCGATAGGTGGCTGCAAGTTGAGCGACAAAGTAAATAAGTTAAACAGCCGTCTATCGTGGATCATTCGAATCGTCAGACGCCTCACGCGGTATTGCAGCACGATGATGGTGTGCGCCTCTTTTGTTGGATGCCTGATCTGGGTAAAGATGTCGACGGCGTCTGCTTCTGCCCCTTTGCTTCTAGTCTTTCGGTTTGCAGCTTCCCAGCGGCGCTGTCGTGGCTTTCACACATCAGAATCAATGGAACCACTCTTTGCTGCGAACAGACTCACTTCTGCCCCGTTGGAAGCCTGATACTTCAACTGTCGCAGTTCGATAAATTTGGCATCCACAGACTCTAGCGGCTCGCTTGACAGGATCTTGGGCGCACCCAGCGACGTAGCAGGGCGTGCTAATGCGGGCATGCTTAAAGATGGTCTCTAGGTAGTATCAGCTTCTTGTGAACTCTTGCGCTTCAGCTTCAAGTGTGGAGGCCAGAGGACCAGCGGTTTCGGAAGAGCGGTGACGTTGTATCCAGCGAGACTGACTTGAGGGTACGAGGATCCAGAACAGGCAGACACAGGCCCAAAGAGGAATTCTCCAACGCACCAACTGGTCAGATGTCAAGAGAGAAGGTCCAGCGTCTGGCTGAGCGAAAGGTTTTGGAGCTGGCCGGTCGGTTCGCTTGATCGACCCGAAGGTGTTTGGCTGCAAGGTACGACTATTTGGTGAAATGTACAAGAGGGCCACCGCGCGCGTCTATCAACATCTACGCGCAGTCTTTGGAATGGAAGCAGAGCCACGTCGACGCGTGTTTCACTTGTGTCGACTAAGCACTGGGTCGAAGCTCTCACATCAGCCATGTCGGGCTACTCGACTGACCAGCTGCCAGACAGCAATGGATACAACATGCACGCAAGGCTCATCGGTGCTATCCCGCACAGGAGCGAGGATCTCTTCGTCAGTGTCATGATGGGCATTATCTTCTGGGTCGCAATGGCCGTCGGAATATGGCGGTGGATGCAGAAGCGCGACGACATCTTTCCCTTCAAAGTGAGTTGTCAAGTCCGCTTGATCTCATTTGGCATCTGACTCGCGCTTGTTTCTCATCCAGACCAATGTGCTCCTGGGCGTCAGCGTATCCTGCTTTTTCCTAGGATTAGGCTTCTTCGTCCGCGCAGGGTTGGCTGATACAGATCAAGCAAAACGGAAACGAACAACATACATTGCAGAGCAGATCTTCTTCGTCTTAGCATCTCTCATCTGGGGTGAGGTGGACCTTCCGGCCTTCTTGTCCGAAACTTCTATGCTCACTGAGGATACCTTCTCTGCTTGTTCGCAGTGGATTTGCCTGTCTTGACAATAACGCGAGATGTCGTGTATCTGGACGTCCTAGAAGCCGATGCCCAAGTTACAGGAAAACCGCTAGAATGGCCATTGCCAAAGCCACCCAAGCACTGGTTCTCAAGGTTCACAATGCTGGGTCGTCTATTGACGATACTGGCTGGCGTACTATACTTTTATGGCTTCAGCCAATTACCGAATCCCGGTGATAGGCAGCCGCCGTCTAAGAAGTCAAGCAACCTACGATTGGCGGCTTCACTTATCATATTCCTGCTTGTGCTGCTCAATGTGAGTTGCGTAGCGGTACGAACCTGTATGATTCGAGCTGAGTGCCAAATCTGTGTCAGCTTCTGGCGTTCGCGTCAGTAGCGACTTCGGGATAGTCTGTCTGCTTCAAGTAACACATGTCATTGCACTTCGCAGGTTTCATGTGGTCATCATTCGGTTCTTCGATAAAGCCGCTTTGAAAGGACGCTTGCTGGCTCTCTTTCTTAACCTCTTCGTCTTCGTGACCGCCCTATATAACTTCGTGATAGTAGCGTGGGTGCTGCAAATCCGGACCGTGCCAACGTCTGCTGATTGACAGGCGAGTACAGCGTGACAGATGACTACTCTCCTCTCTTCGATTCCAAAGTCTTCTTTTATTTCGCATATGCCTTCTTTCCAGCATGGCTTGTGAGTTCCGATGGCCTTGCCCAGTGCATTCGAAGCTTACAACTCTGTCGAACAGGTAGCAGCATGCATTGTCATCGAGGTCGGGACAGTGAGTGAAACGATTATCTGGTATAAGTCTGTGAGCGTGTCTCTGAAAGCATCTCCTTCTTGTCGAGTAGTGGTCTGGAAGTAGGTCGCGCAAGCAGAGCAGGCTTGGCAGGGATGCTGATGTTGTTTGCTTGCATGACAGCACGAGGATTCAAATACATCGTCGTCTAGTCTGCCGAATGGCGAGCATTAAATAGCTGGTCACTTGGTCTGTCGGCGAGCCAGTGGTTCCGATGTCCACCGGCGCAGCATGCTCTCAGCCTGCCGATGCTTGCATGCACCATTGTAAATGATTTGAGAATGTTGTACGATACTGTCCAAAGGTGCACTGTGACGGTAGTTGCAATCAGGAGAGAGAGAATGAGACGCCGAGGCAGATCTTGCCAGGCGGTCAAGCCGGCCGCTCCGTTGCTGATGATCGAAGCCTGATGGGCGCGACCGCGATTCATACCGTGGAGCCTTGACTTCGCTAGGTCCACCTTCCGGCAGATTTGGTCTACTTTCGAAGAAGAGGCCTTTGGCCGATCCGTCAGGCAACACTGCTTGACAATCAGTCGAATCACATCATCACAGGCTTCACTGGTTTAGTCATTCGGCTGGACTTCTCTTGGCCACAAAAGCATGAACGACACACAACCCGTGAATAGCGTGAACGACGAGGATACAGAAGCAAATGCGGATAAGAATGCAGCTACTCCAAGGCACGTATCCGAGAAGACGCAGAAGAGTCCGAAAGCAAGTCTCACCTCGCGGCTTGGATTTCGCAAGAACAAGAAGCCCTTGTGGCTGAAGACCCGAAGCGCAGAATGGTTGCTCCAGCTCTGCGTGGGCTACGGTATCTTTGTAGATCTCTGCGGTGAGCTTGAAGATCTGGTCACAGATTACAGGGCAGTCTCTAAAGCACTGTCAACAGTCTATGGCATCGCAGCCCCAGTCATACCGTTCCGCCTGGAAACCCTCGGATATAGGAATATCGAGTCCCTCACAGGCTGGCTTGTGGCCGGTGAGTGCTTCCTACTGACGCTTATAGATATAAAGCATTGACTCGTAATTCTCAATAGCATATGCTGGTGGCCTGATTATCTCTTCGCCCCCAATTGGGTATCTCGGCGAGAAGGTCAAAAGCAGACAAGGACCCCTATTGCTCTGTCAGTCATTCCACTAATACCGGTCGTCACAAAGGCGAGCTGAAATTGAGTTTCTTGTTCAGCTCTTCTCTTCATGGCCGGCGCTCTCGTCATGTTTATGCTCAGCAAGACGTTTGTCCTCCTTCTGGTTTCACGCATCCTTCAGGGTGTCAGCGGAACGGGTATCTGGACAATCGGCCTAGCTCTGCTAGCCGACTGTGTACCAGAAGAAAGGCTTGCACTAGCTATGGGCAATGCCATGGTTGGAATGTCATTGGGAGCCTTTGCAGGGTAAGGAAT
The DNA here is from genome assembly GCA_003351005.1 of Cystobasidiaceae sp. HBUAS51001. NCBI lineage: Eukaryota > Fungi > Basidiomycota > Cystobasidiomycetes > Cystobasidiales > Cystobasidiaceae > Cystobasidiaceae sp. HBUAS51001. The sequence continues at coordinate 87,055 of QOZY01000029.1, read as the reverse complement.
TTACTACGTTCGGTGTCATCAGAAGGCTGACTACGCAATCAAGACCTCCAATCGGCGGCGCTTTGTATCACAATCTCGGTTTCTACGCTCCCTGGATTTTCAGCATAGCCATCGTCAGTCCTTGCCCTATCTCAGCTACCGAACTCCGTACTGACGCTGATATACAGCTGGTGCCTGACGCAATCTTGCGTCTCCTGATCATCGAACCCAAAGATGCTGTACTGTGGCAAATGGAGACGGCTTCTGAAGACGAGACAAAGGAAGCCGCCCTCTGTAGCGCGAACGCAGAAGGAACTGCAATCACAAGCCCAGCTCGAGCTTTCTTGAGCCTTTCCTACAATCTACGAGCCATCACATCCATGTTAATTTCTTTTGGTATTGGCATCTATGTTGGCGGAGTTCTCGATGGTGCCTTGACACTCAAGCTCAACGATGTGAGACTACTGCATGGCAGCACAATGCGTCCAGACTGAGACGCCTCTCCCTCAGCGCTATGGGCTCAATTCACAGGGCGCAGGTCTCGTGTTCATTGCCAATGCCGTGCCGGCCCTGGTATTTTCTCCGCTGTCTGGCTACCTCACCAACAAGTATGGCCAGCGCCTAATAGCAACCGTCACTCTAGTCGGCGTCTGCACGGTCCTGCCTTTCATCTGCATCAATAGCATGAATCTGGTCAGCTTCTGTGCTGTTCTTGCTTTCATTGGTGAGATAGCGCCTATGCTACTTGACAATGCCGCAGCGTCTGAAAGTCCTGTGTGCAGGTGCCTTCTGTAGCGCACTGGCACCTCCTATCAGCATGGATCTAGCTCAATTGACCAAGATCACTCCGGGTCTGGGATACGCACACTCCTACAGGTGGGTGACCTAGAGTTATGCTAGCAACGAGCGAAAAGACTGAGTTCCTTCTGCAGTATGTTCAATATTGCATTCAGCCTCGGCAGCTTCGTCGGGCCTATAGCTAGTGGTCAATTGCTGCAAGGCCTTGGTATCAAGAACGGCTTCTTTGTCATGATCGGCCTTACCGAAGGCTGTTTCTTGCTGTGCATCCCGCTAGTACTGCGGTATTTCCCTAAAGACGCTCGCTCCATCTGAATCACAGCTGGATCAAAAGATCGACGGCATGCCACGTCTCAAGGCCAAGAGGGCTAAGTTGCGTGACCGATGACCTCCATTGGAGCGTACCGGAAGGTCAATGAGCAAAGCTGTTTGCGCTCCTTCCATATCCGAGCTGGCTGGATGAGCGTAATCATCTCCTGGCCTCGAGCGCGTACCTACACGAATGACAAAATGCGAGGCAACTTGCATCCCTGTATAAGTCGACCTCCAAATCGTGAAGAACGTTCCAAGCAATATCGATGTGCAATGCCAGTGCGATGAAGGCGAGATGCAGGACTCCCCTCCCTAGTGGTCGATTGTTTACAGTGGGTGGCTCTGTGCACGTTGGTTGCTGGGAGAAGATCTGGCTACACGGTCGCAGTTCAAGCTACGTGCCGCAAATACGACACATCTGGACACCTGCCCAAGCTCGCAGGGATGCTGGCCTGCCACACGGAAAGCGATCATCTAGGAACGACAACAGCTTGCCCATAGAAAAAGCGAACCAGCTCTGGCGAGTGGAGCCGATAGACGTGAGGCGGCAAACAGTAGCTGTTTGAGGCTCATTCACACACACTCCGCGTTGTCGACTAGGGACTTTACGGGCGGGAAACGTCTGCAACTTCTTCCTCATTACCTTGCAATGCGGAATCGTCGGCTAGAGACCCGTTCTGTGATTGCCCTGTCTCGCCCTTGCCAAACTTGCGCTGAGGAATGACTTCAAAGAAGGCCTTCTCCCAATCGCGGTATTCAAGCCTGAGGGCAGACGTTCAGGTGACCAGCCAACACCAGGTGCATAATATCTGAGTCTCCAAGAGCTCACCACTTTGACATGATGTCGAAGCACTGATTGACTGTCAGGACTTTCCGGGTCGCCATTTCAATGTATTTGCCAATAGGGAGAGCCGCATGCTTGATGTTGTGCTCTTTTGCGACTCCGAGGCACAAGTTCTGTGATGAAGAGGGAGACAGGATCTGGTCAACATACTGCATCGAAGTTCGAGAGAATCGGCGATGTCACGGCTGTGCGAGAGTGTGTACCTTGTACCGGTTGTGGTCGACAATGCCACCAATGATATAGGTGGTTCCCTCCTTCAGCTCCTCAAGTTCCTCTCTAGAGTCGGCAGTCAGGTAGATTACAGTGTCTTTGTCGATTTGGCTGAAGTCCGGTGTTTCTGATGGTGCTGAATTATCATTCCCTGATGATCCTGCTTTTGCCTCCATCGTCTGGCCCGCCAATGATTCTGGCATCGGATCGCTAGGCGCAGACCAGAGCTGTTGTATCGGTATCTTGAGCGTTTTGATCCCTTTCCACCGCAGATGACCAGCATCTCCGGCGGATTCCATGCGTCGCTCCAGCTGGCCTTCGAGTGGCGTGAAGATGACATTCGCAGGCCTTGCCGCGTATCGATTTACATTGTAGACGTGCGATAGCTGTATGTGCATAGACTTGATTTCCTGTAGAAATCAGCGTGCGCAGATGCTGTCATGAGTATAGCCTCCATCGTTACAACACACGGGCAAGTCATAGATAGCCCACTTTCTCCGTCATCTTGTCATCAAAGCCAAGATCGATGACAATATTGATATTCGCAGGTATCTGGTCATTGGTCGACCGTTTCTTCTTCTTGACCAGTCCAATCTCAGCAGGATCCGCGCCATCCTCTTCGACCATCCTTCGTTTTTCTGCCTTTCGTTCTTTGCGAGCTGCCTTTTCTCGTGCCCGTCTTGCAGGTTGCTCGGCTTTGTAACGAGCCTGACGGGCTAGCTTCCGTTGCTGGTTCTTTGAGAGATTTGATCCGGCAGCCTCACCCTGGCCGTCGTCTGCAGCTCCGTCACCTTCGTCTGCAGCTCCATAGATGGCAGCGACCTCGGAAGTTGGTTCTTGAGCAGCCTCGAGGTTCTTCACGTCAGTCGACAGTCGAGATGTACTGGCCTCTGGAACGTCTGGCTCCACTGAAGCGCTCATGGAACAGTGACTGCTCAGGACAGTCGTCCAAGATACAAGTCTAGCAAGGTCTGCCGTTTCCACGTAGCACCGCGAAGCAGTCGACACGTGACTTCAGCAAATTCCAGCTCCACGTATCGCATCACACCTCACGACAGTTTCGAGAGCCTGGGGCAAAGATCAAGATCACCGACACTGCACGATATTGAGCACACTGATTGCAGCACAATTCCCCGACAAAACGAGCAAAGAGACAGAAAATCGGTGGGTAAAACATGAAGACAGCCAAAAGTCCGACAATGAGAAATGCCAGGATGACGTGCTGTTCAGCATGTGAGTGATGAGAGTGTCGATAGCAAAATCGCCATGCCATTCTTTGATGTATGTGTGAAGTAGCTAGCTAGCTAATAGGGCGGTATCTTGAGGTTTGTAAGGGAAGTGCGGGAGGTCGACCAACTTTACTGGTATCGCATTGCATTGGCGCCGGACTGCCGTACCAAGACATGCATCGCCAGGAAGTCGATGATCTTCCCATCGCGTTCATCTGCTCTGTAATTTAAACGCTCGAAGGCATTTACTCGTTGAGAATAGTCGTGCGGACGATGATCTCGGTGACCTGGTAAGGGTCAATGTTGGATGCAGGTCGTCTGATGAGGTGAATGACTGGTCAGCAACAAGTATAATTTGATTTACCCAAGGAAAGCATCTGCTCACCGGTCCTCGAAGTAGCCCTTGCCAGTGGCAGAGACGGATCGGGGGATTCGGATGGAAGCACCGCGATTCGCGACGCCGGAGGAGAAGGTGCCAATGTGGCCAGTCTCGTGTCGTCCAGTGAGGCGGAGGTCATTGTCGTCACCGTACACGGCGATGTGCTCCATGTGTCGCTTGGACATCTTTTCAATAGCAGCCTCAATGTGCTTGATACCGCCCTCGGCTCGCATTTCAGCAGTCGAGTAGTTGGTGTGGCAGCCGGCGCCGTTCCAGTCGCCTTTGAGCGGCTTGGGGTGGAAAGAGACCTTGATGCCCCATTCTTCGCAGACGCGGAAGAGCAGGAAACGGGCCATGGTGAGGTGGTCACCCATGTCGATACCCTCGCAAGGGCCGACTTGGAACTCCCACTGCGATGGCATCACCTCGGCGTTGATACCAGAGATGGTGACACCAGCATAGAGACACGCTCGGTAATGAGCTTCGACGATATCACGGGCAAAGACCTTGCCGGTACCTGCATAGATCAATTCAGCGGGAAAATCAGAAAAGAATGGGCCAAGCCTGTGAGGATGAATTGCGCGCACCGACACCACAGTAGTATGGGCCTTGGGGACCGGGGAAACCACCCTTGGGCCAGCCGTAGGGAGCACCTTCGTTGTTGAAAAGAGTGTACTCCTGCTCGATACCGAACCAAGGAATGTGTTGCTTGGCAGCATCCATGGCCTTCTTGCACGAGTATCTGGTTACATGAAATACGGTCAGTGAGCTCGTGCAAGAGTGGATGCTACAAGCAGCGCTGGGGAGCGCTGCGGTCTAGAGATGAACCCACCGGTGGTTGGACCTGACTGGAGTGCCATCGGCGTGGTAGCACTCAGCGAGCACGAGGACGTTGCTAGGGCCGAAATTTAGCTTTCGGGCTTCCATCAGACTGATTCCCCACAACTCACTCTCCACCACGGAAAGGATCACGGAAGACGGCGGCAGGGCGGAGGTAGACATCAGAGTCGTGTCCCTCGGCCTGGTTTGTAGAAGAGCCATCGAAGTTCCACTCCTTGTAGTCCTCAACGTTCATCGAGGCTTTCTCGCAGGTCTGTGGTGCAATGGGAACATATCCGTTAGCTTGTGTTGCCCGAATCTGAATCCAAAATGCATGTGCTGCCTCTGCAAAGCCTCCGTTGCTAGGTGTTGCGTCGCATTTTTTGGGTGGCTTTGCCCGCCGGTAGCCGACTTCCCCCACCCAGCTGATAAGGCTGTAGCAGCGCACAAGAGGCTACTGCAAGCCGAGACAGCACAGAAGAGGACGCTTACAGTTGTCTTGCATCTATTCGTTGCATTGAGAGCGTTGTACGAGTGTTTGTTCGTATTCCGGTGCGGTAGGAAGAAAATCACGTTTGCATGACGGGCCAAGAAGTCAGCCAAAAAGCTCCAAAGCAAAGGAAACGCCGAAAGCAAATGAAATTCACCGCAGACCTCCATCCCCATCCACCCACACATACTCCGCTTGCACTTCTCCATTCTTAGAAGGCAAGTTCATGTACTTGGCCAAGTGGCCGGGGTGCGAGAAGCCAGAATCTAGCGAGGCCATGGCGACGGGGGGAAGCTGGCGAGGCGGGGACAAGGTAAGCACGGTACGAGCAGCAGGAGAGCTTGTAAAGCCTCACAAGGTGTGTATGTGTGAATATAGGTGGTTGTGCAGATGCGCCGTGTGCGGTTGGAGGAAGGCGAGGCGAGCAGGCGGGCTACACGGAGGAGCGCAGTGCAGGATGAGCGGAAAAAGTTGAGCGCGGGATTTGCCGGGGCAGCGTGGGGGGCCAGCAGATAAGAGGTGTACGCAGCTGTTGAGCAGCGTCGTAGTCGGGTCGGTTGGTAGAAGAGGCAAGAGTGCGCGCTGACTGCTCGCCTGCTGCTCGACTGGCCGGCTCGCCTCCCCTCCAAGCTGGTCCTCGTGGCCTGCTCGCCCTTCCCTTTCTTCCTTATCGCTCACACCGCCACCAAATGCACGCTGTTCATTCGGGTTGCAACTGGTCTCCAAACAGACGCCCGGCCATCACAAACACAGCTGGCTGGCTGGCTGGCAAAGACAAACAGACTAGAGACTGGAGCTAGGAGCTGCGGTACACAGAAGCTGGTTACACCACTGCCATCATTCGGAAGCCACTTTAATGAGCACGACGCCTGACTGTAGCCATGCCTGTGCAAGGACCTGACGACCGAGAGAAATCCGACAACAATTTGGCTTCTTTTCTCACTGACTTCATGACTACAGTAGGTGGGCAAGTGCGGTACCAACGAGCGCACATGCTCCTGCACGACCCAGCCACGTGCGTCACGGTGTCCGCCTGCACCCTGGTGCAGGCCTGTACAACACCACCACCCTAGGCACTCAAAATCGTTTGAATTGAATCGCGAGAGGATGAAGCAGGCTTGGACAGCATCGGCCGGCCATGCTACCATGCACAATGCAACATGAAGTCGGGCAACAAGATTGAGCTTGCCGCTGGACGGACTCTCAGTCGTTGTTAACTGTACTCGATGAGCCGCATTCTGTCAGCATTAAGCGGCCCTGACTGTGATCCTGCACCTTCCAGCTGTTGACAGAGTCAGAATCCCCGGCGCAGAATGGGCGCCCTAGCTGTTGAGCAGCATGCAAGATCACCAGACCGGATCCGCCCTAGATTGTCCCAGAGTAGTTCCAGTCAGCTCCCTCACCGTCAGCCAAGAAGCAGACTAGCCCTCTATTTTGCACAATGGCTTCAAGGTAGGCACGGACCGATTTCTTTGTTGGCATGCTTCAAATGCGTGTCTGACCTGGCTCTCAGCTACCGCATGGATAGATTACAGAACTCAGCTCAAACGAGAGCACCCAAAAGAACAAAGAAGACCACTCGAGGTCCCGGCCCCAGAGGTTCAAGGTCTACGCAAGAGGGGCTTAAGCCCTCGGCCTGCCTTATTCTGTTGTAGCTGCCCACACAAAGTGGGCAGCGCTTTTGGACTGCAATGGAGTAGGTCTGGTACCTTTTGTGCATTCAGAACGGTCATACAGACGCCCATTGGGCGTCGCGACTGATCAGGCGCATTGTCCTTGACGATCCGAAAGGGGATACATGCATAGCTAACCTTTTCCGGTGCTGCACCGGCTTCACTCGCATCGCGGCGGTCGCAATGCACCGAGGTGCTCAGATGCACGTGGCGAGACATAGGGACTTCATCAGACCCGACAACCGGCGGGTGAATGGGCAAAGAGCAAGCCTATGAATGCGAAAATTTGCGACGATTCCATAACATTTAGGCAGCCTTGCGAAGCGGAGCAAGTCCTGGTCCGGACCACAAGGCCTGAGGCTGTAGCCGTGGGCTTTCAGGCTAACAGCTCGCGGATGGATAGACCCGAGCGCCTCTGACAGCATCTCTCTGTTCATAGCAAGATCCCTGGTACCTATCAAATACATTTTCTAGCTTCTAGTCGTTCGCAGTCTAGGGGTGCTCTTGGTACGTTCAGATTGGCTTGTGATGCGACACCTTCGCTGACCACAAGGTCTATATTTGCAGACATGGACGCAGACATGCATCAGATAGTGCGGTCTTCCAGCTCCTCGCCTCAAGCAGTAGCGCAGACGATACACATAGGCCCATTTCGAGCAGCTAGCGCGTCACCTTGTCGAACTTGCGAGTGGACCTTGAAGCCGACCACAGCACAGCCGGGACAGGATAGCGCAAAAGACACGCAAACAGTCGGACCGTCCTACGGACGAAACAACTACATGCGCTCTTACAAGCAGCTGCAAGTTTGGATTGCAGCTCTGTCTCTCTCGGATTCCAGCTACGAGGTCCAGCAAGCTCAGCTCGACTTCTTGAACGATCCGGTTCGGTTGCAAAAGTGAGTCTCCCTTTGTACCTCAGCATCTCGCGTGATCCATTGTGCTGCCTCCCGCTTCTGCAACGAGAGGCGCACATCGGGTGCCTGCCTTGCGCTCGCAACAAGGCGAGCGGCCCATGACCGTCTTGTACCCTTGGCACACAAAGGGTTAACAGCTGCGATGCAATAATTGAGGAGCTAGCGCTTTAGCATATGTATACAAGCTGACGCCTTTCGCCTACTCCTATCCACAATACCTTTCCTTCCTCGCGCCAACCGTATACCCTGCCCTTTCGATTGATTACCCGTTCCAGGTATCTCAGAGCAAGCTCCGGTCGACTTGCTCTGGCAAAGAACAAGATAGTGAACGCTGTTGAAAGGATATCAAGAATGTCGTCGCTTGCGCAGACCATGCCATCAACAGACGGAGAACATTGGGCCGCTCGTTCGGCTTCACCCGGTCCTGAAAATGCAGGCTCTGCTGTTCTGCAATCTCATTCGGGCTCCACGCTCGTCGAAAGATCGGAAGAGGGTCGCAGAGACAAGCTTTTGCCTCTAGATCGGCCCGCTGCTGCTCACCCCAACTCGCCTGGCGTTGCCGATCTTCACCGAATCATCAATGCAAAGCTGGAAGAAGCCGAAGATACATCCTATCCTCCAGCAGCTCGGGCTGGAGACGCGAATCGCTCATTACAGACGGAGTATCCTCACGGTCACGACAAAGCACTCGCGACGCCTACTAAGAAGGAGGAGGACGACGGCGTTGAGATGCTGCTTATGATGCGGCGCAATAGAAACAACCAGCGGGCACCATTGCCCGCGCCGCTCTCGCAAGCAGCCATCAAATCCCGCACCGGACCCACTGCTAAGTCTTCCTCTGCCATCACACCACATCATGGCATGCCCAGCTCGCATCCTTACTACAGGTCTGACAGGGTGCTGGCGTCCCCAGCCTTCAGATCGGGAGCAGCAGACCACGAACAGGTCCGACAACCCGAACTTCAACGTTACAATTCGGAAAAGCATAGCCCAGCAATACGGGCATCTCTTCAGCTCCAAAATCGCCCACGCGATAAAGGAACGAATGTCCGATACGAGCCGCAGCGGCTGCGCAAGCCGACAGAGTATCGTCCAACCCAGTCCGGTATCGACATCTCACATGCGCGAGATGCTATGAAGGACAATCCAAGGGACAAGGCTGCAACATCTCCAAGGGTTTTCATTCCCCCTCCGATCTTTTCACCGCGTCACGGACCTCTGGCTCGCCCGATGTTGCACAACCGTGCACTGTCTGATATGCGACCGGTGCCACGCTCTCCGACTTCCAGAAACGGTATTGCAACGACTTCAAGACCTCCTTCTGCACCGTCGCAGGCTGAAGCTCGGGTCCCTGCAACGGAGCAGCTGCATCACATTCATCAGCCCTATAAGAGCGGGTCACATTCGCTGACTGCCCGTCGGCTCTCGCCTCCGAGATATCAAGACTATTTCGATGATTTAGATCGACCTATCGCATCGCCCATTAGAGAGAGCTTTGTTCGATCGTCCAACACTACTCAGACTGGCATCTCCGCGACTTATCTGCCAGATGGAAAGATTAGACATCCAGCCTCACGATCTCCTCCAATCCGCATGGCGCAACAGCAAGTATTACGCCCTTCATCTACTGACCCTAAACAGCCGGCAGTCCTTGTGCAAGGCTTGAAAAGGCCAGCACCGGAAAATCAGGACTCCTCGCAACACCGCGGACTGCGTTATATTGCTCCTCATTCCCAGCAGAGCAGCAATGTTTTGCTCCTCTCTGCCGAGCACGTCATCAAGAGGGCTAGGACCGACTCGATGGAGTCTAGCAATAGTGGCAGTGTTCCCTCGCAATGCGACACTTCGCCGCCAAACCGCCTCAGACTGATTGCACCGGTATGTGCTGGACCAGGCAACAACATGGCACACACACATTCGAACGTTGGCAAACTTACACAGCAGCACCCCAAGCAAACGCAGCGCGAACGAAGCCCTGCTCATATACGCGACTATCCTGCAGGACCAAGTGAGCCAAATCGAGGCAGCGCGGCGGGACCAGCTGGTGTGTCAAGCATGCTCGGCGCACTGCTTGCTGAAGTGACGTCTGGAGGTCAAAGTAATTCAGAAACTGCAAAAGCTCTTGCAGATGTGGCCATGAGTCTAGCACAAGTAGCTGAACGACTTCGCCAGTAAGCTTTTTGGAGAGGGTGATGCAGAGGCAGGCAGGTCACGTGTTTGTAGAAGTAGCGTCATCTCACAGCGGTGTTCTTGGCATCCACATAGCAATAGATGCATGAAGTCGAGAATGAAGGGCAGCATCGCAAAGGAAAGCGGAAGAGGCGGATGGACGACCAAGCAAAGGACCATCCGCAGAGGCCTTGCTGATCCCGCAAGCGTGCCGATCCAGCGTCAACGTCTGCTGATCGCCGTCGACCCACGCAAGAGCAAGAGAGTGAGCCAGGTGTGATGCGGCTTGACCTTTCGACGACGCGAGAAGTGGCTTTCTACATGCTTCTGCAGTGCACAATAGCGCGACGCGCCCACCATGAGCGCGCACGAGGCCTCTCCCTTGTTGACGCCTGCAGCTGTCTCTCAGCGACATCGGCTGGCTCCGCCGGCCGTTCGCTTTCCAGGCCACAGCGATGTCAATAGCCTGGAACGACAGGGCAGCTACGGCTTTCCACGCAAGGCAACCTCGACTGCCACGTCAAGTGAATCCACGCTCGTCTCAACGGACGATACGCAACAGGCTGGGTTCCGCAGGCTGGGCGATCCTCGTCAAGCGATTACGCGGGAGGACTCAAAGGTGTACACGAGCTTTCCGCATCCCACAGGCAGTGAGTGCGGCTTGCTCGAAGCTTTGCTATGACCTTCAAATAATTATATGTCTTCCTCCAGCGCCCTGGCGCGAGCTCACGACTCCAGCTGAGAACCACGACTCCCCATTCTTTTCGCACTGGTTCAGCAGCAATTCCAAGAAAGCCGGTGGAACGAGCGGCAACGTCGGACATGCAAGCGACATAGAATCACAGGAATTTTCCACCCGACCAGGACTTCCTCAAGTCACTCGAGCGTGTCTCTGGGCCGAAATCAAGTGCTACGGCCGGTACATCCTCCCAACAATCTTTGTCTTCGTCATCCTGGTCCTCGTCATCGCTCTTGGAATATTCTATCGAGTCAAAGGATGACATCTCCTTCTCAATTTCAAGACTCTGTGTATGGATCACGCGGTCGACCACTCATCATGATGGTCCTAATTCTCACGTTTCGACATCCGGCAATTCAATAGCTGGGAGAGTACGCCGCGCACCTCCCCTATGTAGCCTTTACCGCAGTACCCTTGATGTGCATTGTATCTCGCTATACTCGTACGGCTCTGGGAGCCTTGTGTAAAGTCTGTGATAATTCGAATACAGAAAGGGCGGAACTCATATTGTGGCGGCTCTGACCGAGGACACGTGCAGTCAGCATGATCTTCACGTTGACACAGACCAATTCTCTATACAAGGCCAAGCCTTGTTGCATGTGCTGACTCTCACTCTCTCTCGAGGGTGCCATGCAGAATGGCTCGCCTGGCCCGGCAGGCAGTAGTAATCCTGCTGGCCGGCAGGTGACGTTCAAGCGATATGACCCAAGCACATCGAGGCGTCTCACACAGCTCTCGTCAAATGGCGGAAGCGATGGCATGGTCGGATCCAGCACGTCGAACACTGCTGCGCCGCCAACGCGAGTACTGGGAGGTCGCCCAGCCACTATCGTCACGACGTCAAGCCCGCGGTCCACTGCGTCGCCCTCGCATGACGGCGGAGGAGGGGTCGGCATGGCCATGGCTGAGGAGCCGACAGCCAGAACGGGCAGCGACTACTTTGTGACGCAGCACAGTGACTCGACTGCCCAGTCTCTTGCGCTTCGCGAACGCGAGAGGCTGCGGCTCGAGCAGACCCGACAGAACAGCTACTCGAGCTCGGGCTCGAGCGCAAGTGGAGGCACACCAGCGAAGCAAGCTGCGAAGCTCGCCTCTACGCCAAGGAGTGGTGTCACCGGACAACTCAACGGCTCTTTCAAAAGCGACAGCAATGGCATGCAAAACCTGTCCACCATTCAGTCTCGCGGAAGCACTGCGTCTGGCATATCGAATATATCGAATGGGGAACAATCGCAAAGCCGGGACTCTTCATTCGAGAACGGCACTCCTGTTCGTGCGCAATATGCAGAAGATACACTCAATCATGGTTTTCCGCGCTCATACTCAGCAATGGCGACTTTGGAGCGAGGCGAGTCTCCAGGATCGTCCAGTCGCGGTGGCGGCTTCAAGCAGTTCGTGCCGCCGTCGGCGTTTGCAGGGAATCTTGTGCACTCAGCAGCAAGCTCTCCTGGCTTCCCAGCTCCTACGAACACTCCACCTAGCAAGCCGAACATGGCAGCGCATCTGTCGTCTGCTTTTGCCAGAGGTCTCGTCAATGTCAACGGCATGCTGGATGGGCATGGCCACGTGCGCTTGCCACAATCTGCCAGCAGTGTCGCAAGCGCGGTCTGGAACAAGCTGCCTCCTGCTGTTCAACAGCTCAAAAACGACATTGCCTGGGAATTTGACGATGGAGGATATTCTGCAGGTCCGGTGCACGCCCCAGCAGGCTATGCTGATGTACACAGCGAGGGAAGCCGAAGTTCACCTCAAGGGAGTCGGAGCTTGTCGCTCGGAGCCGTTCAATTGGTTCAAGAACGCGAGCGGGACATGCAAAGAGCAGGTGTTTCCCCGCCGCCAACGAATGGCCCGTATGAGCCTGCGCATCCGCAGAGCGTGCCAATAGCAGCTCAATTGCGGCTCGATTATGCCAACAAGCAACTGTTACAGCAACAGTCATCTCGTCCCTCATCTCGGCACAACGCGTCACGCTCTTCTCATCAAGGCAAGCAGCCCTACAGGCCTGGCTATCAGCCCAAGAATGGCGTCTGGCGCGACAGGACCGACGATTTTGTCGATTTGCGCTCGCAATGGCGGCGTGCAGGAGGTGATAGCGGTATAATGCTGCAGGGCACGTCAGGTCTACGGGTATCGGACGCCTTGCTCAACGAGGAGAGACTGCTTAGGCGGTTAGACAAACTAGTGGAGCTTCACTTTCCAGCAGAGCCGTCTGCTCTAGGCGAGAAATCGCTTTTGACGCCCAAGAATGGCATAGACGGTGCTGATCAGGAGGACAAGTCAGCAACAGCGAACAATCCTAAAAGCATGCTCACTCTGAAACGGACTAGTGACGTATTCGGACGCATGTTCAGTAGAACTGGCAAGGGCGCAGCATCTGGATTGTCTACAGGTTCTGAAATACGCGGTGAGCATATACACTGTCCAGTAAAAGCGCGGTCAATCATTGACGGGATGTCAATACAGCTGCCGATCAGACTATAGTGAAGTGGCAGGATGATGGAGAAGCAGCCTCTTGTCCAATATGCGGTGCCACCTTCAACATCGTTACGCGGAAGCATCACTGTCGCCTTTGCGGCCGCGTGGTCTGCTTCCTTCCGCCGAATTCTTCTGGTCTCGCGCTGCCTGCCTCGAAGCGCTCAGAAGGGTCTACCGATGAGGCAGTCCCGCCAAACGACAAAGGCTCGCTTCGGGCAGTCCGGTGCTCAACGTTCATACTTTACGATCGCATACCATCTAGTGGCTCTTCACAATCACTCTTGGGAGGAGTCCAATCTAAGGCTGGTCACAACTCACCCTTCGCCACTGGCACAATCAAGGAAGTAGATCTTGGTGACTTCTCCACAGGTCATGCTTTAGCTTCCCTCCCACCTCACGAGCGCGATATCGTGGAAGGCGAACTCGAAAGGAAACGTGCGCGTGAGGTCAAAGCGGGGGTGCGTGTCTGTCGAGAATGCCTCAACACGGTCATGAAGCGCCAGAAGAAAACGCAACCTAGGCGTACGGAGCCTTGGCTCCGTCTCTACAACGCTCTGCTCGAGCTACAGCAAGACATACAGGACACGCTGACGTTGCTGTCTGAGCTGCAAAGCGTTTCGGACCCGACTGTGGAAATAATCAAGCAATACAATTCCGCCAAGAAGAATTTGCTCAAGGGCTTGACATCCTACGATACCTTGGCGAAACGCATACGGGATCTGCCAGCCACGGCCGCCAGTCCCCTGAGTCCGCCGGTCAAGACGAGTAGCAGCGTTGCAGCGAACAATATTCTATCTTCGAGCCAGGACCGGCTGCAAAAAGCAATCTACGCGAATGCAATGTCTTTTTTGGGTGAGAAAATGGCACTCATGAAGCTCATGGGGTCTATGACCCTGAAAGCACCGATCAAACCAGTCAACGACGTCGATGATGCGTCTGGCTCACAAAAACGTAAAGAGACGCCCAAGCTGTCGGAAGCAGAGCAGAGGGAGCAAGAAGAGAAGATGGCGCGATTGGCTGTGTTATACGAGTGCGTATAGCTTGTAGTGCTTGGCAGCTCTGAACTTGACTCTTGCTTTCCTGGGCAGACAAGAAGCTTTAGTCTCCGGTTATCTAGATGACGCGAATGCACGACGTCAATTTGAGGATGCTGCGTCCTTAAAAGTCAGCCTGGAAGATTTGTGAGTCTGAAATTCGTGAATGACGCTGATTCGTCGCGCTTATTCTGGTCACCTCTGCAGACGGTCCGAGATTCAGGTCCTGCTAGATTAGACTTGCATGGGATGTGCGATTGCTGTCATTATTAGCGCAGCTTGAGATGCACGCGACAACTCTCACGGTGTAAACAACCAGACTTGCAGCCGCTCTCATCATGTTTATCGCCGAGACCTTATTCATTACATTGCTGCACTGCACGCTACTTTTGAGCGTAGTGCTTCAAAAGCCTCTCCTCCACATTTTCGCCGACCCAACTATGATACTCTGGAGTAGCAAGCTCTATATTCTCTTTTTCGGCATTAAACATCTTTTCGAAGTTTTGCGCAGGTGCACCAGGCATAGCCATGCCAGCCATCGGCATGTTCATCTGAGTGCCAAGGCATGTCAGTCGAGCCACTCTATCTCGCGCACTTCGATACATCTGCTCACCGTTTGCATGTCTCTTGTGCCGTCTGCTGCATTATCACCTCCTAGGATGAGAGAGTACACGCTGTTGAGGCCGAAAAGATTCAAGAAGTACCACGAGAGGGAGGAGACCCAAGTGACATCCATGTCCGGTGTGTCGATCCCCCTTTGCATCATGGACTTGAAGCGTAAAGTGAGGGGAAAAGGCAAGCGAGCTGAAGTACGGGTCATTGGACATTAGCTGCTTAAATGTACCTCGTCTGAAGGCGACCGCTTGCACTCACTCAGGACGAAGCCAGAGAAGAAGAGATTGATCCAGCCCATCAGAATCGACTGAGGCACGAACATGACGGCTTGCTTCTTAATCATTCCAGTCATGCCTTCCATCGCAGCTGGGTCCAGCGGATTTGGTGCAGCACCGGCGCCATCGCCGGCAGGAGAACTGAGGTAGCGCTTGTCCGTGTATGCCTCCATCAAAAACTCCCGACGAGCCTCGAACTCCTTCTTGGGCAGGTGCTTGCCTTTGGCTCTTAATAACTGGCCACGCATGAGCGCTCGCTGTTCACGTAGCGCTACCCGCGTTGGTGGCTTTGGCCGCGTGTCGAGCCATGAAATCAGATAGTGCCGCGCGAGACCGACCAGCAGCATGACCAGAGTTAGAGGCAGCAGCACCCATAGCGCGATAGCAGGATCGAGATGGAAGCTGCGCACAGATTGACACAACACTTAGTTAGCGGTGTCCTGACTGCATGCACGATGAAGGTGAAGACGCGAGCAGCCCTCGGACGGGCTTGCCTACGCTGGCGTATAGGTCAGAGGGCTAGAAGAGAATGCACTCACTCCTGAACAGCCTCCATCTCTGCTACCAATTATACCGCAGGTCCTTTTGCGAGTCGGTAGGTGCAGAAGTGATATGGCGTCTCATGATCAGCTCAGAGCTCCTCGTCTGCGACTGCACGTGCCGGGTTGTTCTGTGCTCATCTGTCTAGGTTGCATGCACTTCGAACAAGCCTCACAAGTACTATGAGAGCAGCAACCGAGGTCCGCACCGGAGGTCTACACCGCCATTGTAAGTGAAGAGCTCTTTCATCGTACTGCAGCGGCCGACACGTGACATTGCATGCTCCGCCAACCCTTGTGGACTGACAGAGGAAGGTATACTATACAAGGAGTTGATGTCCATGTTGTTCTATAGACTGACAAGGCAAATTGCACTGCCACCGCGACCTAATCTCGTACATCTAGCCGGTCGAGCTTTGAATTGGCGCTCCAACGATGCCCATCTTCCAGCTCTTGTAGCGATTCGCTCGAACTGCTTGACCCGCTGCGTTGTCTTGCTGTTCGCGGCGCGCGGTAAGATGCTTCTCCTTGTCTTTCTAGTGCTTCCTCCTCTTCTAGGAAACGATCCAGGTCCTCCTCATCTGCCAAGGCTACTTGTCCTTGCGCAGCATAGCCAGCCATGAGTCTATAGGCGTAGCTACCGACGCCCACACCTAGTAGGATAGATGCGACTATACTCAGGCTATTCAGCCATTTCGTAGTGCTGTCCATGTCATTCAAGTGATCCGGGTCACTAAAGAGGTATAGGCGTGTGCCAATGTAGACCGCCAGCAAAAGCTTGGGTGAGTAAGCGCAGGTTGCGAGAAGAAAAGCGAATGGCGAAATCTCCTTGAAGGTTGCGAGGGAGAAATTGGCGTATGCCCAGGGCAAAGGCGTCAATCGAAGCAGACACAACAGCGGCACACCACGATGTTGCTGTGAGGTAAAAGGCACTTGTCAAATCTGATGACCGGAGGAGAGCAGGGAAAGAGTCTCTCGAGCCTCACAATTGCAGTTCCGAAGGCTTTGAAGAATGTCGAGTTTTCCAGCATTTTATGTGCGTACTTGCTGAAGAAGATTCGGGCAGTACTGAAAAGACGACGAGTATCAGCTCGTCGTTGCACGGCTTGATGGCTGAGCATAACTCACAGGAAGCTGCACATGGCTCCAAGAATCATGCCAACAAAGGCTACTAAGAAGCCCTTTCCCATACCGTAGGCGAAACCGCAAAGAGTGCAAGCAGAGGTGAAGCTGTATCATGAAGCATCGAGGATTGTGGCGATTGCCTGACTGGGTCAGCGCGAATGATATGGTGATTTCCATCGCAGCCTACCCAAACAACGGAGGGAAGCTTGTCAAGGCAATGAGACCAATGAACTGCGACGAAGAAGCCTTGTGAGCATGGTCCTTCTTCAACGGAGCCCCAGTTGCCACAGTGCAGCGCGCTCACCAGCAGGAACCCTCCTGGCGTTTCTCGCAGGTCATTAGCCCAAGCAGCCAGACCTGTGAATGCTCAATGTCACGACATCGTGTCGAAGCTGATGTCAAACGGCAACACACCTGCAAAGATGCGCTTGGGGGTGATCCAGAAGAAGACGCCGACGAGGATCCACTGGACGGCCACCCATGACCACAGGGCAAGGCGGCCCTTGACGGACAGGCCGCGGTAGCGCGCTACGAGATCCTCGTAGTGCACTCGTAGCCGTTCCATGCTTGTTGATTGTTAGTCGGGTTGACGTGCAGCACAGCGAGAACTGCCGTCGGTTGCTGTCATGTGAAGCGACGTTTGGCTGCGCTGTGCGCAAGAGAGCAGCAGCCCGAGCGATGACACCAGCGCATGCCTGACAAAGGCGACGGACGCAGTACTTTGTGATAATATACGGCGCCTTGTATGATACTTGATAGAATACCATCACACCTGCGCAGCGATAGACAGCCTTCGACCTGAAATATCGCCTCCCTTCAGCTGTCAACGCTTGCCTCTGCACCACGACTGCAGAGCCACGGAAGGTGGACACGGACACGACGGGCGTGCTGCGTGCGCATCTTGCGACTAGCGCGGGCACTCTGTGTGTCTAGGCGCACAGCTGGGCGTAGACGCAGCTGCGTGACTCATGTCACACGAAGATGCGGCCGCTCTGCTCAGCGAGTTCATCTATCAGATAGACAACCTCCCGTCAGAGGTCGCTTTCATCCTCGAGGAGATTGGGCATAAGGATGAGAAGGTACAAGGTGGGTAGATGTGCAGCACTAGCCTGGGAAGCCTGCATGCTTTGCTCACTCATGAGTCTGCTTTTCCGGTCCATGCCACGCTTCAACGAAACGATCACTTGAATCCATGCTGCCGACCTCTGCGTTGTGTCGTACAAACAGAGGCCCGCCTGAGGAACCTGCAGCGGGATGCAGTAATCCAAAAACACATCAAGCAAAATGGCCTGCTCGTCTCCAACCCCAAAGAGGCGCCGCTGCTGCCCAAGATGCGTGCCGACCAGGCCAAGATAGCAAAGCTCTCCGATGAAAAGGTCGCATTAGCAGAGAGAGCGGTTCGGCTGCTTGAGAAATATGTCGTCAAGCTTGATGGAGAGTTTCAGCGTCTCAAAGACATGGGCTACAACCTCGGGGAAGCCGAAGCTGCAGCGCAAGCCGCCGCCCAAGCTCAGGTTGCAGCCGCTAGTGCTGCCATGCCAGCACTCGACCTGTCAATGAACAAGAAGCGCCTCGCAAATGCCACTCCAGGCCTCGCTACAGGCAACAAGATCTCCAACATGAACGCACAATTCATGGCGCAAGGTCTCCCTTCGGCTGGTCTGCCATCTGCAAATGGCCTGCAAGGCTTCCCGACCAACCCTTATGCGGCCAACTCGAATCCTTTCCAAGGCACCAATCTCCAAAATCAGACCTTCCAAACAATGCAAGCAGGCATGAATAATCCCTTGTATCCCAACATGGGCCAGTTCAATCCGACGGGCCTCACACCATCCCAACAGCAAGCGATGGCGCAATTCCAGCAGCAAAATCAAGGGCAATTCGCTCAGATGCAACTACAGGCTGCTCAAGCTGCCGGTATGATCCTCCCAAACATGCAAGGAGGGCAAAGTGCACGAGATCCATCACGCCCGCATCGACCGAGTCGTTTGTCGTCCTCCTTTTCCGCGACAGGAGCAGGTCCACATGCTCAAATACTACCTTCAACCGCTGCTGCGCACATGCCCCCTTCGCAAGGCGGTGCAGGTCAGTCTCAGCAAGCTTCGGGATCCACCAAGCGTGTGCGACCATCGCAGACTGGAGCTGGGCGAAAGAACAAGAAGAAACGCATTGTGGAAACGGACGACGAGTCTGGTGCAGATGATGGCTCTGCTCAAGCAGAAGCGAGCGAGGACGTGGACGCAGAGGGAGAGGAAGAAGACGCTGAAGGAGAGGATGACAGGAGCATGCTTAGCGCTGTGCCGGCTAACAAGCGCAATGCCAACCAGAAGGGAGTCTCTCGTGCTGGCACTCCGGCAGGCGCCGCAGGTACAAAGGCGCAGCAGAAAGCAGCTGCAGCTCGAAAAGCTGGGAAGAAACAGGATGAAGAGGAGGAAGATGCAGAGGCTGACGCGGAAGGAGAGGAGGATTGGGGCGCAGAGGTCGATGAGACCAACGCCGATGATCCGACACTCTATTGCTTCTGCAACCGCGTTTCCTATGGCAACGTGAGCACTTTTGCTTCTCCTTCCAACTGTTCACCGGCGCTGACAAAACTTCCTCTAGATGATTGCTTGCGACAATCCGGATTGCAAGTACGAGTGGTTCCACTGGGCCTGTGTGCGCGTGACCAAGCAGCCAGACGACGACCAGAAATGGTACTGTCCTGAATGTCGACCGAAGATGCTCGGTCAAAGTGGGCAGGGCATGGGTAAAGGGAATGTCAACTTTCAAGGGGGACGCGTTCTTGGCGCAGGGGCAGGTCCCTATCAGCAACTGCAGGCGCAACAGCAACAGATGATGATGGCGGCGCAGCAAGCGCGGGAGGGTAGCACGGGTGGGCGATCTTCAAGACGAGGCTGAGATTGAGTGCTGCAGAGGTTCTTTCGGGGAGGGTCGTACGGAAGTTTCGACAAGGTTGACTATCGAGTCTTGTCATAGACTGCGTTTGATGGCTTTACGTGCAAAGAACATGTTTCAATAAATACGGAAAAGGATGGCTATGTGTGGCACGAAACCCTCTATCGATACAGAATGACTGCTAAGTAATACTGAAAGAGCCCTAAGAGTCCATTTCTGCAAGTGCATTTAGCTGCGACAGACGACCACCTGACTATTCCGACACATTGCGTGGACCGGGCGGCGGCCTGCGGATGACCTGGAAAGTCTTGCCTGAGGAGGGTCCGGCCTCCTGCCCATCTTCGCCTTCATCAGCATCAGCGAGCGCCGCTTGCCACTCTGGATCTTCCTCGTACTGCTCTTCCTCCTGCAGATCGAAATCGCTCGTTGGCCTCGTTTTAGTCTTGCCTTTGCCAAAGATCCACCGCTTCTTGGAAGCCTGCCTCATATTGCGGCCATCCTCGGAATCATCAGAATCCGACCAGCCGTCTTCGTTCTCCTCACTTTTGGTAGTACCGCGGAAGAGATGGGTGAAGAAGCCACTGCCAGTCGAAGACTCTCGCCGCCAGGTTGGGGTGGCATTGCCGCCAGATATCTGGCGCGAGACCTGGGGTCTACTGAAAGCTGAAGAGGACGGAGCGCCCGAAGGGAAGGTGTTCGGTGAAGACGGAAGTGGTGCGGAAAGGCGACGGTCCGCTTTGCTTGGGCTGCCAGCAATAGGGCTAGTCTCAATTGCAGATCGTCTGCGATTCCAAGAAGGACTCGATGGCGAGACTGGTATATCTGGGTGGTCGCCGGCAGCAGGTGCATAAGATTCTTCGACCGTCGCTGACTGCGATGCAGCTCTAGGCCGAGTTCGACAAGGCGCTTGAGAAGAATGTGTATGACTTTGGCCTTGCCCAACATCGCTGTAATAGCCTTCACCTCCAGATGGGAGCGCGCGTGAGACTGTGTAAGGTGATGCGTCCGTCGCTCGCCCTCCGCGCACTACCCTGAAGCCGGAACTAGTAGCTTGCTGGCCATTGACAGGCGCCGAGTACGTTCCAGGCGGCAAGTACCCAGCTGCGTGGTAGTCGGAGCCCATCATTGTGCTCGTCGGCCGAGACTGGAACGCTGACATGATGTGCTCACTGTCATCTTCGTGTTCGGTGCCGTAAGGCGGCCGAGCTAGGCGATTTGACGATGTGAGATACCCGTCATCATAATCTGCTTGACCGCCAACGGAGACTCGCGAAGTTCGATTCGGACCTATTGAGGCTTCTGCGTCGTGAGGTAGCGTTGCTTGTGGTAGCCCCTCGTCGGGTTTGCGCACGCGGAAACCAGCAGCATTTGACTTCCGTCCGCGGCGTCTGACACCACCAGAAAGGATCTCCTTCTTTCTCAGAGCGCCTAATAGGCCAGTATGCCGTGTACTTCGGCTTTCATCAAAGTCTACTTTGGCCACCATGCGGAAGACCAGCTCGGCTATCTTGACGACCAGAATGAATACAATCATAAGGATGATGAGGGCTTGCAGTAGTATAATGACATAGCCGATCCAGCCTCTGGCAGTGAAGCTGAGGTTCACGGCGGGAGATATGACGATCAACAGGACAGCCGTGATGATCCGTGAT
Source organism: Cystobasidiaceae sp. HBUAS51001 (assembly GCA_003351005.1). Classification (NCBI taxonomy): domain Eukaryota; kingdom Fungi; phylum Basidiomycota; class Cystobasidiomycetes; order Cystobasidiales; family Cystobasidiaceae; species Cystobasidiaceae sp. HBUAS51001. The sequence goes on along the minus strand of QOZY01000029.1, from coordinate 65,888 downwards.
ACGCTGAGAATGAATTGTAGCGGGCCCTGAGCAGCACCATCACCCCAAGGTAGCCAAATCGACTGGAGTTCGAGCGTGAGCGACATCCAGCGTGGCATTGTAAAACGCAAACACATACTGTGACAAGAGTCTCCACGATCTCGACCACCAGGATCACTGAAACCTGTACCGTCGCCCTGCTTTGCGCTCCGCCCACCACGCATCCTTCAATCAGGTTGGCTGTAAAACGAACGGCAGCAAAAGTGTAGCTGTCTTGAGCGTACGTGTTGTAGATCGGTCCCAGTGCAAGCAGCGTGTTCGTGTCGTCTTGCAGATACCGGGTAAGGATTTTGCGGATACGGAAGACCAGGTAGACTGGAATCGCGATCGAGAATATGCAGAAGACTAGAGCAGCAAACACGGTGGAGATGACCGAAGAGGTAGTGGCCGCGTGTGCCATCTGGTATACTGAGAAGATCGTGATAGGCAGATGAAAGAAGAAGACTAGGCGGACGACTAGGCCTTGACATAGTGCGAGCCATGCGCGTGTCGAATAATAGGATGACACTGCTAGTGTTGAGCTGCGCACGGAGCCAAGGTCGTCATGGGCGTAATTTTCGCGAGTCTTGTCGCCCCCAGCCCACCAGTGATGGATGCCCGTCCTTTGCTGCTGTAGCCGTTGCTGTTCCTGCTCGGAAGCGAAGTATGGACTAGATTGACTGCCGTTGTGCCCGCTGGGTGTTGTGGGAGCAGCAGCATATTTGTGGCTAAGACTCGACAAGCGGCCATCGTGATTATCGGGCGGATGCGAGCCTTTGCTGCCCGAGCCGCGATACGACGAGGTATCAAGCTGATTGTCAATCTCGCTTCTACCGCTGGTCGACTGCATTTGCGCCCTGGCGAGTTCATAGGTAGGCGTGCCGCCCCTGGATCCCCTGCTCTCTTCAGAATCTTGAGAAGGGTTCGCGCGATGTCGGGAAGAGACTTTCGGTTGCGGTGAGATGCCGCATAGGCGCAGACCGAAGAGAATGACGACCGGTAAGAGGGATAAAATCGCGACTGCTGCCAGTAAGAAGGCTAGGAAAGTCAAAGAATTTGCAAACAGGTCTTGCGGTCTTAAGCCAACCATAGCAGAGAAAGACGCCATGCCCTGCAATTCGTCCTCCGATGGGTAGATGGCTGCATCTGTGACGTTCGTGGTGTTGTACGCGCCGGTTGATGGTATATTCAAAAGGTTGGAGCTCGCTTGATAAGGTGAGAAGTAGAAAGGGGAAGTCACGGTGGTGAAGAGCTCTTCCGCATTGTATCTGAATCGACCGGGTGGATAGCTATCAATAGAGTAGGCAGGGTCCGCATGATCAGAGCTTGGCGAGACTATCGTGGTATCTAGAGAAATGAGGTGCAAACCACCGTCAGTTGGGATCTCGCGAGCAGCCAGAGTGGAATTATCTCACTGAAGATAAGCATGCTCCAAGACAGACGCGAGAAGATGGGATACGCATAGCCTTGCCATACCACGCTGCACATGCCTACCATGGCGATCCATTGGAAGATCCCCAGTACGTCACCCACAGAGGGTGTGACGTATCGCGTCAGGCTTCTGCTCCTGATGACGCTCCGGCCGATGGCAGTCTCCAACAGCACTTCTCGTATGCGCTCTTGCGTACTAGGGTCGGTAAGTTTGACGGTGAGCGATGAGGCAAGCGCTGCTTCGCGCTCTTCGCGTGTAAGGGTGATGGCAGCGTAAACGCGAGCCAAGACATTGGCCAAAATGTAGCCGATGAGAGTTGCGATTGGGAGCCATAGAACCAGGTCGTAAATGGTGCTTGTATGGTCGCCTGCCTCATCGGCTGAAGCAGCTGTCTCATAGTAAGGGGTGCTATAGACATCGACACAGGCGAGCTGAAGCGGTGGTACAGAGGTATCCAGGACGCGAAGGCGGGTCGAAAGTGTCGAAAGGGGATAGTAGTCATCAAGACCAATGTCACCGAGAGGGACCGCATAGCCCAGCATTAGTGGGCCTGGGCCGTATGGACACCCTCCAGGATCAGGAAAGTCGCCGGCTGTAATGTTGCTGTTCGAATCAATCAATTGCGCTGCGGTTATGATGCTCGAGCAGAGAGATGTCTGATTGGAATGAGGTACGAAAGAGAGAATGGAAGACTCCACAACGAGCGTGGCTAGGGGCGACTCAAGGGATCAGCTTGCGGAAAGAACAGTTGGTCCTGAAAAGCGTCGCAGCTTACCCAGAAAGTTGGTTTCATTGCTGAATCCTTCAGACCTGACACCAGTCTCGCCCAATGCGACAAGTCTCAACAAGGATTGATGGCCTGGATTATCGGCTTCGATGTCTGACGACCCTCTGCCTACGTCTAGCTGGGCGTAGACTCGGCTGATGTTGAGCAGCTGATCGGCGGGCGCCTGGGGAGCAGACTCGAGGCATGGCGAGTACTGCACGCTGACCAGCTGTGCATGTGCGGGAATTATACTCGAGCACAGCAGCCATGCTGCCGCAAGCAGCGCTGCGGGTCGTTGCAGCGACGCTGCAGCCATGATGGTCGAGGTCGATTGGCGCCGCGGAGGCCGGGAAGTTGAAAGGGTCGTCGCTACGCTGGCGTAGCTTTTGCTCATGAACGCATGTTGTACGTCCCTGCTGCTATGTTCGCTTGTCGAGGCTGCTTTTCGCTGTGCAGCGACACCAAAAAGCGTGTCCGCGCGTACCCGCCGTATGGGTGAAGCTGAGAGCAACCCTAGGCCGGGGTTTGTACAGCTTCTGGTGTTTGAGAGGTGGTGGATATGCACTGCAGCGTCAATGTAGGAGCGAACGGGCGCTGCTTGTGACGGTGCGGGGTTGTCACAAGAATGTCAGACGAGCTCGCGTGTGGACCCTGCGCCGTTTAGGACGCCACAGCGTCGCCACCATCAGGGTTGCAATTGCAGCATTCCTCGCGATATGGAAGACTAGCAAAGCTTGCAATAGTTTCAGAATAAAGAGTGTGATGCATTGCTGTGAGACTGCTGCAGGGACAGAAGTGTATTACAGTTCACGTCATTTGGAGGAGCGCCCAGCTTCATTGCAGAGTCCCCGTCCCGCATGATGGCACAGAGAAAGGATCACTTCGACAAAACTGTGTTGCTCTCAACGCGGTACAAGCTTGCAAGTACATCAAGATCACCCCGCTCGCTGCATCTAATTGTGCCTGACGCTTGGTCTCCAGAAGACTTGCTGCCACCCGCAATAATAATGGGCTACATACACCCATCTACCTGCCAGAGCCGAGACCCCTGCCAGTCTCAATCATGCCGAACTTGAAAGCTTTTGCATTCTTAACCTGCGATTCTGAGATGTCGCCAAAGTAGGGCATGAGACCCATTGCGCGGGCACGTCGGATCGCTTTGCTGAGTCGGCGCTGGTTCTTCCAGGTAAGCTGGGTCTGGTTGCGCGACATGATCTTGCCCATGTTGGTCACGAAGCGCGAGAGCAGCTGCGGGTTCAGGTATTCATTCAGAGGATTGATGCCCTTGCCGTCTTGCGAGGGACTGTTCAGGAAGAAGTCGGTCTGCTTGGCCTTGCGCGCGTTTGGCCCCATTGCGTCCATCGCCGTGTTTTGTCGAGGAACGGCTTCTGGCCACATGCGTTCCTTGCGAAGGTCGCCAGGACTCATTGACTGCAGTGCCGTGATATACATAACAGATAAGCATTTGCCCCTACGATAAGCACGCTCTTACCGGCCTTGCGGCCGTTACAGGTAGCTGCAGCAGACCTACCAATCCTTTCGGAAGATGCCGCCGCTTGACTTCTGCTTTGTCTTTCAAGAGGCGTCAGCATGGATCATACTCTTGTTGCCCGCATGCAAGCCAAGCACATCTATCTCACCTTCTTGAGTCTGAATGATGCTTCCATGCTGCACTCCTTTTTGCTGTACTTCGTTGAACATGAATCGCAGTTCATTGAGACCCGCCCTCGTTGCAGAGTCTTTGGTAGCCGTTCCCTGCACGTTGCGCCACTTTGCAGATTGTTCTCTTAGCCGCTGCGATGCATATTCACGGTCTTGCGCTTGCTGTGTCGTAACGTCGTCTTCCGGTGAATTTTGGCGAGACGTGCTTGCAAACCATCGCTGAGCGCCTCCAAGGCTAGAGTTGGCTTTGACAGCAGCTTGACATGCGAGGCATGCATTCTGTGCACCCTTCTTTCTCAATGACGGTATTATAGAAGCCATGATGTATGCGGTGCGTGGTCCGACAAGCGACGAGCCGGCGTGAGGCACCGGAGCTGAACTCGTTAGAGGGCGATCGAGCCATCTGATAGAGCGAGCATGCATTTGAAGGCGATGCTAAACAGGTGGAACGTGCAAGGCTATACACAGGTTTCTGTATTGGATCTCCAGGAAATGAAGGCGTCACCAGTGTCTACCGTGCTTTCACTGACATACATAGATTGTTCCAAACGGCTGTCATGCTACACGACAACAGCTACCATTTTGCTTTTCACGACCACTTGCACCTTCTTGGGAAGCTCTATTTGTTCGAGGTCATGAACTGAAGAGCCGCGTAGACTCCAAGCTGAATCGCGACTCCAGTGACAATTCTGCCCCAGAACTTGCCCGAAGTCCACTGGCTGGGTGGACCTTTGGCTCCAGCCTCTTCAATAGCTGCGATATCATCGCCAGTCAGATCGATATCACCTGCTGCGATGTAGGACTCCAGACGTTCCTTCTTGGCTGAAGTGCTGTGTGATAGATGGTCAAGGCTTGCTATCAGCATACATTCTTGCTGCCGATGCAACGCCAGAAAAATATCCAGCAACTCACGTCAGGATGACAGCATTCTTGCTCTTAACCCAAGCTAGCAGGACTTGCTCGGCCTTGACACCCAGCCTTTCGGCAATAGCATTGACTGGCTCGTCGACCGGACCGCCAGGGTAAGTCGTGAGCGACTTGAGCGGCGAGTACGCTTCAATGGCCACACCCTGCAGATTTGAACCGTTCTCAGTGCGAAGGTTGTCGGGAAGATCATGTGCAAGTGCGCTGACCTTTGACTGGCAGTATTCAATGTTGGCCTTGTAAGCAGCCCAGGTGTAGGGATTCAGCTCAATCTGATTGACAACCGGGACGATGCTTGGTCCTTTTTCGCCGCCCTCTAGCAGTTCCTTCATATCATCATAGGTAAAGTTGCTGACGCCGATGCTCCTGGCGAGGCCGTGCTCTTGCAACTTGATGATTTCCTGCCAGCCCTTACGAATATGGCCATTGAACAGCCGGGGGGTATGAACCAGGTACAGGTCGACAGACTTTAGGTTCAGCTTGTCGAGGGACTGGTGAATGCTGTCCTTGGGCCCGATGGAGTGGCCATTGCCCCAAGGTCGGCCCGACCACTTGGTCTGTTCAGAGTACAGCGTTCAGCTAACAAGTCTGTGATATTCAGTAAAGCATTCACTGACGGTGACCCATAGCTCATCACGCTTCAGGCCAGTCTCCTTGATGGCCACTCCAGTCTCCTCCTCGTTACCTGAGAAATCAGCAAGAAGGTGGTGAGCATAAGCAAAGAACGACAAAACGAGATATCGCACCATAAATCTGAGCAGTGTCGATGTGACTGAAACCTAGTTCGACGGCGGTTTCGACATTGCCTGCAGTAGACTCGCGGGGAATCTTCCATGTGCCTTTCGTAAGCACCGCGAAGCCTCATCATCAGGACAGCCACTCAGCGTCAAACAAGCATACCCCAGCCGTACCGAAGCCTATCTGGGGGATCTCGAGGCCATTGTTGAGCCTAATTCCAGCGGGTTCGGGTCAAGAATAGCCATATGCGATTTAGAACAAGTAGACCCAAGCAGCCAGTGAGCGAGTGAGAGTAGTTGAGCGACCGTGGTTGAGTGAGACACGACGAGTTTCATGCAAGCAGGGGTAGTGAAGTGTTTAGATGGCCATTCGTCCGGAGGAATTGCAATGCCATCGAGGATCGGAGGGTTAGCAATGCCACTCGACAGAGTGGAGAATGCACGTACTTGACTGATTTGTAGGGCATGACGGTGGAGCAAGTGGGGTCAGTAGAGGGCTGTTGGCTATACACCAAGTACACGGCAAGTTCAGAATGCAAGAAGGCAGCCTGGTGTGCGTGCCCGAGCATGTGCTGCTGCCGCTGATCGACGCACTTCAAGCACGCCACAGCCTTTGGTGGTATAAATGGACATGCATGGCGAGCAGAGGCTGATGAGCAGATGCAGGTCAGGCAGCTCATAGTTGAGACTTGTGAACACAGCTATAGAGTGTGGCACTGCGCCTGTTCCCGCGTGCTCGTTGTACCCTGGGCCATTGCGTCACGGCTCTCCCAGACACCGACTCGACACCGCAAGATGGCATCACAGCAGCCTGGGCCAGCGCGACCCGCAGACCCGCCAGCACCAGAAGACGAAGACGAGGACGAATCTGCACCTCCGTCTGCGCAGCCAAGTGCACGAGAGAGAGCAGAGCGAGCTGCTGCAGCTGCAGAGGCGCGCGCGCGGGGAGAGATCCCGCCCAGGTCATCGCTTCCCCCTGCAACAGCATCAGGAGATGGGCAAGCGCACACTGTCGAGGCTGGTGATGCAAACGTTTCCACCGCACCTGTCGCACAATCCAGCCAGGAGACTGCTGCCGCCGTGCGCGAGGAGATAGCTGCATCCACCGGTGTTCAGGTGGACCAGGCCACTGCTGCCTTGGCGGCCGCCACTCTAGCTACTAACCCCGAGGTCGGCAATGACCTGGTTAGATCGCTGTCTGAGCAATTAGAGTGCTGTAGGTACTATCGACTGGGCTTGTATGAGCTCAAGCTTTGGCTAAAGTCTCCTGTCCGTTTCCAGCCATATGCAGAGAGACAGTCTTTCAGCCCGTATCCGGTACGTCATTACTATACAACGTTGACTACCTGCCACCATACGCAGCACTCGCTGATCTGTCTCTGCTCGTGGCCAGTGCTCGACTGCCTCCACACATTCTGCGGTTCTTGCCTCACACGCTGGGTGGCCGCCCACCCGGGAGAGCCAGAATGCCCCACATGCCGTTCTCCAGCACGAGCCACCAAAGACTCGCACCAGCACAATTCGCTCCGAGATGTTTTGATTCGAATGGACGCAAGTCAGGACCGATCAGAAGAAGAGAAGGACGAGATGCGACGTATTTATACTCCTGGGTCTACCATCGACCTCATTGCTGGACGTGCCGCGACTGGCCGAAATCCCGCTGACACCGCAGAAGGTGGTACTCAAGGCCAAATGCAGCAGTATAGAGGAAATGCGAATGCTCAACAAGCTCTCAACCAAGGACTCATGTCGAATGCATTCGGGACATCGAGCCCATTCACGCCGCGTCCTCAGATTACACCGTTTGGAATCGCAATGCGACCTACGGTCATGATCAATCCAGTCGACGAGCTCAACCTCCTCTTGCGCTACTACTTTCCTTGTCCAACTTGCGACCCAAACAACCCCCTTCGATACCGATGTGCAGCACCTATACCAGATCCTCGTCTGATCCTCATGATGGGTCAATCGCCAGGTGGAGACGCGCCGATTGGCAGAAGATCAGCCGCTGGTGGACAGGTGCCTGTCGAAGAAGTGTTCCCGATTGCACACTGCCAGTGCTTCAATTGCAAACGTCCAAACCTCATGCCGAAGCGTGACCGTCGGCAATACCCGCAAGATGTCTGTGCCGTATGTTCGGAACGCTTTTGTCAAAACGTACTTGGCTATTGTGGTCCGATCAAGCGTAGGCAGTCTCTCGCCTGTGATCAGAGTTGTCTCTTGTTCTCATTTTCTCTTTTCTTGATATTAGAACGGCTTGCAAGAGAGTTCAAGCGCCTAGACGAGTACGAAATGCCGCCTAAACAAGGTCTTCTGGCCAGTGCATTCGGATTGAAAGATCTCTTTGGCGCGGGTGCCGATCCAGAAAGCATCAGCTCATTCATGCCGCAACTTTTGGGAGATGACAAAGAGCGCGTCCGGTCATTTGATCACTGGCTAAAAGCGCAGAAGAACATGAGTTTGAACGATTTCTATCACGCTGTGATCCAATTCGCGGTCGACACATCGCCTCCTGCAGTGGTTGTGGGTGCGGACGAACCTGGCTTACTTCGTGCGAAATGGCAAGGCACCCCAGGCAGGGCTATGCGCACCCGGATCCGCAAAGATGACTGGGTGTGCATCGTTTGCGCCAAGGATATTGTGGAAGGCTATGCTGGAGAGTGGTACAACGAACAATTGCGAAGGAATCCACCGCCGCCTCCGCCTGCCAAGCCTGCAGCTGCAGTAGCTGCAGAAGCAGAAAAGGCAAAACAAGCTCAAGCTGCAAAGAAAGAAGCATCTGGTGGCTTCTTCTCCTCCATTAAAAAGGGCTTCAATGATCTAGAAAATAAGTTCAACGAAATCACCAGCGATCCGGTGTATATCCCGCCCGATCCACCGGCGCCCCTGGCACCCAAGCCAGGCGTCGCCAATTTCAGTGACCGCCATCTCTTGCGAGGCAATCAGACGCCTTCGTATCCACCTCATCTTGCCACTTCTCGCGACAACAATGGACATCCAGTCTTCTTGGCCCTCTTCCATTCAAGTACGGGAGCACTGGTGCCCGCGAAACTATGTCCCAACCTCAAGGCACCCGTGCGCGTGGCTCTAGAAGGGAAAGAATACGAGCTGACCGAGCGCGATAAGTATGAGACATTCTTGGAGAATGAGGAGATTCATAAATGGGTTAGATGCACGAACAGTGTTCTACCTGGCGGTGAAAGTAAGCACTCCCATCCCTCTGACGCGAGTCTGCTTGTTCCTCAAGACTGACTCGAAATGAAACTTGCAGTTCCTGTTCCGGCGGGACTCGAAAGCGATGGACATACACCGCTGTACTTTGCATGCGCTTGGCATGAAGGTTTACGGATACCAGGCTATACAGGGCCGAATACGCGAGGCGCCCGCATAGCGTGGGGTGGTCAGGAAGTCAACGTACGAGACGACTACGAGATACTGGTCTGGAGAGACTTCAATGCGAGACCGACGCAAAGCGGGTAGAGGCAGGGCAAAGCTGCTCTGCAGATGCACTGTGCATTGTACAATTCTGGACCTGGTATCGACTCTGTGCGGCAATGTAGCAAACCAAGACGTCTTGGGCGTTTGAGCACGTCGGCTATCAAAAGTGATAAAATGACCGCCATTGCGTGAATGTAAAGGAGAATACTACAGATGGAAGCTACTACAACTACACAGATGACTGTCGCTAAGCGCGTCCACGCGGATCTGGCGTTCTGAGCAATCTACGGGAATTGCCTCCGCCAGGTCCTCCTCTGCGGCGACCAAAGTCTCGTCGGTGATAGTGCGGCTTCCAGGCCTCTTGTTCGAAGAGAGGCTGTCGAGGGTAAGGTGTCGTAGGCAAAAAGTCGTTTTCTTCGGCCAAGCTCTTATTCAATGCCGAGGCTGATCGATGGGTAGCTGAGGTCACGAGCGACTGTCCGCTTGTACGTTGATTGCCACCTGCATTTTCGCTCGAGGGCGCCGCGCTCTGTGATGTTGACCTATCTGACGTTGATGAGCCATTTGTAGATGGAGAACGCTGAAGCTTGGGCATGCCCTGCTTCATGCCCGTGTTGTCATCCGCGCTCTTGCTGGCGTCCGAAGCTTCGCCTCCCACTTCCGAAGATTCGTAGGAAGATACGCCTGTAGATTCACTCGCTGAACCTTCGGTAAACAGCACATTTGCGCTGGCACTGCCGCTGCCACTGCCACTTCCGCTTTCGACGCCCGCGCCACTGCCGCTATCGCTGGTGAAGTCGTCGCGGCCCTCACTGCCAACATTGCTATTCGAGCTGGGCTTGCCATCGCCGCAAGCATTACCCTCGCTATCGCTCACGCTGGGAGTTGTACTCGCCTCGCTACGGTTTTGGCCATGTCGACCAGACTGTGCCTGTCCTGAGCCTGCTCGCCAGCTGCCAGCATCAGCCTTGCCGAGTCTGCCTACGGCTGCGGTCGAAAGAGCCTGTCTATTTGTCTCCCGCTTTCGCGCAGCTGTCGCACGCTCTTGAATGTTGGTGCCGGCTAGGTAAGTTGCCCATTCCGAGTCGGAGAGAAGCCAAGGTGTGTGAACTTTGGATGCTGGAATGTGCTCGAGCTGCTCAATCCAAGTACGAACGTAGTCACCGTGAGGGTCGTAGTCACGGGCTTGCTTAATCGGGTTGAATTGCCTAGATGCACGGGGATCGTTGCCAACGCCCGCCACATACTGCCAATTGCCCCAATTTGCAGTTGGCTCGTAGTCGATCAAGCTACAGGTAGAGCAGATATGTAAATTGCTATAATGAGCTGCTTGGCGAGCACAATACTTACTGGCTCTCGAAGAACTCTGCTCCAATCCTCCAGTCGAAGTAAAGATCTTTCGAAAGGAAGCTAGCAACGTTTTGACGGCCGCGGTTGCTCATGAAGCCAGTTTCACGCAACTCGATAATGTTGGCATCGATGAAAGGCACCCCTGTCCGGCCCCTGAGCCAAGCTTTGATGAGATAGTTGTCAGGATCCCAATCATTCCAGCCTGGAGCCTTTTTAGCTGCTTGCTTGGGATCAGTGACGCCTTCGTAGCCTTCAAGCTTGAAGAGGTTGTTCCCAAATTTCTGAGCAACATAGATGAAATAGTCTCGCCAAAGCATTTCGAAGCGGACCCAATAGGTATTTTGCGAAGCGCCATATTTTGCCTCGTGCACATCAATGGCTTTTGAGATCTGACGAGGTGACACGCAGCCAATAGCCAGGTAAGGGGACATTTTCGTAGAGTATGCATGTCCAAGCAGCATATTCCTGGTCTCCTTGTATCGCGCAACCGGCGGAGGCTTGCCCTCCAAGAAATAGTAATCTATGCGCTCGAGTGCTGAAGTTTCGCCGCCTGCCCATGGGAAGGCAGTGCTCGCATGCTTTGATGCTGTTGCCCGAGAGTATTTCATTTCGTAACTGCCTTTCAGCGGCTCAAATAGATACTCCAGCATGCGCTCAGGCGTGCAATGTTCCACACGGCGACCATAGTTCTCGTCGTCTCGAATCGGGTCATACTCGGTATGCGGGAATGGCAGAAACTTGTCGGGCATATCGAGTGGCTGTCGAACCATCTTGTCTCCCAATGCCTCGACGCGCTTGCGGAATGGGGTGAAGACATCCGGGACGTCCTCAACACTGAATGGTAGATCTCCTCGATGGATCATCTGCTTTGTCTCGTGGAGTCGAGCGTTTTTTATGCCAAGCTGTGCTAACCGCTTGTCCAGACGTTTTTCTACAGCGACTTCCTCCGCACAGATCTGGCGAGACCGGCGGAGACGTTGCAATGAGCTTGAGACGTAGTGTAGCACAAACAACAGATCCAGCTACTTACCTCTTTCTGTATTTCGACCCCGACGATTTCGTCGCCTCGCGCCTGCAGAACTTTGATAACATTCTCGATAACATCCTCGGGATAACCAAAACGTATCAAGAGGCCAGAACCTCGCTCTCTTAGGCGATGCTGAAGATCGTAGACAGCTTCCGTTAAGAAACCTGTTGGCGAACATTCGAAATGCGGCAGGGTGTGCGATGCAGCAATCGTTGCGGACGGTCAGCCATGGCACGAGTGCTACACCCGCGAAAGCTTGCGCGGCGACACTCACGGGTCTTGAAAACGCCAGACCTCCAAAATCCGCACAATCGCGTCCTTGCTTCATCTCCTTTGCGCTGATACCCTGGCAGACAGGAGCATTCAATCTGTCTTTCATCGAAGACGTAGATGGGCAGAATGTGCGTGGGCTTCTCCTCGTGATTGTGCGCATAGTAGAGGGAAGGATTGTCGTGGATTCTGTGAGAGAGAGAACATACGGATGACCGTTCAGCCTGTAATGTCTTGCAGCAGCGCCTGATTGTCTCTTTCCGCGCCTCCTGCAAGACCCCTGCCAATCGATGATGACATGGACGATTTCGCACAGAATGAGACCTACCTGAGATCGTTACGCAAGTAGGCTAGAGCAATCCTTCTACCAGATGGCTGGACTGGCGCGGGAGTGCCTGCTGCTGATGTTGACGCTTCCATGCTTGCTCGCGGTCCTGGGATCAGCCTGCGAGGCTTGATCGAGGCGAAAGAATGTCTGTTTGACCGCTGATGCACTAGCGCATGCCGGTACTGTCTTTCTCCTTCGACAGTCTTGCTGCCTCGGACAGGTCTGAGGAAATCTCAACACTCTGCTCTGGTTGGAGTCAACTCAGGCGTGGTCAGGCCAGCTGGATTTCTGTTCGGAGACCGCCAAACGCCACCTTCGATGGACATGCCACGACGACACTTGCTATCACTTAGACTACTGCAGCTGCATGTGGATCGCGTACTGTGCTACTTTTACATTGCCAGATCTGGCTGGGCTGTCTGCGCACCGCAAGTCAGCCACCTGACATCGGCAACCTATGACGCTGTTCCGTTTGTCCACCCACCCTCTACCTGGAAGAGGTACCAGTCATAGGCAAACCCATACGAGGCAGAGAAACGGCGTCAAAGGCACGAAGATGCAGTCTATAGTCATTGCATTGCTTTCGTTGAGCGTCCGCAATACACACAAGACCACATCTGCTTTGGGCAATTTGATCAATCTTTGCTATTCCCTCCGTTTCCTTTGTTGTCCGGTTTGCGTTTGCGATGATTTCAAGCTCAATCAGCTCTGCTAGGACTTCTTTGGTCCAGAGAACAGAGCATGCCGCTGTCTGCTTAGCGCCCGCCGTGGTTGCCTCCCATGGAGCCTGACGAGACGACGTTGACACCCTCACGAGCGGCGCTGCGGAGTATTACGTGTCAGCTTTGGTATATTTCAAGAGCTACTTGGAGAAATAGGATATGGCCACTGACTTCATGTGTCCACCCTCTTTCGTCCTGCCAACGCCCTTGGCGAGGCGCTCGCTAGACTGCTTGCCGCCCTCCTTGAGGACAATCTTGAGGCACTCGTCCTTGTCTTCGCTGCCGAGGTCGCTCGCCATCTGCCCCTTTGAAGCCGGGTTCCACTGACCTTGTGCACCCTGGATCGAGTGGAAGACCTCGAAGCGGCCAACAAAGCCGGAGAGGGCAATGGAGCTGCGCGCATGGTTGACGACACGTCAGCCGGGGTTTCGGGTGTCCGTGAGGAAGCATTGAGTAACTCACGTGTCTGCAGTAGAACCAGGAGCACAATGAAGCATTGTTAGGGGATCGCAAGTCGATAGTCGAGCGATGCCATGCGGAGACCAGTCAATATGCGCAGTGTTCGCTCTGTCCGACAAAAAGCACGACACGCACCTCCCTCGAGCCACTTGCGGTACTCGTTCATATCATCGACATACACGCAGTAGTTGTCCGTCCTGCAGAGCCGCCGAGGTCAAGGTGACGGTCAGCATAAGACACGTACACAGGCACGAGCTTGTGCATGCGTGAACGACCAAGACTCACCGCGTGGAGTCTGGCTGATAGAGGACTTGGTGTGCCATGGCTGATGGAGTGGTTGTTGGTGGTAATAGTTGTGCTGCTGGTCACTGTGCTGTGTTGTGTTGGTTGGAGCAAAGCTGAGCCGCATGCGTCAAAGGGCTAAGTTGCTGGAACCTGCTCGAGCTCTGACGTAGGCGTTGTGGCGAACTAGTTCCATCCGGACCGGCTACCAGAGCTGTACAAATCGACACAAAGGGTCCTACTGACTTGGCAAAGGTCTTTCCATGCAAACCTGATGCGCTGCTATAAGGAGAGAACTCCCCTGCATGAGTCTCCACTGTGTGGTCCTTGCTCTGGAAATCTACAACAACAAAACTGACTGGCCCCCCATTCTCGCTACGCAAACAATCTATCTATGTCAGACATCGCTCTTGTGCTTCCGTCGCTTTGTCCGATGGGAGGACATGGCTCTCCCAAGCTGACTATCCTGGTATCCGAGTCTCTTGAGGAGCAGATCCGCGCCAAAGAGCAGCGCGTACAGACCAAGAGCTACCGCCGTCCACGCGAAGAGATAGAAGAACAGACCGTATCGCCACTGATACAGTGCGAGAAGCTGGCCGACATATTTGATGATGACCTTCATCCCAAGCTTGGAGGAGCCGACTTGACGCTTTGCAAAGCCGTACGGAACATGTACCAGCTGCGATGAGAGGAGGGGAGTTTTGAGAAGCAGCTCAAGGCCAATCTTGAAGCCAGAGGGGTTGACTGGCTGACTAGCCAGGAACTGTGGGGCAAGACGATAATCGGCATCATTCCAGGTGCTGTCATCTAGGGCACCCACCAGATCCTTTCGCAACGCAAAAAACCCGCCCATAGGGTCTTGCGCGCTTGTAAGAGGTCTTGACAGAAGTCTGGCACCCCATGATATGATTCTCCGATAGACAGGCCAGTTCTTGTCCATCTCGAAGCCTTTTGCGTATCTCGTGCCTAGGGCAAACTTGGGCTGTCGCTCTTCAGCCACGCCAGCCGCATCGTCGAGAGCATGCAGGAAGGAAGACACGCTCTCTGGCGGATGCTGGAGATCTGCGTCCATGACGAGCAGCTTGCGCCCTTGTGCGAGCGTAAAGCCATGCAAGACAGCCGAGGACAGCCCTCGTTCAACTGTCCGAACGTGCAGGTGAACGTTGTACCCCTGCTCGCGCAGCCGTTCTATCTGTTCAGCCGTGTCATCCTGCGAGTTGTCATCGACCACGAGCACTTCGGTGTGCCGGACTTGCTCTGCAGGCAGGGCTTGGAATATGCGTGATATGCTGGAGGAGCAGGATGCGGAAAAACAGACGTTTAGCAGGTTGACACGCAGCGAGAGTCTGGGTCCAGACGCACAGAGGAGCCATATTGGGACCCTCATTGTAAGACGGGATGACGATGGAGCTGATGATCTCCTCGTCTTTGTTCTCTGGAGGGATGGGATTCGCGTGATCTCGCGGGCGGTAGAGCGCCTTTGGCGTGGGCGCGAGGATCCAGAGGAAGACCACGACGGCGAGGCCAGCAGAGAGGCACAGCTTGAGGCGTGGGGGCAGCCTGCGCGCCCATTGCGAGACTGCGGCCATGCATCAATGCACGCGTGTGCGGTCTTGCAGGGTATACGTGGCGATTAGAAGTGAAGACAAGCTGGGCGAGCGAAGCAGCTGTCGCGCTCTTCTTGATGATGACCAACAGATTGGAGAGTGACGAAAGCAACAAACGAGCACTGCGTCAGGTAGCAGCGGAGATGTCCATCAGTGACTCTCCTAGTGTCCCAGCGTGCTGTCCATACATCGCCCGCAGGGAGCTACAATGCAAGCCTCCCTTTTTTATGCGCCACGGTCGCGTCCGCGCACAGATGAGCAAGGCACAAACAGTCGAGCGCAACGGAGTGAACGCGGATGCTGCTGCTGAGTTGGACGAGACCACCTTCGTCTCATAATGATGCTCATGTTGCTACACTGACGATAGCACGATGCAATGGCGAGCGCCGCCAGGATGCCAGTGGACTACGCCGCTGTCGAGGACGAAGACGAGGACGCGCCTCTGCAAGCGGTGCAAGAGGAGCAACAGCGAAAGCAGGAACAGCAGCAGCGACATGCAGCGGCCAGGTTGCAGCTCGCAGCGGCGCTGCTAGAATACGACTACGAAACAGAGGGCAAGCTCGCTGAGGAGTCGGCCATCTTTGCGCCATACAGGCAAGAGACGGCCTTTTCACCTGGACAGCAGTACAGTCCAGCGAGTGCTCGTCTCAGTCCTCGAGAACAAGGTCACGAAGACGAGGCGGACTACGCAGAGCAGCATGCGTCACCGTCAGGGTCGTATACACGTCCAAGCTTCACCAGCACTCTGATCCCGGCCAGTCTCACAGCCTATATCGACCCCGACACCAACGCTGCTGATGATGGGTACCGTCGATCCGCCACACCTGGCACAGAGCGCGTTTGGTCGCCAGAGCCCGCACAATCACCCATGCCCCTCGTCGAACAAGAAGATGACGGTGTTGACGATGCAGATCTCGCTAGCCAGTGGGGTCTCGATACCGTCGTGAGCAAGTTTGAGTCACTCGACTCCAATGCCTTTCGCACAGAGGCGAGCAAGATAAGCGCAACTCGCAAGGGTGAAAAGCCGAAAAGACGGAAAAGAGCTGGAACTGCATCGTCTGACATACTCTCCCTTGGAGTGCCCGACCTCGGCGATGATCGACGGGCAGCCAGTCTAGACGGTGGTCTTGCAGCATTCGACGATGCCAGAACCAACGAGCCCGAAGAAGAGCTACAACTCGAGCTGGATCTGCAGAGAGCAAGTCAAAGCGTGCCGACTGACTTTGCGAGCCGCCGCAAGCTAAGGCACCGTTCAGGATCAGAGGTCAAGGCTGCTCGAAAAAGCTTGGAATCGGAACTCGAGATCGCCTTTTCGGTAGCTTCCGATGCTGGCGCCAGGACGTCTTCAATCGGCCCTGCTCGCAGTCGCTCGTCATCTCTGGGTACATTCGATGCCTTGTCTCGTCAGGCAGTAGATCTTGAAGATCCAGAGGACGAACAAGATGAGGCCGAACAAGCAGACTTCACTCGCTACAATGCTCCTCGGCCTACCTCGAGCATGTCTGGCTATGTATCACGCTTTGATCCCAAAGCTGTCGCTGCTCAGCGAGAGGAAGAGCTTGCTTCGCGGCCACGCTTTCCCGACGCATTGCATCCCAAGATCCTGGTCATGCCGGCACCTCTGGCAGATCTCGAGGGCGACAAGCAAGCAGAAGCAAATGCGCCGAGTGTTGAAAAGCCTCGTCCAGTGCGAGAAGCTGGCAAATTGTACGGCAAGTCTCTCATGGACGAATTGCAGCAGCGCAAAGATCGCCAAAGAGCTCGCAACCGAGCTTTCAAAGGAGACTCGCGCAGAGCGATGATGGACATGCAAAAGTATCGACGGGCAAGCCCGCTTGGTGGTATTGGCGGAGACGAAGAAGACGCACAAGAAGATGATGGCGATGAGGAGGATGACGAAGATAAACCGCTTCGCCCAGCGACTTCGCCGGCGCACGCTGACAACGAACCTTGGATCAAATACACTTCTCATCGGTCCTTGGCTGCTATAGCTAAAAGCAAGTCTGTTGCAGATGCCGCTGGTCTGTTGCGCAAGTCGCCTACCACACCGACCTTGCCAGCCGGACCCAAGAGCCCAGCGAAAAGTCCTGGCGATGGGCAGCCGTTCACGGAGGGCACGACCCGGCGGACCTACTCAACGGCTGAACTGCAACACTTGTACAAGAAGCGCCAATCGACCATGAGCCTGGCTGCCTTGGCCAACGGCGCTCAGGTCGAAGGCGGCGAGACACTGGACGAAGAAGATGAAGATGACGATGTTCCACTTGAGACAAGAAAGGCACAATTGGCGGAGCCTGTGGTCTCACCTGAGCAGGCCCCTTCAAAAGCGCCAACTGCGAAGAAAGCAAAGCCCAAAGCTGCACAGACTGTCTTTGGCACAGACCTGGTCATGCAGAGAGAGCTGGCCAAATTAGAACAGATCCTCGAAATTGAAGAGGCGGAGAAGAAGATCCAAGCCGAGAAGCAGCGTATAAAAGACGCTGAGCGCGAGGCAAAGGAGAGAAAGAAACAGGCGAAAGCTGCCAAGAAGGAAAAGAAGAAACGCGAAAAGGACAAGGCCCTTGGCAAGGTGCCAAAAGTGAAATCTCCAACGCCAGCCATCATCGAAGAAGATGTGGACATGCAATGGCGCAGCGAAAATCGCAACACAGTGATGCTGCGAGATAACTTGCTCAGTCCAAGCAGGCCCGGCGATTTCGACGGTCAGGTGGAAGGGCAGCCAGGTCAGCGCGGCAGCCACTACTCTTTCAGCGGCATCGAGAATGCGTCGGCTGGGCGAAATAGTGAGCGAAGTTCCTTCCCATGCCGATACGCTTTCCAATTCGCTGATATGCATTGCAAGGCTTGCTGCCAGAGTTCGGGGATGGAGAAGATGGGGCTTTGAAGCCTCGGGCCGAACCTCCCTCTCTGACTCTACCATTTCTGCCTGGCGACGTGCCCGGACAGACTGATGCAAGTAACGATGGATGGTTTGGAGCGGGCGACGCAGAAAAGGGATCAGATGATGAAGGGTCAGACAAGGAGGAACGTGTGCGTTCGAAGTCGCCATTCGGGCTGGAAAACTTCGCTTCAGACGACGAAGAGCGAGTGGATCCTACGGCAATTTGGGATCAAAACGACAGTGAGAAACAGCCAACATTGAAGGAGAGCTATGATCCTGCGAAGAAGCCAGAGTTGCAGAGAATGAGCATAGCTGGCAGTTTGTCTGGCATTCTTGGTGGATTTGGCTTTTCCGGGGAAGGCGAAGGCGAGGATGGAGAAGAGGGCGAAGGCCACTCCCGCGATCGTCAATCACGAAGATTGTCTATCCATCACGAAGATAATGATACTGACAGTGACGAAGAGAGACGTCCGCTGTCTAGTATTCTATTGGGCCACCGTACCAGCCAAGCTTTCTCGGGCGATAATTGTGCGAGTGGAAGCAAGCTCATGCTCGAACCGCCTCGCTTGGATTTACCGATGGATTTCGCCCTTGGAGCCAAGGACTCGTCAGACTCTGAAGAAGAGGATGAAACCCCGCTTGCTCTGAAGAGGTTGAACGCTTCTCTTACCGCTGGAGCTGCAGGAAGGACCTACGATGCTGAAGATGACGAGGCAGACGATGACAGCAGTGAGGATGACCAACCTCTTGCTGCAAAACAAGACGACGACAAGCCTCTGGGACAGGCACACCCGGTTGCCGCACTCTCACAGCAGTATGAACTGCAGCAACAGCAATCGATGATGATCATGGCACAGATGCAAATGCAGTACCAATATGCACTGCAAGCGCAAATGCAGCAGGCAATGCTGCAACAAGGTGAGTTGCACAACAGCGCTTGTCCGACGAGAGAACTATTGCACTGATCGATAAATTGCCCAGCCGATATTCAAGGTTACTCTGTATCGCAGTTGGGCTATGTCGCTCCAGCGGCAGCCATGTCTGGTGCAGCCAGTGATATAGGTGCAGACCTTGGACCAGATCCCAAGCTCATTAGCTCGATTGATAGGTGAGCTTAGGTGCATACGCTCGATTTTTCCTGGCGGCAGCTGACATTGCCTTGCAGATGGCGGCAGAAGACACAAAGTTGAGGAGGCCCGAAATTGTTGTTGTTTTATACTTTGGTAACGATGCTCGAGCAAGGTTCTTCTACTGCGGGATTTGACAAGGAATTACGACAATTGCTTTCTTGTTCGGCATACCCACGATTGTTGCAATAGCAGGCACTGTGGCATCTGCATTACATCCCTTTTGCAGCCAGAGCCTTGTTCACAGCGCGTTCGACAATAGCGTCAAGGGCACCACCGGATCCTGAGAGCATCTTGCTGACGACCTTTTCGACGCCTTTTGCCACGATGTCGATTTCCACATTGACCTTTTCGCCGACCTTTTTGTGGGTAAGAATGACCTTCTGTTGCGAGTGCTCAATGAGCATGATGCCAAATTGGCTCTTTGCATCATCGACCATGGTGAGTGTGAGAGAGGTGCCGTCTAACGTGACATAGCCTTTTGGAAGCAAGGCTGGGAGGTATTGCTGTCCTTCCTCAGGCACTGTGAAAGTGTACCGCAAGGAAGAGCCATCGGCAACTATCGAGGCTATCGTGACTGTGAAATCGACGTGTCCTTGCACGAAATGCCCGCCATACCGCGCGCCGGTGGCCATCGCACGCTCGAGGTTGACCTGGGAGCCTACTTCTAGATCTCCTGTACACGAGCACATTGAATATCCTGAAGTGAGCCATAGAATATCTCAAATGAGTCTGAACGTGTGCGTACCAAGATTTGTCCGGTCCAGCGTCTCTGGAGCTGCACGGCCGAGACTCCGTCAGCCAGGTCCGCCGGCAGCAGCGTAGTCCAAGCTTACCAAGGCCGACTTTGAACCATCCTTGTTGCGCATCAAACTCTGTGACAGTCAGACAGGCGCCATTGACGCATATGCTGTCACCAATTGAGCAGTCTTGCAGGATCTCGCCGCATTCTGAGATCGTGGGCGTGAAAGTTGGACTCGTCGTGATGTTCGTTATCCGGCCCACATGCTAAGCGCGAGCGCACAGCGTGAGATCGTGTGAGCTGTTTGGCGCTTGAGCGACTCACCTCAATGAGACCAGTAAACATGATAATTGCTCGAGTAGTCACAGAGCAAAGTGGCAGTGACGCGGTCAAGATTCCGTTTTGGTTCAGGCACGTGATGTGATGAGTTGTGCAGCTCCGTGACAGTACTCAGAGATTCAGTAGCAATTTTTCTGGCATTAGACACCGACAAGACCGACAATAGCGACGGTTATCGGTTTGCATCACTGCAGCTGCTACTTCAAGGAAGCCAGCAGAAACACGGCGGACACATGTGGCAAAAGCCAGACAACGACAGCATCAAGGTACTTAAATACAGTCGTCTACCTGGTCAATTATCCACGAAAGCTTAATTTACATTCCAGTTTCCTTCTTCAGCTCTTCGATTTTCAGACTGGCTTCACCCTTGTCAAGCGAGCCAAGGTTGACATTCTCCCCAGCCTTGTTGGCCATGGCAGCGACTGTGCACAGTCACATGACACCAACGAGTCAGCAGACTGTTTAACGTTGTGGAAAGATTTCGAAGATTGACGAAACTCACTGTAACCGCGCTGCTTTTGGGTCGCATCTTCGCCACCGGTGGACCAAGTCACTGGATCCTGGTCAATTGCATCATCTTGCTTGTCTGATTTGGAGGTAGTAGCTCCTTCGCTTTCAGATTGTCTAGGCACACTCTTGAGCTCTTCAATTTTGGCGCTCGCTGATCCTGTTTTTCATGCGAGAGAAGGAAGGGTCAGTGAAAGTGAAAGTTCCAAGCAGGACAAAGACGAATTGACGAAGACGGACCTTTGTCGAGTGATGCAGTATCAACGTCTACACCTTTGTCTTTTGCGAGAGACTGGATGAAGCCCTGTGCAGGAGGTGCGTAAAAACAGCACGAATATATCAGCCTCCGATCATCAGATTGCTAGGCGCGTTCACCAGGCAGGACCCAGCAAGAATAGGTAAAATGCACCTCCTGCTTCGATGTCATGGGATCTCCGCCAGTGGCCTGCAAGTTCAGAGTCAGCTGGAAGCTAGGTTTCTCGTATTGGCTATAACGCACCCATGTCTTCGGGTCAGGGACGTCGCTCTGCGATGTCAGAGGGACGCAGGACACATCGTCATCAGCAACAGGCACAAGGACCAGCAAGCGCGGCATGAATGAGTAGTTTCCTGAGTGGGGGTTCTTGGCGTACCATGTTTGAATTTTGAGCTGAGGGCTTTGCTTGTGTGGTACTCGTCCAGTCGTGCTCGAGTAAACAGCATCGGCAAGTGACGTTCGCGAAGACGCGCTTCCTTGCCACCGATCTAGCGGTGGCGATGGGACCACACCATGCGCAAATGCATTTGCAAGAGCGTTCACACTGATGCTGCTGCTACGTCCTGGTTTCGGTGTGCCTTGCGATACTGGCTTCATTTATATACTGCGATACTGCTGAATTCTAATCGCGAGCCACAGCACTGCACTGCATCACCTGTAACTAAACTTCGACAAAGCACAGGTTCAAGTGCTTAAATCTGCCCTGACGGATTGAACAAATGCGCCAAGAAACGATTGAAAGAGTGCCGATCTAGAAAGGCTCATGACTTGCGGAAAGCAGCCATGCCTCTTTCATATTCGGCTCTTCCCTGGGTAGCGACATTGCCCTGGCAGATAAGCATACAATGTATCAGCAATTGCCCCAGCTAACCACTTGCGGTTTGACGTACACTTGCTTCATTGCGAGGTGCTGCAGGCGCAGTACCCGCTTGTCCACCTTGACGTCGCGAAGCTATAAGATCACCTCCTGCATCTGCGGCGCCTAGCATGGTACCTCGCAGTACTTCCAGGCCTCCATGCACTACATTATACGCGCTGTTGTAAAAGTGTGTGAAGTATAGGGCGGTGAGGTGGAGGGTAAGAAAGCGGCATTCAGCCACCTTTATACGTTGGATGCCCAGCCCTTCTCATCGACTGAAACTCACGACTTTAGCGGATTGCTCTTGGTGCTGCCGTGTGATGTAGTCACTGGAGCTGTAGTCGTCGTAAAAATATCATTGGTGCCATGCGTCGCGCCAGAGCTGGGAGCCGTCTCGTGCGTCACTGGTGTCTGACCGGCGTGCGTGCCAGACATGGCGTGGTCCTGCACCCCGGTAGTATGAGTGCCTCCAAAAGGGGCAGTCGAGCCTGCAGTAGCAGTAGGAGGAGTGTCATAGTGTCCGTGAATCACTGAAGAGCTGTCCAACGTGCTGGCGTGCCTTGGAGGCAGTGCCGGTGCAGCCGCCTTATTGCCAGCTATTCCAGTCTCGTGGGTCGCATTAGTCGACCCAGCATGAGCAGTCCCCGCGACGTTCGGCCTGCTTTCTTGGACTGGCAGGTTGGGATACTGCACTGCCGGTACGGCGCTGTTAGGGTCTGCGTTGGTATGTTCCATGGTGTCGCTCAGTGTGTTGTCCTCAGGTCAAGCCACGACGGCCGTTTCGCAGAAATGACGACAGAGCTCGAGGTTGAGCGGCAGCAGCGGACGGGGAAGCTGCCCGGCGAAACGTGGTATGCGCATGTTCGAGACAACCATAGACGGCAGGAGACTGGTGGGCAAGTATTCCAGCATAAGACCCATCCATTCTATCGATACATCACGCTGAATGGCTTGCCCAGTCAGGCGTACCTCGTCACTCACGTGCCTGTCTTGCCACCACCAGACTACTAGATCACGTGCAGACTATGCATCTCTCCTGGAAGAGTATGACGATGCTCGCCATGATACAAGCATGGTAGAAGATAGCAAGGTAGCACTACATCTCGTCTCCTGCCTACCCAGGCTCGAGCATATCATCGTCCCTCCACCCATTCGAGCTCACACGGGCCCTCTGCGCGAGTTGCCGCCGGACGCCGCCTTTTGTCTGCCAGCACACGCCTCTGTTGCGAGGGACTGCGAAGACAGCGCCCGGAAGCAGCCGCACCCATGCGACGTGCGGCTTGTCACAGCTGTCTGGCTTTGTCCGCGTCGTCCTGGACGTTGGAGGTGGTGGTGCCGCCGCCTCTTCTTCCTTGTCAGCGTCACTCGCCCTCACGAGTCCAGACGGACAAACGCACCTTGTCGACGTCCTGACCGGACTTCGAATACCATCACTGCCTCGCCAGTGAACAGGGCATGCACTGGGGTACTGCACTCGATTCATTCGTGGGGAATATCACCACTCGAGCGCCCTTTCACACCGAGCAACGTCCAAATTGCATTGCCAATCCAGCCAAACGCTAGAATAGCTAGCTAGATCGTCTACGAGAGACGCATAGACACGCGAACACAGGAAGTGTCGACAGCTTGCTTTATTGGCTAGCCTTGAGGAGGACCATGGCGGTCAAGAGCAGCATGATAGCCTTTCGAAACGGCAGCAGCTCCTCCTCTGCCAGCAGCAGGAGCAGCCAGAACGGCGATTTGGCCGCCTTTGTCGATAGCATCATTGTCTCGAACGGGCAAGGCCTGTCCACCGAGGAGCGCAGAAAGAAGACTCGCAAGCTTATGGCCATACTTCGGGAGCACCGGAAGAGCAGCACCCTTTCCAGTGAGCTAGGTGAGTTCTGAACACAGCTATTGCCCAAGCTCACTGGGATTAGAGATGAGTGACTCCGCTAATGCCGCTTCTTCTCATACAACAGCGACACGCGCTGTAGTTGCTCTCAAGACACTAGGCAGGACACCAGAGGGCACTGAAGATCTCGCATCAGAAGAGGTGAGCTCGCCTTTACCTCTCTTTAGCGAGCTTGGTTGCTTGCTTTGCTTGACCCCGCGTTTCGCCACTTACTCACATCCATCTCACCTTAACAGGGAGTCAAGTTGCTCCTCGAGCTGGCCGGTTTCGAAGAGAAGACTTCTTCAAGTGGTTCTTTTCTCGTCGAGCCTCTGAGCCCAGCAACCAGCGAAGCCGTCCGCTGCCTTGCAAATGTATGCCTTCTCCACGAGCCAGCCAGAGTCAGGCTGGCGACTATACCCGGCGTACCAGAAGCTATCCTCAAGGGCGGAGAGGTGAGACGAAGCCACATCCCTAACACCGAACACGATAGAGACTGACTCACCCACATATTGTGTGCTTCGCCCTATTCGTTCAGGACTCGACCGACCTCATGACGCGCTTCCTCTCGTCACGACTCCTCTTCCTCATTACAGTCTCTGGCGGCAGCGTTACGGCAACTCTAGTCGAGCACCTCTCAATAGCAAACTATCTCAGTCGCCGTCTCCTCGAATACATGGCCGAGTTATGCAATGTTGGCGCTCCAACGCAAGAGCAAAAGCTAAAGTCCGACATCCTTGCCGAATACCTCAAAGTATCCTTCAATGTGACCCTCTTCTACCCTCGCGTAGCGGCTGAGCGCAAAGCAAACACGAGCAGCAACAACAACACATTATCTCCTGCTACCAAGCATGCACGGTCTTCGTCCAAATCTAAAGGAAGCGGGACGAGCTCCAAATCTTCAAGTCCTAAAGCAGGATCTCGCTCCGTCAGTCCAGCTCAGCAAATGATGCAAAGATCAAGCAGCGCTTCTTCTGATGGAAGTCAACAAGCTGCAACGTTGCCGAATACCGCAGGGGCACAAGGTCCACATCTCAGCAGCAGCAATGTATCAGTAGCTGGGACATCGACAACAGCGACCAATCGACCTAAATCTCCAAACATGTCAAGAACGACTACAGAAAAAATCAAGGGCATGTTTTCTAGACGGTCTAAAGAGGAAGAACGACCTAATATTTTCGCAGAAGATTCAGACGTCTTGCGGCCTTGGGGATTTGACGAGTCAGTCATAGCTTGCTTTGATGCTCACTCGAACTGTTCCCCGCTGATTTGGGGTTGCCTTGCTTTGTCCTTGTCGCCAGGGTTGTCGCAGGGCTTGTGCAGCTCGCTTTGTGTCTCCCTTATGGCACTGGACCGGACTATGGGCCTTTTGGACTACACAAGCACGTTATCAGCGCTCTCCTCAATTACAACTTCACTTCATACACATCGGATGTCTTCACACCCTTGAGCTCAGCACTAGCCGCCGATATCCCGCCTCTCCCGTCTACTTCAGCCACAAAGGCTTCTCCAACTCTTGCTCCGGTACCTGCACGTCTCTTGACTCTGCTAGATGGCTGTTGTCAAGTGTACATAACGGGTACATCTGGGCCAGACGATGACGATGCTCGAGAAGCAGCACTGTCCGCCCCTGCTGTTCTCGATGAAGGCCTTCAGGTCCTGCTTCTCCTCTTGACAAAGTGCATGACGGAAGACCCGAGCGGCGATGTTCGACGTGCTTTCAAGCAGTGCCTGTTGGCGGAAGACATGTATGTGGAGCCAGTTGCGCTGAATCTACTTTCCAGTGCTGACCTCTGCGCGGCGATACGTAGGGACCGCTCAGTAGCTCCGGAGAAGAGAGGCGATCTGACAGGAAGGCTGGTTCGACTCATGAATAGCACTTATCTCTCCGGTAGTGCCGAAGCAGTCGCTCGCTTCCTCTTTGTGGTTTGCGACCAGAATCGTAAGTCGAGCAATTATAGTGCTCTGCTTTCGTAGCGAGTATGGCTGATCCGCCTCATTTCGGCCAGCCTCTGCACTCATCCGAGCGATAGGCTATGGAAACGCATCCGGCTTTTTGCAATCGATGAATATGCTTCTTCCGCCTGGCACTGCCTCATCAGATCCCGATCTCAACTCAAGCGACGAGTCATCGCAATACCGCTCAGTCAACCCTATCACCGGAGCCTACGACTCGCCGAGCACTTCTGGGCCGGAAGATATGACTGATGAAGAGAAAGAGCGCGAGGCCGAAAAGCTCTTTGTTCTTTTTGAACGAATGAACCGCACTGGCGCAATGTCTGTGGTCAATCCTGTCAAAGATGCCAAAGATGCTGGCAGACTCAGCACCACTGCAGAGGAAGAGGAGCTCGAGCGGAAGCGTCTGCAGCAAGAAGAAGATGACAATGAAAGAGAAGCACTGGCTGAGATGCAACGATATCGCGAGAGGAAGAATCGCCCACCGGCTTGAGGTGCAAGCGTCCAGTCATTCCGAATGGGAACCGCCTGAATGATATACCGCACGCAGGGGCGAAGATCAGCTCTTCGCTTCGCATGTCTCCTTGCTCAACATACACAATCATGTCACATAATAGTCGCTATCACACGACTACAGACCTAGCAAGCATAATAATTTTTTAGTCTTAGCCTCTTCGGCAGTTTTCTTCTAATTAGTCTGTACAGGTGTATTGGATCAATCGAGCTGAAGTAGGTCTAGTGAAGCAGTTCATTCGCATCCTCGCACATCGACGTGCCCCCATCGTAACGATACATGACCATATTAAATGCCCCACAGAGATGACATGTTGACTTCACCAACTACGTATTGAAAAGCGTGCTAGTGCTCTCTTTTACCGGAGCAGTGCTTGACGTATTCTCAATGTCACTAACGATTATATGAATCCAGATACGATGTGTCCGGACCCAGTCCCGGGGGCAAGTCCAGCGTGACCGTGCGTAACCAGGACACGCCACCCACCGCCCCTAACCTGAGCAGAGGCGGCCAGCGCACCAGGCGCAAGAGAGGGTCTGCGCGAGAGCCTGGCGCGCCCACAGCACTGGTCTTAGCAAGATGGCAGTAGCACAGCAATTGTAGAATAGGTCTATCAGCCTGTGTATGCCATGCAATGCCTGCCTGCTGTCGTTGATTTGTCTGCATTGCCCGGCAAAGTACACTAAAGATGCTCGATCACGTCCGGTACAGAGAGCACAGCAACAAAAGACAATTCTATGGCGTGTGCGGTAGCAGCTTCTCGTCTTCGGGCTTAAGTACCAGCTTCTCGAAATTGTGTAGGCTTATATGGCCTCTGTTAATTCTGACGGTTTCAAGACTTAAGGCTGCATCCCAGTTGCTCATCTTCAGGCGCAAAGCACGTGTCTCGATAGCCTTGAGGATCTTCTTGCGTCTGTTGTAGTATTTGCGTTCCCTCTCTGACTTCTTCCAGCTTTTGTCCGGTCCTTCGTGCGTCTTTTTGACTGACGGTCGGCCTGCCAGGCCATCTTCATACTCCCTCCATAGGTCAGTCACGTTTGCCACGGCGCGATCCATAGGCGAGAAGACGACCAGCTGATCCTCCGTTTGACGACAACCAGGTGCCGGAGTAGGCATTGGCGGCAAAGCAGCCAGTGGCAGAGATAGACTGCTGACGCTGCAGACTGACGTCTCTGCCGTTGTTGCTGACGTTTGGCTGACGGCGCAGCTGACGTTCGACTGCCAGCTAGCAGTACTGACGTCTGCAGAATCGGATGACGGCGTGCGCGAAAGAAAGAGAGGCGCTTTGCCGCCAAAGATGTCGTTGACTGTGAAGTACGTGCGTCTTGCTATGCTGGTGCCTTCTTCGACTTTGCTGAGCACGTCTGTCTTCAATAGATCCAGCTTGGCAGCAAGGCTTCCGTTTCCGCTTTGGATGTGGTCGACCAGCAAGGGCATCGCCTGCTCGAGCTGCTTCTCTGCTGGGTCTTGTGTATCGGTCATAGCCTGCAAGAGCCTGGTCTCGAAGTCTTGGAATGCCTTGGTCTCAAACAGGTCGCCGTTCCACAAGAGATGGCCAGGATGCAGGGCGCGCATTGCAACGGCGTCTTGCAAGAAGACCGTGCGCAGCTCAAGAAGATACTTGAGGAAGCCCACAGCCGCCATGTCACTGTGGCCATCGGTCCTGGCCTGCAGCTTGGCCAATTCGTCTGCGGCTTCTGGGAACACCATGGCGAGGAGCTCTTCGGGCGGTTCGAGAACGGCTCGACGGAGAAAAAAAGTGTTGCCTTCGGCTTTGAAGCCAGCAAGAGCACGAATAGTAGGTTTTGGAATTGATACCAAATAGCAGCTTTCAAATGACTGATTGTTCCATCTTCCAGCTCGATGTATGTTGTCTTCGCCAGCCCCAGCAAGATCGGCCATACGAACGGCAGACCCGCGCATAGCGTGCGTCACTGCCTTGAATCTGTAGCCTGAAGCCTTATACGCCTCGGTCATGGCGTTGCGGTGCGTGTTGTAGTTCATGGCTTTGTACTGATCGCCGCACCGCAGAAGTTTGAGCTCGTACCAATCTTCGCGGCTGTCGAAACATGGGAACCAGCGGCTGTCTGGTCCAAAAGTCTCGTGAGTTTGATGAAAGCGATGGTAGAGGTACATGGCTAACGCGCCCATTGGACAGGCTTCGACTTCTCTATGACGCAAGAAAGAGCCATACTCGATGCGATGGTCTTTGTTGGTCTTGCCGTTGTCAAGAACGGTGATGCCTGCGATGCATCGAGTATAGCCTTCGTTCTCGAGCTCCACGCATTGCAAGTCGGCGAGCTCCATATTGCGCACGTTGTCGCCTCGCAGCATGCAATGATGACAGACCAAGAAGCTGACGCGGTCTCTAAGACCTTCTTCAGAGTTTCGCGACCAGAAGTAGTTGGCTAACTTTATGACGTCTGACGTTCTTGTGTAGCCGTCTAAAAAGGTGCCAGTCCCACGCTCAGCAAACTGAGACCTCTTCTTCATAGCACGGTTCGCAGTCTCCGTGCCGAGCATGGCTTTGATGAGGCCACCGCGAGGATGTGGGTGGCCATTCATCTTCATCACGCGCTGCTGCTGCCAAAGATCAACGGCAGCAGCAATGTAGATCTTCATTGACGAGCTGCCGACGCCTATTGTTTTGCCATTGGCGTCCAATTTCTTGGTCTTAGGCGCAGTTTTCTTGCCGGTCTTGCTGACCCGGCCAGTATCCCCCAAAGGGCGAGTGAGCACCCAAGTTTTGAGAAAATAGACGAGTTTCTTTTCTTCCACTAGGTATCTGGATGCACACGCAAGCTGTCGGCATAGCTTGGACGTGGGCTCACGCGCATGATTCTGCACGTGCTTACCTGTCAGGCTGGTCAGGCCAAGTCGCGTCTGCAAACCGCCGCCAATCGTCTTGACGGCCACTGTAGGCGGTGTTCGTATTGCTTGCCTGGCCGCAGATTTGTTTGCTCAGCGTAGACCAGATTGACTGCCTGGTCTATCTGCAGCTCAATGGGCAGGCTTGTGTCAATTGGGGTTTCCACCACAGCTTGTGCCTTGCTGCGACGAGCCATACTGACGTCCACAGCAGCGGGTGAGTCCGGCAGCGACGGTTGGTACTCATCAGACGATGCGTCGTCCTCCTCCTGGCTCATCTCTGTGTCTGCTGCTGCCGCAGTCACCTTTCTTTTGCTCATCTTGCCCACAGGCTTGAGCGCCAGATGCAAACGCCCAGTCCAGAGACCGTGCACAGTCAGTGAGGCAACCCCTAGCTTCAGCCGAATAAATTGTACTGCCAGCATAAGCGGTACATAATTCCTGTTATGCCTGCTGCTACAAGTAAATAACCCTGTTTATGCCCGCTCGTGCCTGCCAGCGTGCCTTCCGCGCGCCCTGTCCCGAGTCCCAGGTCCGCCCGCCAAAGCGCGATCGGGTCCCGGACTCGCACTTCGAGTAACTGCGATTACTCATTTCTTCACTTTTGCAGGATCGTACGGCATGAAGTTGCCTACAATCGCATTGGGTACTGGATGCCATGCGCACAGACGGGTAGACGCAGTCAGCATACTAAGAGCGCGCACACACGCTATCCACCTACTGTGATACGCATCCCTTCTGATGGTGAACGAGAACGTGCAGGTGACGACTGCCTCATCAGGTATGTGTATGCTCTGCGGTGGGGTGGGTACCGGCATAACCATGTGCATAGAACCATCTTTTTGAAGCTGCTTTGTCTTGTATTTCGGTGCCTCTGCTGCCTGAGCATCGCGAATATTTTTGAGTTTCGTTTGGTCGACTGCGAGAAAGAAATGCAAGGTCAAAGCATGCAAACACTGCGAGGACAGGTGTAGGCTTACCGAGCACGCAGGAGGTCAAGACTGCCTTCTGCGCAGGATCAAAGGCGATACTGCCGTATTTCTGACACAGGACATTAGTCCTGCAATGGCGCTATTAATAAGTATCACAATCGATCTCACCTCCCAGAAATTGACGGCGGAATCTTCCGTCATTACTTCGTAGATTGCCAATTTGCCCTCGCGTAACTGCTCATACGGTATCCCTACCAGGCGAGCAAACTCACGATTACCTTTGAATATTTCGCCAGTGCGCCGCCACACTGCACGCAAGATTTAGCGTGGTGTATACGAAGCAATACTTCAGTCTGACGTACGGCATGCAGGTATGCCCATCGTGGAGAAGACTGGACAATTGTCTTGAGCCTAGATTCTTTCCAGGAGCGAGCAAAAACCTTCCAGCACTCACCACGGTCATAGTCCAATAACAAACGCTCGAAGGCCTCCTCAATGAAGATAAGATCCATGTCTGTCAGGTTTTGTGCAATTTTCTGCAATTTTGCAAGAAATGCTTTTGCCTCAGTCAAAGCATTACACAGATGTCAGACTTTGCAATCTCACCCTGAAGTGTGGTCGAAACTCGGAGATGATGCGCAGTGTACGATGTTTGCCAGATGGGGTCCATTTGCTGTCCATCCATGAGTTCAGTCTCTCATAGCCCTTGATATAGTTGAAGGGCCGCAGGAGTCCTGCATCATATTTCGCTCGGATGACCCGATTCAATCGCTCATCTCTGGTGCCTTCTTTTTGGTCTGCCGCGGTCAGGAGGAAGCGCTCGGTACTTGTTTGTGGAGCCACATGTCCGGCGCCCAGCACAGGCGAGAGTGATCTTGACGGAGCTGCAGAGTTGGTCACAAGCGTATTCGGTGCTGAGCTCAATAGCTCGACAGGTTGTCGAGTGTCCACTTGCTGTGCCATGCCCTGTTCTTCTCGATCTAATGTGAGAGAAGGTCCGACTTGAGGAACGTCAGGCATTGGATTAAGATACATCTCATCTAAGGACTTGAGAAATTCACTGGGGAGCCAAGTGTAATTAATGACATATCATTAAAGAGTAGCGCATCTCGCTTGCGAGCAGAGTATGTCACCCACTCTAATGCATTGCCGTCAATTTCCGAGTTTCCGCTTGTTTCCGAAGTCGCCTTGCCACCGAGCATGTAGTCTGTTCCGTTGATATTTGCGAATTTCTGCCCCAAATTATGGAACTGCGCATCTGCAGTCGTTGCGAACAAGCGAAGACTTGCCAGAGAATTCGAATTATCCTGACTTGAGGGGTACTGGAAATCGTAAGCTTGATTCAAAATGTCGAAGGGATTGTAAGGCGCAGTATTGGAAGGCTGCTGATCCGATGGAGCGGTTTGCGCATAGTTGGACGAGGGATGTTGCGCTTGAGCAGACTGCTGCTGCTGCGGAAATGCAATCTGAGGCTGTGTTGATGTGGCTGGACTATCTGTGACTCGACCGTTAAGCAACGCCTTTGGCACATCAAACATTGGCGACTGCGAGTGTGAGTGTGCGCTGGTAGCTTGTATGGGATCCGTATTCCTTCGAGCCTGAGGCTGTACCCTGAACCCGGACGTTGACGGCCCTTGTTCTGCCAAGTCTTCCAGATTCGATGTGCCGAACAGGAGCGAGTTTGTGTCAATGGGCCGTGTCTGTGAGCTTTGGGAAAGGCGCCGGCTTTGCTCATCTTCACGGTCCGTGGCTGCTAACGAGCCTTGCTGTTTCGAACCTGCAAAAGACGAGCTTGAGGCGTTGCCAAAATCTAAGTCTAGCTCAGGCAAGCTGGAAGGCCCAGGAAGGGGCGGCGTCTCTTCTGGAGCTGGGTCTGGTTGATGTTGCGGGGCAGGCTCTGCAGCCAAGTCGCTCGAGTTCTTGATACGCTTTGGAGGTGTTGCTGAGTTACCACTGATGGGTCCATCCTGGCAGAGGTGCGCAATATCCCTTTTGATGCTTTGTTCAATGAAGCCATCCATATTAGCTTATTGTTTCGCTACTACTTGTCGTGTAGCTGGCCGCTCACCATCTTTCGCAAGGCCGGTTCTCCGTACATGTCATATGCGAGCTGCGAGCATAAGGGACGCCAATCAAGTATACGTGAAAGAGATAGACGGCAAGCTAATATCAGCTCTGTCTTTCCTGCCCGCCACGGAAGATCTTCTTCCCTTGCAAGCAGGCAAGATGATCGTTGTGTAGGCCGAGCACGACGTCGCGCCGGCAGCGCATTCTGACGCTGTAGACTCACCGCTTGCAGAAGATGCAGGCCTTCGCGACCTTCTTCCGCTTGGCCCGGGGAGGATCGCCATCCTCTGTCGCTGTCTTCGTCTGTCTCTTTGCAGCCGACCCGGACGCACTGGCGGCTGGGCGAGACGGGCCCGCCTGATTGCTGCCCTCTGCTGCCCGCGCTGCGGACATGAAGGAGCTGTCCTGATCTTGCTGGTCTGAACTTGCTCTTCCCGTATGCAGGGCTTCGCTGTTCCTGTCTGCGTGAGCACTGGCTAGCAGCAATGCCCGCAGGTCTCTGTCCTTGCTCTCGTTGACGCCTGCCGGGTCCGCCTTTACAGGGTACCTGTTGGTAGTGTTCACGCCAGTGCGTGGTGCGCCGTGTCCAGCAGCATGCGCGTATGCGCTGTTCCCTGGGTCGTTGTACTCGCTCCCGCTGGCGCTGTCGTGGCGTGGGCGAGACATGTCGGCGGCGCAAGATCACCCAGGACTTTGCTGTCGAGACGGAGGATGTCGATGTGGAGCAGATGCGTCAGAGAGTGACGCAGTCTCATATTCTCGTCATGTCGCAAGCTCTCATCTCGCGCTCAGACTGCGCATGTAGTCGACTGAAGCGCGTAATGCATGTGATTCGGACAGACCCGGCGAGTGGCGGATTTCGGAGGTTTGAAGGTCAGAGACCGGGGCCCCGACCAGCTTTCAATAAAGGCCAGCCCCGAGCAAAATGGATACGGTAATACGCATAGACTAGATGGAGATGGGTTCTAAAAGCTCATCTGCTCTTTTGTCTTGCACAAAGCACCAACGAAAAACGACCGGGAAGAACAGCTGCAAATACAACGACGCTCAACAACATACTTTCGCAAACTGATCAGACATTATCGCTGTTCCCCAACTCCCTCTTGCGCTTGAAAAAACCCTAATCTGCGAGATTCTCCTCGCTTTTATCGCCAATGATGGCAACCAAGACGGAAATATCGTCGTGCTTGCCACCGACAAAGTGAATGCCTTCTTCGTTTGCTCGCTGCTGGAACGGACTGGTGACTGCCCGTTGATCCTCGCTGACAGCTTTCGCACGGCTGCAGAGAGCCTTGGAAATACGTTCAGGCGAATTGCCATGACGAAGTACTTCTTCGAGGATATCCTCGTCAAACAGATTGTCCACCAGACCATCTGAAGACAGTATGACAATGTCACCCTTTTGGACCTTGATGCTGAATCGCTGTCCGTCCTTCCGAGGCGTGTCCTTGCTATTTGTTCCCATTTGAAAGGGATAGTTGAACGAGTGCTGCTGTTCCTGCGAGCGAAAAATGTATTCCTCGCCGCGGATAATGCCGCAGCAACAGTCACCAATGTTGGCTAATCGAAGTTCATCGTCTTTGAGCATTGCAAGCAGAGCAGTAGAGGAGCCAATGAGTTCAAAGTCGAAGAACTCTGTCAGCGTAAGATCCCACGCCCGGTGCATGACCTCGATGGGATCGCCGTCCATCGACTTGGTAGAATGCCGCGCTTGCCCGGAAGTACTGGCCTCCGACGTATTCGAGGCAGACTCCCCAGTCCCCTGTTCACTTTGCCCCTGGTTATCGCGCTCAATTGAGGCTGCGAGTGTTGACGCTGATCTCTGACTAGAATTTGCAGCAGCGGCCGACATGAAGGACAGCTTGATGCCGCTGTCGAGGCCATTCGCGTTTGAAGATCTGCGCGCTCCAGATTCAGGCAATCCCTCTTCGCACAAAGCGAGCTCAGCAGAGCAATGATGCATAAGTCGTGCTGCGAACAGGCCTGGATCTGCCCCCTTTCTGCCAGACCAGCCTCCGACACCGTCTGCGACACCAAGGGCGTCATTCCGCACAAAGTATGCGTCCTGCAATATTACTATATCAGCCGGCGTACATCCTTAGCCACGGAGTTTTCAGCAAATCACCTCGCCAACCTGGACGGATAGCAAAGACTGCTGCATCTGACTGATTTGAGCTTGAACGGGATCAGAGAGGTCGAGCTCTCTTTCCTTGCCCTTGCCATTGGCAGACAAGCGCTTGGGAATGCCATACGCTCCGGGATGGAGGGTGAGAGAGGTGTGCGAGAGTTGCTTGTCGTGATGCTGATCATCGATGCCACGGTCGAGGGATGTGGGGGAGTCGGGCTCCGATATGTGTGAACTCGAAGAAGGCCCTGCAGCAGAAGAGGTACTTGCAGAGCTTGTTGCTGTAATCTGCAAAGGACCCAGAGAGGGAGCTGAGGAGGAGGCGTGCGGCGTTGCAGAGAAGACTACTGGTGGAGGCGGCGTGCCGCTTGCTGATGACGGTTGTACCCAGAAGGATGGAAGGAGATTGGAGGTCGCGACGGCTGGCGAAGACGATGCAGCTGGGCGGTGACCATATCTGGGATAGCGATGGTGCTTTGTGCTAGCATGGCCGCCGCCTATCGCGCTACCGCTGGTTCCGGCGTGCTGTCTCGCATTCCCTGAGGATGAGGCTGATTGAGTGAGTCCAGCAGGGACTGTGGCATGCGATAGCGACGCATCAAGGGGAGCAGCGACGCTGGCAGCGCGTGCGCTGGTGCTATACGGTGCACAGGAGGTAGCCTGTACACTGTCGCCATGCTTGCCATAGTTGGTGGTGCTGCTGGTGCTGCTCGCCCCAAGTAGGCCAGCCTCGAGGGCGGATGAGGACGAGGCCGGCCCTGTTGCCTTTGCGAGGTAGAGCTGGCGGAGGAGATAGCGGAGCGGCAGCGAGGACGTGCTCGCCTTGCTCATCGTAGCGCCCAGCTGCGGTCATGCGTTCATCGTGGCTGCCTGGCTGCGCTGAATGCCGGTCGGAGTGGGAGAGGCATCCAAACCTCAACCAAGAGAAAAGGCTGACGTTACGACAAGCCAGTGGCAAATTGGGAGATTCCGAAGGCGACTTTCGGCTGCTCGTACAAGCTAACAATGCACAGCCAAAGGTTCTGCCGATCCTAGCTACAAATACCAAGTGGTGAATCTCACTGGCTACAACTGCGTCCAAGAGCAGAGTGACACACTCGTGACGCAGCAATATTAAAGACACTCCCAAAACGTGGCAAGTGACATCGTCACGCACAATCAACTGGATTCCAACTGCAAGCTCCTTCACTGCCTTGATCCAAAGAGTTAAGAGCTGTCATATGATGTTGTGAGAGCTCGAAATCGAAAACCTCGAAATTTTCGCCTGTTTCGAAAGTGACAAGAAAACAGTTCAGTATTTCCTTGAAAGCTCTGCTTGTAAGGCAGCTCTTACGAATCCTATCAGCATTATCACTCTTGACTACGGGCATGAAGCCATGCTGTAATGACCAGCGGAGCAGTATCTGAGCTGGCGTTTTGCCCAAGTCTTGGCAGATTGCTTGTAAAATCTCGTTGTCGAAACGCTGACCTCGCACGAGGGGACAGTACGCCTGTATGGCAATATCGTTGGCAGAGCAATACGCGACTATGTCTCGCTGTGAAAAGGCGCAGTGAGGTCTACTTCCCAGACGTCTGGTGTTCACGTGAGTGATGCTCGCTTACTTGTTGGCACCACGGGTGCAGCTCGATCTGGTTCGCATATGGAAGCGGCAGTCCAGCTTCTGCCACTTCAGAAAGATGCTTCCTACTCCAATTGGAAACTCCAGCGTGTCTGATCTGGCCTCTTTCCTTGGCGTCCAACAGGCAGCGATAGGCCTGTATCCGCCGCTCGTGGCCAGAGATGGCATCGTGGAGGAGGTACAAATCGATATAGTCCAACCTGAGCTTGTTCAGACTCTGCCGTATAGCTTTTGGAGTATCTTTGAGGCCATGCATGCGGGCATTGACTTTGCTTGTTACAAAGATTTGAGACCGAGGGATGCCCTTCTGCCTGGTATCAGTGGAGAGAGGTGGGGTCAGCATTGCAGGCGGATCAGCCTGATCTGAAGATTGTAACAAACATCGCTTCGTGTATAGCTTTGCCGACTGCTTCTTCATTCTTGTACACTTTGGCGGTATCGATGACTCTGTATCCAGTCTGAATCGCAGCCGCCACTGCCGTGTATGCATCTGAACACTGATAGCACCCGAAGGCGATTCTGCTGTCCATGATATACGTCAGTATGCCAGCACTTGGAGGTTGTCATGATCTTGAAGACTCTCTGCCGAAAAGCAAATGTTTACCGGTCGTTGCTGAGCTGAAATGCGCACGTCGCGGTTGCGCCGCGCAAGTTCGCAACGACCACTGATCTTGCATTGACCCACCGCATTCACAAAGGCAGAGCTGGGCTTCATCCAGCTGCCTACAATCTAAGACCATGCTGTCCTACTCGACAGCCGTCATCGGCCTGCTGGTCGCCCAGCATCTGTTCGACATGGGCGTGTCTCAGCGACAGCTAGGACGGCTAGAGCACCGGTCGCTACCAGCAGCCTTGCGCAAGTATTTCAGTCTGCTAGGCACTGCGAAAGAAGGCGAAGACAAGTTTATGGCTTCACAAGACTATGCAAGGGACAAACTCAAGCTCTCGCAGTTCTTGCAGGTCCTAGATCTCTTCGAAAATGTGCTCCTGTACGCGCCGATCGTGTCGAGCCGACTGCGTGGACCTGCCTACCCTATTACCGGCTTGAAAGCTATCTGGGACTATGCAGGTTCCTTCGATCTCATCGAGGGACGCGGCGAAATCGCACATTCTCTCGCATTTGTCGTCTGCTTGAGCTTGATCTCGCAAATCACCAGTGTACCAGTTTCGCTGTACAAGCCCTTTGTACTCGAGGCCAAAGTAAGTGATCTCTCGCATATACCGTGCTCTAGCATTCTAAAGAGGTATCTGATGTGACGACAGCATGGCTTCAACAAAATGACGCTTGGTACCTGGTGTAAAGACTTCGTCAAAGGCCAACTCCTCGCCGCGGGACTAGGACTACCTCTCATTGCAGCACTGCTCAAAACAATGCAATGGGCAGGTCCATCTTTCGTAACATATACTATGCTTTTACTGGTCGCAATCCAGCTTGTTATGATTCCGGCATACCCGTACCTACTGGCTCCGATTTTTAACGACTATCGAGCATTGTCGGATCCCAAGTTTAAGGATAAAGCAAATTACGCCGAAGTCGGACGCAGGGTCGAGAAGCTTGCTGGGAGGCTCAACTTCCCTTTGGGCAAGGTCAGTGTTGATCAAGTCCAAAGCATGTCTCTCTTGCTTCGCAAGGCTGAAACATGCATAACACTCGCAGCTCTGGGTGATGGACGGCTCGAAGCGCTCAGCTCATTCGTAAGGGATTGTTGAGCAACACACTAGCGCCTGCTCACCACCTTGATCCTTAGCAATGCATTCTTCTACGGCCTTCCGTATTTGACCAAGCATATTGTCCTGTACGACACGCTTCTCGACCAAAGCAGCCCGGAGGAAGTCGAAGCTGTACTAGCGCATGAACTAGGGCACTGGCACTTTAATCATTCCTTATACATGATGATGATGAGTGAAGTCATCCTCCTGGTCAATTTGACCATGATCCGTATGAGCATCTTCAATCCCGCCCTAGTACGTTGCAATCTTGGACTAGCTGTGCATTACTTGGTCGATGCTTACAGTATTTCCTTGCTCGCCGCATCCACCACCGCGTGATTCATCAAAACAGTACCGCGCCTTCACTTTTACCACGGAGAAGCCTCTCATCATTGGCTTACTCATGTCACAAGCTCTACTTTCGCCCATCGACACCATCACATCCTTCGTGGTCAATGCATACTCTCGCAAGAATGAGTTTCAGGCGGACAAGTTTGCCGTGGACCTAGCGGATGACCAACATGCATACGGCGACAAGCTCAAGCATGCACTGGTCAAGCTGGGCTCGGAGAATAAGAGTGTGACGGATGTCGATCCCATCTACAGCGCATACCATCATTCACATCCGGTAAGCAGACAGGGCTTTGTGAATTACCATGCAAGTAGTCAGCCGAGCGACTGACGTTGCTTCATCGTCCTCTAGACTATGCCTGAACGGATTTCAAGGCTTGATGACCTCACTGCCACTCAGACAAAGAAGCAGTAAGAATTGTATGCTAGTCAACGGAGCCCTGACGGCCCAGGAGAAGTGCATGAAGGCGGCCGCGGAATATGAAGGCATCCGAACATGTGCTTGTGACTTCGCTAGGATTTTACCACGTTCCCTGGCCTTCACACATACGAGGTTCATTCAACTGCCAGCGTCGTGCCTGGGTCTTGAGGGTCATCGCTTAGCGCTCTGAGGTTTGTTGGTCTTGCGGCCAGCTAGGGTAGACATCTTGGCCAACTGCATGCATGCAAGCATGCAGTCAGTTTGGCGGTGAGCCACATTTCAGGCTTCTTGGTCCTTACCAGAGCCGGATGCTTGCGGCAGACTAACAAGACGTCTTCCGTACTGATGAGCTCTCGTGAAGCATGTCTAGCATTTGCAGTACAAGGTCAACTGACTGGTACCACATATTGCGAGTAGGTACGCACTTTGCAAATGCTTCCAAATCTTGACTGAAAGCCACTACGAAGCGGTAGATGCATCTTGAGCTGCGCTGCCCTAGCACGCAGTACGGTTATGCGCCTACCTATTTGACTGTAGACCTGGCCATGATAGTATATGCCACAGTAGGATGTGGCGTCGCATCAGCTGTGTACCCCGTGGCCGCAGTCGACGTGGTAGAGCGGAGCCTACTAGCTCAGCCAGCGCAGCTACGAAAGCCTCCGTTGCCATAACTTCCAAATCGACTGCACGACTTCTGCATCAGCATCGCGGGCAATCCCTGCTTGGCTGCCGGGTGAAGCGTTGCTCGCCTTCTTCCTCCTCTGCAGGAGTTGTTATGCGTTAGTAGCGAAGGCTAGTCAAGGATCCGACAAAAGCCCTCACCAACTATCTTGGAGCATGTATACCATACTGCTGCCAGCAGTTCCTGCGGACAGCCGTCGCGTCAATGTCGCGATCACGTCTTTTTCGACGCGCACCCTGTAAACCCAGGCTGCTACCGTAAGCACACCTGGCGATGTTTGACTGCAGCGTCATCGCTCGATGCAGGGCGATTGTTCGAGGTACTCATGCCATTGAGCGCTTTGGTTTTGAATGCGTCAGCGTTGTACGCCGAAGATACCAGTCGTAGCACAGGCAAGGGTCAGCCACTGAAGCAGGATGCCTTTCAAACGACAACTTCGATGCTAATGGTTAAGTGTCACAGCACTGGGGATCGGCTACATGAACGACGACTTCATACTAATATTGCAACTTCATTCGTATAACTCAGCATCTTTTCGAAAGCCAGCGGCATCGGCGAAATCGATCTATACAGATTGGGCGAAGGCTTCGGGCGGTATGCTGGCGCGTGCTGCTTGGAAGGCTTGCATGGCTGCGTTGTAGTCCCAGCCAGTCTCATTGAGGCATTGATAGCAAAATTGAGCATTCAAGCCAGAGCTGGCATGCAATTGTGCCATGAGGGCTTGTTGGGATTCGGTCTGTTTGGTGTACAATCATCGTGAGAACATGCGTACAGGCAGGTGCAAAGCATTGCCAACTCACCAATGACGGCAACGCAGGGGCTGTTTGGACGGCTGCGGCACCCGTAGCACCGGCTTGACCTGCTGCAGTCTCGTTCGATGCTGGTCTCATGCTGTCGGGATTCGTCCAGTTGCGGATAACGAGCATGTCTGCAAGGACGACGCATGGCCAGCCAGCATTTGCTGCTGGTGTACCTGCTGGAGTCGGAGCTAGGATGAAGGTGCGGTCGAACGATCTTGGCCCAAGCACGGGATCTGTCGGCTCACCCTGATCAGCGGAAGATCTCTCGTCCTAATAAGACTATAGCCAATGCTTACGTTCAATATACTCTCCATGTACGCTCACGAACAATGTATCCGGGAATTCACTACTAGTCCCCGGCTGCTGCCATGTATCGACGAGAAACTTGGCGGAGTCATGTAAAGGATGACTCGTCTGCGGCAGCTTGGCAAAGAGCCGCAAGATGGCCTCGGGGCCAACATGCAACGTCGCTTCCCTTCGGGCTGTGAAACGAACCGTTAAGAACACAAGACAAGCAAGGCAATATGAAGCCACAAGGCTCACCAGCATTCTTTGTCCGAAGGAGATTGCGGCTTAGGTTTTCTTCTGCCTGGCCAGCATTCTTATTGCCTGCTTCGTACGATGCTCCCAGATATCTTGACCATGAAAGCCCCTTGAGCTTTGTAACATCTTCAGGCTGGAGGTTCTGAAGTTTTCTGGCGCGTTCGGAGACGCTGGTATTGACAGACAAGCTGAAGGTGGCGGTCGGGGTATAAGCCAAGTGCAGCTGTGCACGATCAGAATCGAACACTCCAAAGTATCTGCTCGATCATACACTTCAGCAGCTGCCCAACATGATTGCTCAACGAAGAAAATCCTCACTTGACCAGGAATGCGGACATGGCATTTTGAGATGCATCTGAATCTGAGAAAGCGGGCCCCACAGGTAGCGGAGGAGAGACTTTGGTTGGTTTGCCCTTCTCTTGCCCAATTTTGGAAGTCTGCTCTCGGATTGCTCTCCCAGCGATGTTCAAGGGCCGTTTAGAATCCGTCACAGACTTCGTGGCATGCGGGTCGACCTTGGGTATCGGTATTGTCTGATCGATTGGCACCATGTCGAGCATAGTCAAGCTCGGAAAGCGCCGACGCATCTCACTGAAAGTCCAGCGTCAGCATGTAAATTAAGACTGTGTCGCAAAGCCACATTTTTTGCTCACTTGTGATAGTCACTGGAGCTTTTGTTTGTTTCTCGCACTTGCAGCGGGTTGCCAGTCAGTATGAGCTCTTGCAGCTCGCCTAGACCTGGCTTGCTCCCGGTGATTGCACCGACGACAGTCGACAGCGGATTGAGGTCCGCATACTGCGTGGCAGGAAGCGTTGAACACGTTGGCATAACGTCACTGTTCGCGGCACGTGGGGTAGAAAAGCGTACTTGGCTGATCGAGTTGCCCTCGAGCGAGAGGTTCTTCACCTTTGGCAAGAACTTGATAAGCGCCGCAGGAGCGAGGTCTACCAAAGTGGAGAGGTTATTCTGTGCCAGTGAGATCGATTGAAGCTGGTAGCAACGAGCTTGTCAGATTTGATCGAAAGAAATGGCGAAACGTGCCCGAGGGCTGTCGACTAACATTGGGACAATTTTCGCTTGCCAGCTTCCACAGTGCTGGAGCAGCGTTTTTGGGGGCTTGTTTATGACCTGGCGGTTTGATCTTGGCATTTGCGAAGATTGCATCACCGGCCAGGTTCTACGGCAAACAGGAAGCTGTCATTAGAAGTAGTCGATTGCGACGATATAAGCTCAGCAAGGCCTCTCACCTCCAAATTCAACAATCCTGCGTCTGCATTCCAGCGTGCTTTCACGACCTGCTTCAGAACCTCGACGGCGCCTTTGGACGCTGTGTCTTTCAGAAGTGCTGGCTTGTTGCCTCCTCGCACGCGGTCAGCGAGAAGGGATGGTCCGCCAGGTCGAGACTGATACGGACCAGAAGGCTGATACCAAAAGATAGGACATAGATTAGACACTGGTCGAGTGATGCTGCTGTCGTTGCCGAGATGGAGCGCCTACCCTGCCTGATGGACCGTTACGTGTTCCAGCGCTGGCGCTGCTCCTGGTACGCCGCGTGGGTCCTGCCCCATTCGATGCGTCACGCATAGTGACATCTCCAACGTCGGGTCCTGGTACAGAATTGCTTCTCCCTGCCCCTCTTCCTCCCAGCTTGCTCCCGCCTCTGCCTCGACGGTCTCCCAGTGCCATTGTGACAGACAGCACTGCACCTAGCGGGTTGTCCAACTCCGGACTCCAGTCACTCACTGGCAGACACCCGCAAGTACCTGGCTGATCTTGCTCAGTAGTGCATAAAGCGTTCCAACATCGAAACTGATGCGGATGACAGCGGTTGCGATGACTCCAAGCTGAGGTTTGCCTCGAACAGCGGCAGGCAGCCGTGATTTCGCCACCTCGAGCAAATTCGAGCGAAAGTGACTAAAGCAGCTGTCGTCCAGCTTCCCCAGCTCTGTAGCATTATCGCGATGAAGCTGTGAGCCTGTATGCATGCCTGGACTAGCCCAATTTGGCCTGCTTCGCGTACGGAATGATGCGCAGGAGTTGATCGAGGGCAGCCAGCGGCATCATCAGCAAGACAGGTTCGACAGTCACCAGGAGCAGGCGACTCTATGTTGCACCTTGGTTGCATGTCAGACGTCAGTAGGCTCTAGATGAGTACTCACGCGCTGCTGTATGATAGGCAAGACTTTAGCTCAGTCCGCCAGCTCTGAAAACCGCGTCACGTGGATAATATACTGTAGTCGTCTGCTGCTTCTGTCACGTCTGAAAGGCTATGCCCGTCTACCTTATATCCAACAGCTGTACGTTATCGTCTGAGAATATCATATTTCACTAGGCTCGTCGCCTGTCACCGCGCTCGACGTACAAGAGCAGAAACAGGTCCGAGCTCTTTGTCGCGAGACATTTTCCCGCGCTGTCATCACGGGATGGACAAGCCGGCGTATTGTTTGGCGGACGGGCTGTGACCTCTTTCTACAGAAGCAAGTCGCAGTTATGGAAGAGGAGCAAGCAAGCAAGCAGATGTCAGCTGGCAACCAACGTCCTCCCAGCGCCAGCTCTGTGATGCGCTTCGGACGCAGGCGGGACAGGATGATCGACTTCATACCCCCAAGACCAGACTAGCGCCGTTCACTCAGGCAAAGTTTACGCAACAATAGAGTGTAGCGCAGGCTGCGCGAAACGATGAGCGAGCCAGCTGTGCTGCTGCTGCACAGGTTCCCGCAAGACGTGCGTGTCATACACACCTTGCGCGGCTGAAAGCTCTCCGGAAAGTGTTCACGACTTGGCGGGCGAACGCTTTGCGAGGAGAAAGAATTCATGGTAGAAGGCTGGCCTCGAGTCGTGGATCCCAGAAGCTCAGAGGTCTCTTCCTGTCCCTACCGATAACTCGTATCAAGCGGTGCCCTTCCAGAGTCGCTTGTTGATCAATACCGGTGTCCAGTACAACGGCACCCATACATTTTTGGCACTACTGGACAATTCGGCAGCCTTTCCGCTGGAAGGAGATCGACTCCAGCCAGGTTCGCCTCCCAGCAGCGTTGTCCCTGTGCCCAGCCGCGAACAACAGCAAGGGATCATCAAGAGGTGGACAGGTCATAGCTTGATGCCAACATCTGCCGCATCTTTTGGCCTGTGCACTTCGACCAGAAGCTTGGGCAACAGAGAACCTGCTCGGCTGTCTACCCATCTGAGCCAGGTGCCGCAACCCGATAAGATCTAGGCATTCCTAGATGCTCATCATAGGATACGCGTACGACACGACTCTCCGAATTTGCACATACATCGCCGCAGTCAGGCTGGACATTCCGTCATCCTAATCAGCCGGGACTGCCGTCTACAAGCATACAGTACCTTCGTCTGCCAACAGTAACGGGAAGGAGGAAGAGACACACTTTGCGGACAGAAAGGTCACGCTGCCTTTGGTCTGTTTGCGTCAGGAGGATCAGCAAGGTCAAGTTGGGCAATCACGACAGTCACAGCAATACGGAGAAGATTGGCCTGCCAGCTATCTCAGGCTGGTGTTGCGGTGAATATACTCGCACAACTGCCACAACTCATCGCTTGAGGATCAACGGCACATCTATTTGGACCAAGAAGAGGCTCGCGCGTCTTTCTGTTTAGCAAACCCCCCAAGGAAAAGCTACATTACTCCCTTGCGAGCTTGAGCCAACGAAGATTATAGGACGCGTTCTGCTCAATTCCTGGCACGTGCTTCTCAGGCACCAAGCAGGAGAGTGAGATCTGCAGGGTCTACGCAGGTGCCACGGTCCGTGCTGACCGCTACTAGAGAGATACAGCTAGCAGCACTTCTTCAGCACTCCTGCACACCTCCCGGGCGAGAGCGGTGCTTGCATCTGCATCCACGCGTCAGCGCCTGCCAACGATCAACTCCACTAGTGCTGGTGGCAAGTGAGAAAAAAGAAACCGAGCTGGATGAACAGAAGCCGAGCCTACCAGACCTAGCAAAGGGTGGATTACCGGTAGGTGCAATACTAGTCGATTTTCACCTAGCGGTTCCTAGCAACCCACAAACTCTGATTGAACGTCATAGTGCGGACCACAAGACTTTACCACTGCAAGCATCCTGGGAGAGGTGGCAAATAAATCGCAGTGAAGGAACAGCATCGAGCACCGCTGGCCTAGACGAAAGCTCAGCATTGGCGACTTCACTTCTTCCAAATCTGAGAGGTACGAAAAAGACAAACAGGAAGCCCGGCTCATTGACGCATCAAAGGTGGCCACACTCAGTGCTACTTTCGGAATACCAGGCTCGCTCTTTGGTCTCCTGATTAGTGGCAACGCGTTCTTGATCGACAGGCACGGTTGGCGCAGACCAAGCTGTGGTAGCGGGTCTCCAAACGGGGCGGCAGAACGCACAGTCGCCCAAACACGCTGGGACCTTGACTGCAACAGTATTCCTCGAGCTCTCGGGTGGCTCCGTTATCGTGTGCATCCAGAAAGGACCGGTCCTTGCGCTCAATTAAGGGAGATCAACGGCACGGCACAACAGCGATTACGGCCATACGCATACCTGGGCACAGTAGATTCAAGAAAGGAAGGACCAAAGCAGCACGCGT
Source organism: Cystobasidiaceae sp. HBUAS51001 (assembly GCA_003351005.1). Lineage (NCBI taxonomy): Eukaryota > Fungi > Basidiomycota > Cystobasidiomycetes > Cystobasidiales > Cystobasidiaceae > Cystobasidiaceae sp. HBUAS51001. The sequence goes on along the minus strand of QOZY01000029.1, from coordinate 21,119 downwards.
CAAGTCGTCCTCGTGTGTACATCACGCCATATCTTGCAATCTCCACAACACATCAAACTACCAAACCAGCAATACCAAACGTGCAGTCCAAAAGCTCCGACTGGAAGAACGACATATTTGGCTTCCGTGCGCAACAGTTCCTGGGTGGCACCTCCATTTAGCTTGCCTCGGCCTCCTCTTTGGCAAGAAACGCCTCTCTGTGGCACTGCACGTTTGGAACCCAGCAACCTTGTCGTCTCATCGTGGTCCTTGCTCGATTGGACTCGTGCACGTTTACGCCTATCCCATTTCACCTCTTGACCCATCCAGATCAAGCCATCACTCGAAATCATCATCTCAGTCATCCCCCCTGCGACAGTTACACTATCTGCTAAACGCCGCTGGCAGCTGGCCGGTCAGCCCATTGCGACGACTGTCGACCCATTGAAGCGGCCACACTCGGCCATTGGTGTTTGGCGACTTCGTTGCCACGTCCAGCACAAGACAACAACACGTTGCTCTCGTCGAAGTGCGCTTTCCAGGATCAACATCGAGTACCAGACACACGATACTGTGTCAGCTGGCAGTGAACTTGAGAGGCGCAGCATACAGGGCGAGCCGACTCACAACAAAAGTGCAGTTGCTAGGGGGCCGTCCGGAACCTTTCCAGTCCCAGTAAAGAGTGTGACAGACCGTTTGCAAACTTACGACTAGACTTAGGGGACCGGCAGCAACCGCGAAGAACGTAGAATCAGTGTTGCAGAACCCGAGGCTCGTTGATCAACAGGATAAAGGGTCGTCTGCAGCACAACAGGCATTGGTGGTTGGCTGCTGCGCACCTGGACTGCAGAAGGCTTCAGGAAGTTGGTGAAATCCACTGCGCGCAAAAGCGCCAATCTGAAGCGTCTCAAGTGCTGGAGCCAGACTGGAGAGAAAAGAAGGACGCAAAACCGAAGGGGGTAGAGCCCACCCTGGACCCTGAATTCATCATGGGAGAAACTTTTGCTGGCGAGCATTTGATGCGCGCCATAGCGCATGTGCACGACTCTTCGCGCATCATCACAGCGAAGGCGACTCCCACGACGCCGAGTTGGCCAGACACGAGCGCAGCAGATCAGCAAGGCCGCACGCCAACCAGTCCGTCCTATGAGCCCCGTGTGCCGCCACCGTTGCCCAGTGGGCTAGCCATGGCTGCAGAGGAAAGTGAGCTCGATGAACAGCCCTTGTGAGTAATTTTGCAATCCATCAGCCTCGCCACCGATACTTTCCATCCTCTTTCAAACCCACTCAAGCGGGGTGTGCACGAGCGAAATGGTCTGAGCGTGCAGCAGTAGCATCAATCTTCTGCTTCTCAAGTCTATCTGATGTGTGTGTCGCTCCAGTGAGCGCTGGACGACACGAACTCGCAGCTTTGCTCAAGCCCTGCCGATGCTGCAAAGCTCGCAACCCCGCAGCACACGAGGGAGGTCATACGGGTTGCGCAAAGCGGCCGTATACCTACCGAGCATGCCTTCATAGCTTCTGCACAGCTTGAGCAAACCTTCTCCTTCCATCATGCGCTCGCTACAGTCGTAGCTGTGTCGATGCTGACTTTGATGTTGGACAGCAGGTATGCCCTCGAAATCGCGCAGGCGCCCTCAAGAGGCCGGACGTGTGGGTTTGGTGATGCAGACAGGCGTGCATTGTCGGCACCTTTGATAGCTCGCTTGCGAGTGTATTGTCCTAGGACCGGACGAGAGTATGCAGCAGAGTGAGTGTCCATTCGTATGATCAAGCAGCCCAGCGGCAGCAGCGTGGCACAACTCGCTGCTCCGCACGCTGCCTTTAATGCCATCGCACTGCTTATCCTGACGATGTTGTCGCCCTGGCATTGCCGATTTGCAGGGACGTGGACATTTCCTTCCTGGTAGTCGCCGCGGACCTGTGGTCAGCAGATGGCACCGAGGAGATGAATCTGGTTCAGCATCCCAGCTCGAGCTATCTCAGAGGACCTTCGATATTGGAACACGAGCGGTACAGGCAGGAGCAAGGCGATGAGCGCTTCCATTACCCTTCTCGCATAGGGAGTGCCGCAGGCCGGCCAGTATCTCGAGGGACAGCCGCCGAGAATGTGAGTAGACCTTGGTATCCGAGTGCGCCAGATACGCGTAGCGGGCGCGCGTAAGATTTGCAATGACTGAGTGCTGCCTCACGTCCGCGGTCGAATATTGCAGGCCAAAGTGGCTTCTTCAATCTATGCTCATCGTCCAGATGAGGGCCGACTTCGAACTCCCTTGGATAGTGGGACGGTCAATCATGGGAGACCTCGCAGCAATTCTTTCTTGACCCATAGTAGCCTCCTACCACCGAGCGATTCCGCACATCGCATCTCTCCTTCCAACGGCGACTTTGCTTTTCAAGCTCCTCGACTGAGCCCGCCGACACACGCCGGGCAGCTCCCAGATAACGAGCTTGAGCCAGAAATGAAGCCATCTACAAGTTCCTCAGCGTACGGGAAGCCCTCGACCGCTGTTTCGCGCGTATCGACAGCGACCGGCTTGCGACCGTCGACTATGTCCAGAGCACGTCCATCCACAGGAGCGACATCCTTGTCCGCAGCAGCGCACATCTCAGGAGAGTCACTGGCTGGTGGCCGATTTGATGGCGAGATAGCCTGCGTGAAGAACTTGATAGGTGCTTTGACCACGAATGGCCACAAGCTGCAGGCACCAGGCGAAACATTCCAAGGCATATTCTTCGTCTTTCACGATTTGAGGTAGGCCGAGTGCGTGTTGAAGCAGGACCTCAGACTGACCAGATGTACCATCTTGATGCAGTGTGCGCACCGAAGGGGCCTTCAGGATCCGGCTTCGTTTGGTGTCGCTGGGCAGGTAATCGAGATTCGGGCTCCAAGCGCTTGCGTTGACTCTGCAGCCAGCTGACTCGCTGCCTTCTTTTTCGTAACCGATACAGCCCTATCACCGGGTTGCATACTGGCGTCTCGCCTGTGCTTGCAGAGTGCTTTTCGCCTCCGTTTGAGGTGATGTCTGCGAAAAAGTTCCCTGGGATGCTGGATCCGACCCCAATGTCACAGTCATTTGCCAAGCAGGGCTTGCGCATACCAACGGTGGGTCTGCATGCACTGCTGGATGATCGTTCTGAACAGGTGTACTGACTTCGTTCACAGCGGCGAGGTGCGAACAGAAAGCGCAGGCGTGTGGAGGGTGTGCCTGGCCGAGAAGGTAGCCCTTTGGTCGACGATGAGGAGGAAGACTACTTGTACTAGGTCACTTCTCACTGAGCCTTGCATACTCCCGGTGCGGACAAGATCGACAATTATGAGGGCCGCTCAGGCCCCGCCGAACAACGATTAATCTGGCCTCCCCGCGGTCAATTCTGGCAGGCAGCGAACATCACCGAGAGCCACGCTGTAACACTCGAATGGTGACGTCTGACTACAGCATATATCTGTACTGTTTAGATCTTAGCATGGTTGTCCCTACGCATGTTGTCGTATTTAAATTCCTCGCAAATGTTAGCTCTTTCATTGCATACGAGTCTAGCCCATCGGCGCATGGACCCTTTGCTCATGCGCTAGCCATCTTGACGCGCAACAGGGCACACACTGGACCGGAGTGGTTCTTTCTCTATGTCAGCCGACTTACGATGCAAGACCAGGTCAGTGTACTTCTAGTGCGCAAGCCGGGACACATTTTGCGTACGCCAATCAAGGGGCTAAGCAACCTTGCTGTGACAACAACAGTGTAGTTCTATCGCCCTGTACTCCATCTTGTCGCTATGACTCATCTAAGCCGTCTGCGTGATCTAGCTCGAGTATCAATGCCTTGCAGCTTGGTTCGATAAGCAGAGATTGCCGCCGCTGTCCGAGGATACTTTTGCGCGATCCACTCCCAGCGAGACGGGGCCGAGTCACTGGAACTGTCGGAAGGAGAAGTACCCCGGGAGTAGCTACCTGTTTTCTGACGATGAGCATCTAACAACGTTCTTAAGGTGCCGTCAAAGAGATGCCAATTTTCAGCTTGTTGCCGATGGCGCAAAGTGCGATATCTTGCAGTCAAAGGCGATGCTCGCTGCCGTCCGAACGGAACATAACGGCTCGCAAAGTCGCCAATGAACTCTGAAGGACTCGTGTGCATTCCTGCCACGGTACCCTCGCTCTCGATACCGGCAGGAGCAGTGGGAACATCCTCGTCTGGCAGAGCTACCTCCGTCGGCCGGCTTTCCGACGCCAAAGTTGTATCAGGTCTGTTCTGATCGTAGGACTTGTCTCTACGATCCGCGTGGTACTGATAGGAGCGATTAGGAGGTCGCATGGGTGTTTCGGCTTTGTCGCGTGAGAAAGCATCTTCAAAGTCATGGCTGGAATCCGGGCTGATGTCTGTCGATGTGGGATGTGGTGTGGGAAGCGCATATTCACCAGTCACAAGCGACGATCTTGCGGGCTTTTGCAATACCCTTGCTGGCTCCGGCTGTTCCATAGCATTTTCGACGTCCTTAAGAAGTGCTTCGGCTGTCCAGAATGCCCGATCGACCTCTCCAGCTCGAATGAAAGCAACAATAAGGTGGTTCCAGTTACCAGCGTCGAATCCGCAGCCAAGACGTTGCACTTCTAGCCAGGCAGATGCTACCTCCTGATGCAGATGATGCGTGGACATAGCATCTATGTAGATAGATAGCGGCAGACAGAGGAGGTTTCGCTGGCTTGCTGGCGCTTGCGAAATGAGTTCGGAAGAAGCTTGAAACTTGATGCGAGTCGCGGCTTGCTCAACTATGTGAGGCCAGAGCTTGCGCATGCTCTCGATGTCTCCAAGAACTCTATAAGAATCGAGCATGGCTGTGTATATATGCACCGAGGGTCTAGCATCTGGCTGAGCAAGTAATCGTTCAAAGACTGCCAGAGCTTCGTGATGAGGCTCGATATGCGTTGTGACGTCTTTGGGCTGCTCACTTGCACTCTGTGCAGTCATCGCGCCTTGTTCCGGGGTATTAAGCGCTCTCGACCCATCGGGATCGCCGGCGATTTTGGCATAGGCCGCAATGACTGGACCAAACATATTCTCCAGCGCTTGGCCCCTTCCTATTGCCACATCTGTCTCTTGAATCCTCCCTTGTTGTCGGGCGACCATGCTTCTCGATTGTGCGAGCATATAGTCGTCCACGAGATGTCCCAGAATCGTCTTGGTCTGAGGGTGGCCTCCACTCGCGTACGCCTTCAAGAGTACTGACCACGTAGCACTATGGGGCTTGATTTTGCGCCTCAGCATCTCTTGGAAGTAATCATTGGCGGCATCTTGCTTGCCAGCCCTGAGCATACCGCGAATCATGACGGTGAATGTATGGGCATTAACTAGCCCAACCTCGTTCTCTTTGTCCAACTTTGCAAAGATCTCTTCGGCAAAATCCAGAGCGCCTGCATCGCAGGCGGCGTGCAATATAAGCACGAACGTCCGGTTGGTAGGCTTCAGGCCTCTTGAAAGCATGGATTCCAAGATCATCATTACTTCGTCGAGAGGCGCTCCCATCAAGATGTAGCACTTCATGAGAGTAGTGGATGTATGTATGTCCGGCTTGAGCTCCGAATCTTCTGACTGTGTCTCGAGATACTCGACAATCTCGATAGCCTGATCCCAAAAGCCGGCTTCGACGTATGCGTTCATCAAAGAAGTGTAGGTTGCTTGCGCGGGCTGCAGGCCCCACTCCCTCATTTCGTCGAAGAGTTTTTGGGCCTTTTCAGGGTCACTAAGCTGAGCGTACATGGTGATCATGTCGGTGTATGTGTACGCATTTGGTGGGATACCCAGGGCCCGCATTTCATCCATGACAGACAAAGCTTCCTCGGCTCGATGCGCTTGCGCATAGGCTTTGACAAGAGTGTTGTAGGCAGCCCTCCTGGCCCGGAATCTTCCTCTGGGGGTCTGAATTTCGCTGCACCGTCGGAGAATCTCCTCGATATTCCCGATGTCGTAGTAAGGAAGATGCGCCTTGCATACATCCGAAATAATCGACTTGGTAGCTTGCCCAGTTCTACTTCTGTACCATTGTTGAGGGAGGGCGCGGCGTCTCATCAATTTGAAAATAAAGTAGAGACGCCAACGTGCGCGTTCGACCGCGCCATCACGAAGACTCGCACGAATGCGCTCGAGCTGAGTTGATATATTGACTTCATTCATGTGTGAACTGTGACTCCACTCGTCGCAAGATGCGTCAGGGTCCTTTAGCCGGACTTCGGGTGACTGGTCGATTCGAGGAGCCGCTTTTTGTGTATGAGCGCGATCATCGAAGCCATTACGACGGGCATGTGGCGAGCGCGTCTTCAGTGGTATCGGAGGGAGAGGCTGGGTATCTTCGTATGTGTGTGTGCTTGTGGAAGCATAAGAGGAATGCGAAGCTGGTCTGACTTGCGTGCGATTGAAGGATCCTTCGACCAGAGGCTGATGTGACGGTGCCGCTGTTGCTGGGAAAAAAGCATGGGCTGGTCCAAGGCGCCTTTGCAAGAGCCGACGCAAGTACCTTGCCTGTTTGCGAGGAACACGGGTCGATTCACCAGTACTTGTATCGTAGTAGAATGACGGGTAGAAGTAGAAACCGATGGGCAAGCTTGATGAAGCTGCAGCGAACGAGTCCGACGACGGATATTGCGCTTCAGTCGTGGCCGAATTCCACAACGATGCAAAGCGCCGGCCGAGCGTCTCAGGAGAGCATGCTGCGACCTCGGGAACTTTGCCTTTTACGAGTGCCTTGTTGCTGCCGCGCGCTGTCTGTGCCAATCTTGTCCATGGCGGCCTCCACTGGAAAACGATCATGATCTGCACTCGCGCATCCTCTAACGAGCGTACGACAGCTCTGTGGCACCAGGTTCAGACGTGCAACAGTGTCAAGTTGATCAATGATGCCCTTACCTAGTCAATCAGTGCTAGAGTGCTCCTCCTCCTGCTGTGCGTACTTTGCTTTGCGATGTTGGTCTTGTCCTGAAGCGCAACGACGCAATCGAAGCATGATTGACCAAGTGCAATCGCTGCTCTCGCAGACGCGTACTACTCTGCAAGGGCATTCTTCATACAGACATGGTCACAGCGCATCAATAACATCAACAGTCAAACGGAGTCGATATCGCGATGCACGCCTCGACCTACACTCTGGCATTGCTTGGCGGCTGCAGGTGCAACTGCCAGAGCTCGTTGGCGAAGAGAAGCAGGTTGCCAACTCCACATCCAAAGCAGCGTAAGAGCCAGGCCACGCATCTGAAACATCTTGCACAAGCCAGACATGCGTCAACCTCGGCGCACAATGCCGCTCAGGCTTCGCGACCTGACTTGCAAGGCAGACCGTTCAAACTGGCCATTGTAGGATCAGGGCCAGCAGGCTTCTATGCAGCTTCACGCGTCCTGAGTGCAAACGGCTCTGAAAACGCTCAAGTGCACATGTACGAAGAGCTACCTGTCCCGTTTGGTCTGGTACGCTATGGCGTCGCTCCAGACCATCCAGAGGTGAAAGTGCGTGACTGCATGACTACACGAGGTTCTGTGGCAAAATTCCAGCAGCTCGCTGACCTTTCTGGTCTGTAGAACTGCATACACAAGTTTGAAGAGACAGCTCAAGATTGCCGATTTCGTTACTTTGGCAACGTCAAGATCGGCAAGCCACAGGGCGAGGATCTCGAACACGATGCTGCAACCGGAGCCGTCAGAACGTCCACTCAACATGCTTTGAACATTCCCCTCGACTTCCTCAAGCAGTACTACCATGCCGTTTTGTTCACGTACGGCGCTTCACATGATCGCTCACTGGGTCCTGGAGTCAAGAACGATGATGCCGCTGGCATTTTGCATACTTTGTCTGCACGCTCATTCGTTCACTGGTACAATGGCCATCCACATTCGCCGTTCCATGCTCAGGGCTTGAAAATGGATCTCACAGACTTGAGGAGGGCTCTCATCATAGGTCAAGGCAATGTTGCATTAGACTGTGCGAGGATACTCCTATCAGGTCAAAATCCTCCTACAATTGATCGCCTCAGCAAGACAGACGTGCCCGAGTCTGTCTTGGCGGATCTTGCGAAGAGCTCAATATCTCACGTAGACATTGCGGGACGACGCGGTCCTCTGCAATTTGCGGGCACTACAAAGGAACTCAGAGAGCTAATTAATCTCGATCCTTCGAACGTCACGTTCGCGCTTTCGCCCGAAGACAAACTGGCCGTCTCTGAGGCTGTCAAAGCACTCGATAACTTTACTTCCGCCGGCGGAAAAGCAGAAAGCGCCCGAATGAAGAAGCGTCTGCTGCAACTTATGCAAAAAGCAGCCACCTCAACCTCGGGAACAACCATGTCTCAGCAAGGCAAGACTTGGACCCTGAGCTTCTGTCAGTCACCAGTAGCTATCGAATGCGCAAGTGCAGACGGCTCGCAAGGGCCGGTGCGCCGCGTAATTTTTGAGCAAAATGACCTGTTGCCCGTAGCACACTCTACGATGCCTTCGAACGAATTGGTCGATCCTACTTCGTTGATGGCGCGAGGAACGGGCATCACGCACACCAAGGAAGCAGACCTCTTGCTCAAGAGCGTGGGATACAGGTCTGTTGGCATTGCCGGCCTACCGTTTGACAATCGCAAAGGTATTGTTCCCAACGAGGAAGGCAGAGTTCTCGACGAGCAGGGCAGCTATGTGAGTGCAAGCTGACATATTGCGTCGGAGCCCACCTATCACAACGGACTGATGACCCTTTCATCAGCTTCCAGGATTGTATGTGTCAGGCTGGCTGGCTCGAGGCCCGAATGGCGTGATTGCCACAACGATGTATGATGCCTTCCAGACAGCAGACACAATCGTGGCCGACTTTGGAGGTTCCAATACTCGTGAAGACAAGCCGGAGCTGCCGAGACTTGATGAAGCTGGTTTCGGGCAGCGGCGTACAGTATCATGGCAAGACTGGCAGGCGATTGATGCCGAAGAAAGGAAGCGGGGCGCTTCATTGGGCAAGGAAAGGGAAAAGTTTGTAACAATAGACGAAATGCTAGACTGCCTAGACTGAAAGTATCCAACATTGTCTATAGCCGCATCTCACGTGCGCATTCGCCACATTCCACATTGCTCATGCCATCATGCTGCACGCGCCACGGCCCCTCTGACTCGGAGCAACCCGTCAGAGTATCAGAGCATAAATCCACGTCTCTAGGGCAACAGGATGCCCAAGCCTCGTCAAGTTGCAGTCGCCGTCCCGCTGGTGCTGCCCTGGCTGCTAGGCGCCGAAGAACGCACCGCTTTGGAACTGGACGCAAGCATCTCTGAGAAGGCTAGTCGCGAGCCCAGAGCACCCTTGTACCTGCTATGCAGCAGCAGAAAGCACACGCATCGTTACCTACTTCCAAAAGGTGGCATTGAAAAGGGCGAAAGCGCAGAGGTTGCCGCCGTGAGAGAAGCATGGGTCAGTCCACGAGCTTATAACGTACGTGACTACTAGCTGACTGCAGAAGTCACAATGTACCTCACTGACTCTCAGGAAGAAGGTAAGCCATCCTTGTGAGCCATGCTTTTGCAACATTACTGACTTTGATCCAGCTGGGTTACGTGGCATCGTTCTTCATGCCCTCGGGTCACCGATAGACGATACTCGCGCTCTGAAGCTCGAAAGCGGAACATCGAGCCTGCCAAAAGCAACGTATCATTTTGTCTTGGTCCTTGTGACTGGTTTGAGCAAAAATTGGCCGGAGCGGCACGAGAGAAACCGCAAATGGTGCACCTCTGAAGATCTGCCACGCGAAACGAGCTGGAAAGAGGAGACGACCACGATACTAGAGCATCTCCCGACAGACATGCACGCGTTAGAAAGGCTTGTGAAGACTACGACAGGCACTTAAAGGCTGAAAGACAGGTTCTTTGCGGGTGTTACAACGAAAGGTACTGATGGCTGCAGGGCACTCCAAGCGGCTGTCAATGCTCTGTAAGCTGGAACAAGACTAGACGTGCGCGAACTGTTCCGGACGTCTGGCCTGCTACAGTACAAGACTAAGGAGACGTGGGCGAGCTACCCCCAAATCTGCCGGCAAGCTGATTGACCCTGCCAGTTCCGTTGACAGGGATCAACGGACGATTGACACGCTCTCGAGTGTCGTCCAGACCGTCTCTGCGGAATGTCCACAAGTGTCAGACGCAAAAGTCGAGAGCACAATCTGCCCGCCTCGACGCTGACTTACGGTCGCGGTAATGGCTTATCGTCTTTAGCCTGACCGTTCAGCGACGTCACTCGCAGGGGTTTGATGAAAAGGGTCGGGCTATTCTGTTCCTTCACGGGGAGTGACTTCTCTGGCACTTTTGGCTGCGTCTCAAGTGGTGCATCTGTTGTCGGAGGGGCTTCCTCCTCGACAGTCTCCTCGTCATCGGCGATGCCATCGTAGGGATCCTCCTCGGAGCCGTTGATGGATCTATCGGCAATGCGAGGCTGACTGTAGGCTTCTACGAGCTCTTCGGCGTCGCGTGTGGCAGACGAGAAAGGCCTGTCTCCATGATCTGAGACTGGCGGAACGGGCAGGTCGCGATCGTACATAGATGCGCTGTCCCGCGTCTCGGAGGCTGTGTGGGAGCCACCTGTCCCTGGTCTGTGCCCGTCTACCTCAGATGGCCGGGGAGCCGGGACGATAGTGCCAGACTCGCTGTGTCCATTTGTGACACGAGTCTCTGAGCTTCGATTTGTGCCCGAGTACGATGCTGGAGAACGCTGATATTGAGTGCGTTGTTGATCGGGTCCATCAGACATCCGAGCCATTCGATCCATCCATTCCTAAGCGCAAGAGGGCGAATCAATACGGGTATTCTCGCAGCTCGGAAACTATCAAACGTACTTTTGGACTATCGATAGCTTGACCTGGTCCACTGACTCCATGTTCTGCGAGATTGAAGCCAGGAGAGCCAGGCACGACGGTTGAAGCGGGACTGCTGGGTTCTGCCATGCGAGAGGAAGGATTTCCAAAGCCAGTTGACGTCTCGGCAAAGCTGTGCCTCTTTCTTCGGGTGGTCTTTCTGACCATGTCCATGAATGTACTGCCTGCGCCTTGGCTGGGTCTGGTGTAACCGATACCAGCGTGAGCATTGCTCCGGCCAATTTCATCCTTCTGCGCAATGACAGGCGGTGCATCCAGCGCTTCAGTCTCGTCCTCATGCAAAGACGAAGCTTTTGAGAAGCCAGTGGATGAGATCGATTTGGACAATTTGAGCATCTTTGTAGGGCCGCTGACAAAGACTGCATCGTCCGGTGTTTTCAAAGTCATGTTCGGACTGCCGCTCCGGCGCTGGTGGGTGGTCGTCTGCCTAAAAGGCGCGTACGGCAAGCTAGCCTTGCTGCGATTGACTTGCTCCACTGACCGATTGAAGATTCCAAGTGGGTTCGAGATCTCGGGCATTGCAGGCTGTTTTGACTGTTTTTTGCGGACCGGCCGGAGGAAAGAGATGCGACGCGACGTCTTAGGCTTCGCTTGCGCCTGCTCAAGGAGAGAAGCTCGATACTCGGGCGGCACTACTTCTTCCACAAGGAACCACGTCTCGCTCGTACGGCCGTCTGTACCAGCCGAACGAGGTCGTTCACCGTCTCGTGGCCGCGTCCTGAACTGAACCAGCGCCCAACTGGACTCTTTCATTTCTTCGCGCGTCCAGCCAGAGGCACACAGAACATCACTATGCGGGGAGGTCCTCAGATCAGCTGGACTTGCGAAGATAGATCTGTCTTATTAAGGATTCACCTGTACACCTCCAAGAATTGCTTGTCAATCTGTATGGATCGTTCTTCGTGCGGCGTAATGTCATGGTTAAACGGCGGCAAGCTCTTCTCTATGTTCCGAGCCCGTTCAGCGACTGCCTTGGCATGAGCATCTGAAAGTACGTCTTCCTGGTTGAAAGGATCGTTGACGCCGGGGTTAAAATTGAGATCAATGTCCAAGAATGTTTCACGGCCATGGAAGCCGCTGCTCTCGAATGTCGTCCAGTCTATTGTCTCATGCTTCCGCCGGCGATTGGCTCTGTCGCTTTCTGTTCACATCGCGAACGTCGTCAGAACATCTTGCCCAATTAATCATGTGCACAAAGCCTGATAGCAGCACACACCTGTCAGGTCAAACTTTAGCTTGGACGCATCCGGCGGCGCAAACCCAGACATCATAAACGATTTCCACTCCTTTTGGACAATCGAGCTGAATTTTTGCATATCTTCCTCATCTTCCTCATCGGCGAGATTGCCAATGTTCAACAAGTGCTTGTAACGAGCCGTGTATGCGAATGGAGGGACTTTGTTCTCTGCCTCTGCTTCAGGTAAAAGGCCCGGCAGTGGTGCGATCATTGCCCAATGCTTGGATCGAGGGACTTGCCAGGTTCTGTGTGTTTGTGTGTGTGCCACGGAAGCAATGTCACCTGAGCCTTCGCTTATGAGTCGCGAAGTGAATAATACTCACCCTGCGCTCGCAACTAGATTCTTTGAATACCACCGGACATGTCGTCTTATTCGAACAATAGGCTGCATCTCCGCTCCAGCAGGCGGTTTATTCAAATTCGTAGGCAAGCACAGCGGATAATCCTTGATTGCCTCTCGCAGTCGCACAGGCGTTGAAGTTGGAGCGCCGCTGACTTCCAGCTGATGTATCTGATCACGGAGAAAAGCGAGGAGCAGATGTTCGGTTGCGTGTGAGAAACGGTTAAAGGCAGTGTAGGTGTGCTCAAAAGTTCCGTCGTCGGGTAGACCGAAGATGTATGCGCTGAAGAGCGTGGCTAGCTTGCGTACTGTGCAGCCGTTCTTGGACCTGGGGAGGGGCATAAAAACAAGTCAGTGTGGGCGTCTTGGGTGTCTCGCAAGCGGAAAGTGGAGTGGAGGGAAGCCCACGTGTATGCCAGGGCGCTTGACATGAGCGAGAAAAGAGTGGTGAGAAGGGCTGAATTTTGGGTCGGTAGCAGGTAGAGCATGTGCGTTGTGATGTACCGCGGTGGGAAGTCCTGGAACGGGAGTAAAGTCAAGACATAGTCAGCGCGTGCAAAAGCCGTGGATCCAGTTGCAGTACACGCAATTCTTGCACAGGAGCAGATCTCTGCTCGACTGATGTACTCACCTTTTCTCTCTCACCGAACCTCCAGCGCTCATACATCTCCCATGCCAAGAAACCCCTCGCGCCTTGTGGGTTTACATGTCTCCCGAGGGCCCATTTGATCATTCCACACAGATCATGAGGGGAAGTGAAGCGCAGGTCTTTGCGCCATAGCTCGCGGTTAGAGAGGTAGGAACGGATGAGAGAGCAGATGCCATCCATAGATATGTCGAGGGCTTGTGTCGAGAATAGGAGTGGAGCTTCGATGCCTAATGGTGCGCAAGTAATTAGATCAAGGTCAGCCCTCTTGATACCGCCTTCTAACTCCGGCGGACGAATACGAGCAGTCATCATGTACCCACCTCTAGCACGGATCTCTTGACCGCACAGGCGGACGATTTCCTCGATCTGAACGAGATTCAGCTCCCGGTGCGTCTCAATAGGCCAGTAGCCGTAGCAGAGCTGCAAATACAAAGAGAGTGGATTGCAGAGAGGCAGGATCAGATGAGTGGCTCACGGCGCCGTCGAACACTGGCACGTGCATACCTGCAGCTCTGCCTGGTCTGAGCTATTGCGCGGCACGACTCTGGCGTCGACAGAGGGTATGCTGCCGGTCGACATGCGTCTGTTGGCTACATTTCTCAAGTTATCGAGTGGCAGCCCTTTGGTGTTCAAATTGCGCTTGCTGCTCGGGTCGCGCGGTATGGCAGGTAGAGTCTGTTGCTGGTACCCGCCGCCGCCACCGAGTGCGCCAGAGTGGCCGTTTGCAGCGCGATCAGGCGCAGTATACGTCGATGCATGGTGCCTGTTCGAGTAATTGTTGCTCGTAGGGGTGTACATCATCTGTCCCAGCTCGCCAACGCCGCCAGGGTGTCCGCTGTGGAAATTGCCCGCCGGCGGTGCGGTCGCATGATGGCTTCGTCCATGTTGAAGAGGTACTGCGTTTTCCTTGCCGACAGGAAGAGCAGGTAGACCAGCGCTGTCACCTGCGAGCTTGTGAGAGCCTACGCCTGCTATGCGCCTATCCTGCTTGTACGACGCGGGCAGTGATGCGCCTAGAGGACTCTTTGGCGGGATTGCAGGCAGGTGCTGTTGCTGTTGTGCGCTCTCTTTGCGACGCCGCGTGAAGAGGTGCATGGCGGGCGTGCTCGTGCTCGTGCTCTTATGAGCAGCGTGTACTCATCTATACACCAGGTCGCTAAGTAGCAGAGCACCTCGTCGATGCACTCTTTTGTTCGACGCTCCGTGCTCTCGCTCTCGCTCTCCCTCTCGAGCTGTGCGGTGTCGGGATGCAGAGCGAGGGCGAGCCGTGCAGGTCGGATGCGCAGCGAGTGGGTCCTGCGCGATGCGAGTGCGTGCGTGCGTGCGTGGATGTGTCGAGAGGAAAGTGGTCAGCTTCAGCCAGTCCCAGTCGCCTGGACAGAGACAACGAAGGTGGCAGCTTGTCCTGCGCGCTGTTGTCATGTGCGCGACCCTCGAGCTCGTTTACACGTGCCTGGGCAGTGGCAGGGCGGCCTGCGCGCGCTGACAGACTTCGACACGCATCAAGCGAGACGCGACGTTAATAGACGGGACATGCAATGTTTGAGTGTCAGAATAGACAGCCGGAGTGTGTGCGTGGAAGCTTGGAAGAGCCATCACTGCTCTTCATTCGATGCGCTTCCCTGTGAAAGTTGCAGTTGCTCTTGCTGTCCCCTATTCTCGTTCGGCTGCCAAACACGCCGATCTCGTACGTAGAGCCGAACTGACAAATCCGATGGTTGCACTTCCACCAGCCAAATGTTCAATTCGAATCGCATCAGGACCTCGCCCAGCTCATCTGCACCCCACACGAAGCAATGCTTCTTGTCGTCGCCCATTGGGCGACATCCCTCTACCGCTTGCTGTTTCTCAAGACTGAATGAACCCAGGTCACCCGCGCTCAGAGTACGAGCGGTGCGCTTGCAATGACAAGCGGGTATACTTTATAACGTATAAGTGTATTAGAAGGTGTTCCGACATCGTTTTGTTGGACACGAGACTAACCTAGCCACTATACGATCAGAGATAAATGTGATGTTGATTGAGTTCTCTAAGCTCTATCCAAGCATTCACTTCAGGGTTGGTCAAGCGTCTTCGAACGACCTGGCCACTCTCGATCATCCTCAGCGAGAGCGCACAACCTGTGCTTACTTTACTACAATGCCAGAGTAGATCTACCTGCAGCACCTCGCGTGCATGAGTGCCTATTTTTCTTCTACGTGTGTGTTCTACTCTGTGCCTTATGGGGCCCTTTCGAAATCACGTCATTCCGCTTCTATAGATCGAAATACAGACCAAACATTTCGCTGACTGTCACTTCCTCCGTCTCATTCACTAACACATATGGGTGCCCGTCACCAACATATCCAATCCCCCTTCTCCATTGACCCCATTGACGCTTTCCTTATGCCCGCCTGGATATCAGGCATCGCCCAGTGGACTCACTACCGCATGTATCGGAATGCTGGTTTCAATATTGTGCTATTCCTTTATCCGATCTTTCAACAGCTTTATAAGCTGACGGACGCTTTCATGATCTTCCTTCCACGCCAGCACTAAATGAGCTTGCTCAATCTCGACATATCGGAACGACAATATCTCTTCAGGCTGAATGGTAATTTCTGGATTGTCTTGGATTTCCGCAGGCCACAGCGTTGTGGTTTTACCCTTTCCAGTCCGTGGATTCGTATAGTGCGATTCGAAATAGATGGAATAAGGGTCAAAGAGGAGCTTGCAGGAAGAAATGCCGGTTTCTTCGAGAAGTTCACGGCGCGCAGCGGTCTGTACAGTAGACGATACAGGAGAGAGAGATGTGCAGCGATGCATCAGGCATAAAGAGCAGCAGCAAGTCAGCAGGAACTTCGCTCACCAATGGATCAGCGTCAGCAGGTTCCGCGTGTCCTTTCGGAAAGCCAAATTCGCCAGTGGGAAGGCTAGATATCGGAGAGAACAAGGCACGTGCCAGATGCGCAGGTAATGTTATTCAGCTTAAGATCTTTAGTCTGACATTCCAATTCAAGGGCAGCAACACACTGCTGTATTGTCAAAAGCTCTATCTTGATCTGCTCAGAGTTTGCGCCCTGTCCCGGGCTGAGTTTTGTGAAGCGTATAGGCAGGATGCCGTATGACCGTTCTCTGCCGTCGTTTGGAAGGGGATTTTCGTCTGTATTTCAGTGTATACAGAAGCAGAATTACATGATTTTGAATAGGGGGCTAGAAACTAGAGCTAAAAAGCGTCGGTCTGGGCTGTATGGCTTATAGTCTTCTGAGCTGACGCTCGATAGGGAGCACGCGTCGTTTCGCTTTGAAGGCCTGGCGTCGAAGGTAGACGTGATCGACGGCAGCAAAAGGTTCGCGCGAGAGGCGGCGGGCTCGCAAGAGGCAATGGAGGATGTGGACGTAGGCAGCTGCGAAAGCTACGTCCAGACAGTACGGGTGGTCCAGGCAAAAGAGGTCGCAGAATTGCGTGGGAGCGCGTAGAGGCGGGTCGAGGTAGCGCCACAGCGCCTTTGCCACAGAGCACTGTAGGAAGACGTGTTCATCGTCCTCAGGCACGTCTTCCAGGCAAAGAGCGCATGCCTGCGAGGCGCAATCCATTTTCCTGATACTGTGCACAACAACAACAGTAGGAGTTGCTATACAATCGTACTGTACTGTGTATTCTTACTGTGCAGATGAATTCTTACATGATGGTGGCAAAAAGAGTATCCACAAGCCTGCCCCAAGCCCGATTTGAACGAGCGATCTTCTCATCACGTACGACGTACAAGTGAGATGCGTTAGGCCTCTGCGCCATTGGGGCCCGAAGTGTCGCGGAAACAGTCTTCTTGTTTTCATCTTGTGCTGTTGCCGGGTTGTGTCTATTCTTTTTCTTCGTCGATCTTCAGCCAAGCGAATTCCTTCATCATGGCTTCTGTCGTGTAAACGGCTTCCGCCACGGCTTTCTTCCCGGCAAGCGTTTCCGCGTCCAAAGTCATCTCCATTCCCAGTCCAGGCGGAGCCGTGTTCAAGCATGCGAAACCCCAACAATCGACAACGAGGCTTTCGAAAAGCGTGGTGCGCTCATCGTTGCGACCGTACATGACCGAGTGGTGCCCACCTTCTCCGATGTGGAAGCGAAGAGGAAGAACCTCGAAGATCTCGACCTGACCGGCATACTGCTTCAGAATAGCCTTGACGAGGCTACCCTGATGGTCATCCCGAGAATCATCCTTCTGCCTGCCAACAACCGAAGTCGCAATCGTATATCCGCCATAGGAAAGCCAGCGCTGACCAGCGACTTCAGTGGCACTTGATGCGACGAGCATGTCGATGTGTCCTGCATACTGCGGGCGAATCTTCTTGACGATGGCCAAAAGATCACTCAGAGCGGAGTGATTGGCGAAAGACAAGCGCCTGATGTAGAATTGTGCTGAATCATCGAGCGCATCCTCATCGTCTTCCTCGTCATCCTCGTCTGCGGCAGCGCCGTCTTCCTGAATCGAGCTCATTCCAACATAGCCACTGTCGACAGCGATGTCCTCCTCCTCTTCGTCAGTCTGCATTTCATCAGCGGGAGCGTGACGTTTGGGTGCCTCGAGCTTCTCGAGTTCTCTTGCGGCGGTTATTGTCGACTTCTCCAAGATTTCGCCATACGACTCCGCGGTCCAGAAGAGCGGCGAAGTGAAGATGTCAAGGAGGAGCTGGTGGATCTCGTTCTTGTCGCCGAGGAGCTCGAACTGCTTTCGGACAAGCTCTGGTCGACAATCAGCTTTGCGGACCTCGTTGAGCGTCTGCATCAGCTTGTCGCTTGCAGAGCCAGAGTGCTGCAAGAGCTCGCTTCGCCAAGCGTTCATGGCGTCGGCCTTTTGCTTCCATACAGCATTCCAGACACGCATAGCACCGTCTCGTTTGGCGTCTTTCTTCTTCTGTGCATTCTGCTTCTGGCGCTTTGCGTAGCTTCGTCCGGCCTTCGCCTCTTCATCGTTACGGCGCTTGCCAGAGGTACTGGATCGAGCAACACCAGAGCTCGTAGGTGCACTCGACATTTTGCAAGACTGGTGCCTGCTTTGACTGATGTGTCACTGTTTGTCAGCGCTGTTTGTTCTTGTTTACGCGCGGCCTACGCGTCTCTGACGCGTTAAACTCACCGCAGGGACGGCAAGGGCGGCAATGGAGATATGCAGAAGATGCGTGATGTAGGCCGAAAGTGTACTGATGTGCTTGCAGGTTCTGTGATCCGTGCGTTGTTTGTGCAGACGTCGCTGACGAGTCCGATGGACAAAAGAAGACGCTCGTGCAGGCGATCTGCTGCTGTAGTCTCTGAGCGTTTCGAGACGCTCTCTGCCTCTGACCACGACGGACCACAACTACGGCTACATCAGCATCGTCGAGCACAGTAAGCTCACACAAGAACGACACGAGCGTCTGCATCATCTTCCAGCTTCCGCTGCTCTGTCCTCCGCCCGCCGAGACCACCCAGGTCCCATTGGCCTTGGACGACATGGCGACAATCAGCGCAGGCTCAGCTGCACCGGCTGCAGCAACGTCAGGCACCACAGCCGATGCGCTCCCTGCTCACGCCAGCACACCATCAGCTGCAACCGTAGCCATGCGCGGCAGGGTTGCGCAATTCTTGCGTGCATCTCGCACCGTCTGGGAGAAGGTGCCGGAGCCGCAGACCCGACTCGTCGCGACTCCACCAGTCCTCGAGGAAATCATACTGGCTGCAAGCGCTTTCCACGTCAATAAGCAAGGCGCAGTGGACGTAGTATGGGTGAAGAAAGATATGCCGCGAGAGGCGCTAAAGTACGACGAAGTCGGCTATTGGCGTAGGCAGGCTGGTCCAGGCCCATCCTCTGAGCAGCTCGAGGTGCAATTGATGCGTGGCATTCCCGAGTCCGTCATGGACGCTATTCGAGACGACCACAACCTCGAGCTTATCGCCCAATACATCTACCCCTTTATCGATTTCTGGGTGCTCATCTTGTGTCATCTCCTGACCTGGTTGGCGTGCATTCTCTTCTATGGCTACCTCATGATCCTGCAGCCCACCTTGATTGTTGGCGAAAGCTCAAAACTTCTCAACGTCTTCCTACGTCTTCCGCCGTCTGTCGTCTTCAAGGAGAACTGTGGTCTAGCTACTGTCGACAGGCTCATAAGCGGCAGTTTCACCCTCGCCTCGCTCAGGTCGATCTGTGCCTGCGCCAGCTACGAGTATTGGGAAGAGCTAGAGCTCACCTCGGACGACTACATTCCCGCGCTCGGCATCCCAATCATCGTGCAGTACGGCATTCTCTCTCATCAGGTCGCCATTTACGTTCCAAAATATGACCCATACGGCCCATTCCACGTCATCTCTCTGAGGCGACAGATGTTGACGCTGGACAGGCGAGTCCGCAATATTATCGAGCTGGCGATCAAGATTATCAAATCAATCCCATTCATACCACTTGACGAGTCTCGCCGAGCATGTCTGCTGAAGATTCGAGCCTTCATAATGGCAGAAGCTGCTCGACTCGGCCTGCTTGTCGCTTTAGACAAGGCCAAAGCGCAGCTCAGGCTGGCAGGGATGGCCTTTATAGGTTCACAACGAAGAATAGCTGGCCTGAGCCCAGGCACAGCAAGACAGAATCCGAGCGCCAAGTGAGTCTCGCCATCTAACGCCTTTGCGTGTTTACTTGTGCTGACAATGCATATACAGTCGCAAGCCTGACGATCCAAAGGCCGTTGGCGAGCCTAAATCGCCCCAAAGGCTCGCCTGGGTTGTAGCGGTCATCAACAAGCTGCGGGAGGAGATGGAGGCGGGCAAGCTATCTGGACTATTGGCTTGTCCTCGCGACTTCGTCCATGGCAGCATTGAACACGCTCTCTGGCTCCATCGCACGCCCGGGAAAGACTTCAGTATTGTCAACTCGGCAGCAATGACCAATACCAACTCGCCTCGCACTCAGCTTGAAGCCGATGCGTTGAAAAAAGCGCATGACAATTGTGGAGAAGTGGTGGCTCGACACGACACCAACGGATTGAGCCTACATGAAGCAATGGCGCTACTGGCAGTGCCCACGCATGCCAGGGATCGCAGCAACACTACCCGCTACTACCATGCCTTCTGCCCTTACTGCTCGGCGGACTGGGTGGTCAAGGGCAAGGCATATCATGCTCATACTTGCGCGCCAATTCGTGAACTGTTTGGTCCATCTCTCCAAGCTGCACTCTTGGAAAGCGAAGCGGGAGACGCTATCCTCGCCGAGAAGGACGCGTCTAGCAAAGAGCAGACGTACTCGGTTGCCGGCGTGACGAGATGGAGCGGGACTGTCTCCCTGCCTTGGGAATTTGGCAAGCGAGTCAGCCAAGACGACGAGGCCTTCAAAGCCGTCGAAAAGGAGCCAAAGGAAATCTGGCGTGACAGGGGTCGGCCGAATGCAAACGCCCCTATCTGGGAACGCGCCATGGACACTCGTGGCAGGCTACTGGCTCCTTGCCTCGAAGCCACTCGCCTTTACTACGTCTATCAGCTGCTCGCCATCAAGTCCTTTGCAGCGGAACTGCTAGAAGATGGTCAGCTCAAACAAATCAAGGGCCTTCAATTCACTCGTTTGTCGGACCATCTGGAGACTCGCCCGCACATCAAGCAGACGAAAAAGCAGAAGAAGGTTCTCGCCAAGGAAGAGGACTATCATTGGATCGCAATTGCGACAGTTGCCGAAGGAGGCGAGGAGGAGCAGCCAGCCAAGAAAGTAAAGAAGAAGGGCGGCAGACCCAAGAAGCAGGTGACGGGGGACGAGAAGCCCAAGCGAAAGAAGAAAGAGACGACGCCCGAAGAATGGGCTACCGAGCAGGCAATGGCCATGCTGAACGAGAAGCACAGCGACACTTCAGACGCCGAATACGGCCTTTCCACCATCGAGCAAGTGATCCAGCAGCGCCTCGCCACGGGATGCTTGCGTCCATTCTGGTACGACTATGATTCGAAGCGAGACATCTTCCTGGAGTCGATGCAAGATGAAGCCGAGGAGGAGGTCGAGAAAGAGGCATGATCGAGCTGGCGACGGCACTACGTTTCTTTCAGGGTCGGTGT